>CM065309.1:1815558-2157677 GCA_033032175.1 Saturnia japonica
CGTCACCAAAATGTACGTGAGTAAGTAGTGAAGTAAGAATGTCACGTATTTAAAAAGTTCAATGGAATGAACAACGTTTGAAATATGATTTCGTATTAAATTCTTAGGTTAAACATATATAATTTACTCCACAGTTGGTGATTGCAGCAATAAGCTTGGCAGTGGGAGCCGCTCCTCCCACCCCACCACGTCTCTACCCTCAGCATCCCTCAGTGCAGCTCCATCAAATAAACCCGTTAGTATAACGTATTATCTATACTTCATTGCACTTCAATTCTATAAAAAAACGTAAAGAAACATGGCTGACGAAAGAATATAGAAGCAGAACGTACCATTTAGATTAAAATTAAGATAACGGTTATTCATTAAATGTGAGCATAATGCATATACGCAAATCTACACTAACATATAAAACTCAAGATATTGTTTGTATGTATTAAGTTGCCAATCTCTGGAACTACCGGTGAGATTTAAAAAGTTATTTTTGCATTTTATATAATTTTAAACGTTGGCGTTATATTTTGCTATCTAAATATTTCATTTTCAAAACGTCATTAAGCCTTAATTGGTGTGTTCTGGAAGATAGGGGCATTTTGAGCCAATCCCCATACTACGTGACTGCCTCGTTAGCCTAGTGGTCGTAAGCGCGACTGCTATGAGCGAGTTTCTGGGTTTGAATCCCAGGTCGAGCAAAATGTTATTGGGTTTTTCCTATGAAATTCTCAGTAGCAGCTCGGAGTTTGGTTTCGTGCCCGATTAATGGCAATAGGCTCGCCCCCTATTACATGGGACCTAAAAACATACTCGGCGAACTGTGGGTGTACATTAGTACACCTCTGCCTAACCCTTCGGGGAATACAGGCGTGATGGTATGTTATGTTATGTATACTACGCTTAGGCTTCGCCTCCACGAATGAGTTTATCGTGGAAATATTATCGTCCTGGCACTTCATTCTATAACAACTCTATAAACATGTCTCGACACAGCGATAATATCGCGGCGATGCACGATTAACATTTCTTGTAGTAAAACAAGAATAAGAATAGAAGAAAAAGAAGATTTTGAGTGCACCTGTAAATCGAAAAAATATTAAATCTAGAGCAAGAGAAGTTCATGAACATTTATTTATTTATTTTACATAAATACCGATAAGAAAATCGTATTTTTATAGAATGTGTAAACAATCTTATTTACATTTGGTGCAGTTCTTAGCTCCCAAAATTCATAAAATAATGATTTATGTTCAGTTATTTTTCAACGCCATTTTAATGCGAAGCGTACTTACTCGCGTAGCGCGCGACCAGTACAACTAGTATCGTGATATACAAATGTACACTGTGGTAGCGTGAAACTGACGTGGCATCGTGTTCGGAACATAGCGAAATTGTATGGAGGCTAATCACGAGAAACTATGTAGTATAGAGCATTAGTATGAAACGCGAGTCCCTTGCAAATACCCTAATGGAAGGTCCTAATCGTCATGTGAAAATGACCCAACACAATGATAGCAGGACGGACTCGTGACGATACCCTCGCTCGTAGATGTGGCCCCTTAGCATATTACGCGTAAACGCTATCCTGTCGTTCAAAGGAAATAGAAAGAAATTATAGCGTCTCCAATTTTTTCGTGCCCTTTATTTTTTATTCTTAAAACTAGTTACTGAATAATAAAAAACAGCTTAAACCGATGGGTCTAGAAACGTGAAATTTTACACAAGATTTCTTTATGACCGAGTTGAGCACTAAGAAGTTAATTTTGAAAATTCATCCTGTAATAGGATAAAATAGGATTATCCCTGAGATTTTGCCTGGTTGGTCAAACTACCTAATGAAAGATTTTCATATCGGCAGCGATAGTTAGCGTATTGCACAATAAAAAAAAACACCACCTTTTTAGAATAGTACCAGATACATAATTCCAATTACATTATTTCAGGTTAGATTATTATTTGGATAACTCGGAAGTAGGAGGTTATTACAACGATGCTCAACAGAAACAAGGTAAGGTGTAATTGTATTGTTAAAAAAATATTAATATTTACACTATGTATTATTTCATTACATAATTGTTTTATTTTTCTATTTTATTAACTTAAAATATTATTGTGTAAGTTTATTTTACAAAAATTTTATTTTCATATTATAATATAATTGGAATTCGAATCAGAAATTGGACGCAGGCATCGGAATTACGTGGAAGTGAAATTATATTACAAAAAAAAAATCCTTTAGGAAAGCTACAAGGAGTTTTTAATTAAACTATTTTACAGTCAGATATTGCTACCTTCTTGACTTTTCTCACGGTTTGATACAAGTCACATATCTTTTTTTTATTACATTTGTACAGACTTTTAATTATTTTTGTAGATGTAGTATAGACATTCGCAGTTTCACCGGGAGCGTAATAAAGCTTGTATTAATCAAACAATTTCATAGCGCTATAAAATAAAATTAAATATATCGTTTTTCATTCATGAAAAACTTATTACCTCATATTGTTGTCCTATTTTTTTTTAATAATTATCTTGTATTAATTTATCTTCCATTTAATATATTATATAGATAAAAATGGAATGTTGTTCGTTGGTAAGCGCATAACTTAAGAACGGCTGGACCGATTTCGATGTTTTTAATTTTAAAATGTTTATAATAGACCAAATTAAGCTTTTATGGCTAGAAAAATTGAAATAGGTTTCCTAGAAAATTTTCAAATTCAGGAAAAACTGAACGTCCTTTTTCTATGGAATTTTTGTACGAACTGAAGATCATAAATGAAAATTCAGCGGGTGGATATATAAATTTTGTTGTGATATTTCAGGCGGTTTGGGTAGCAGCTCCAATTCCGCACCAGCTAGGTTGGAAACCTTAGAACCTGACAGCGAGGTGGAACTTATCCCCGGAGCGCAACCGCCTCAACAACCTCCACAGCAGGTAACAAGATACCACATATTTAACTTCTTGACGGCCTTCGTGAGGGTCGCCGCTGACATGCCAGCCTGCATAAACTTAACTGGATATGCCCGGTTTGATCCCGAAACGCGACAGGCTAAAGTGAGTCACTGTGACACACTTTTCACCATATGCATAGTGGTCACGACCCTAGTCGGGTAAAACAACCCTACCACTCCGTAAAAAACTTAAAAAACTCTGGCTGCCTTACGTCACAAAACTGTAAATAAAATTGGCAAAAGTATATGCCATCCCCGGAAGCAGAGACTTCCAAATATAATTTAGAATCAGACAGTATAATTAATAAAATGGTTACTTTTCCTCTGTATGAGGTCATTGTGTCAACAGTGAACAAAAGAAAAACCTCTCTAGGCAAATTGAGAATATAAAACATTATATAAATATAAAATTTCATCGAAATTATTGGAGCCGTTTCCGAGTAGTATTAGATTAATATTAGGTATAAATAGGCAAGACAACACATTTTATTACTTTTTCTCCTCTGTTTGTCAACTGAATACCCACTTTTTTTTTAGTTTTTTTTTATTGCAAGTACATATTAGAAGTATATCACTAGATATACAAGGAGATAATGTCATAAAATTGAAAAAAAAAAATTAAATTAATATAATTATGTTTTCCACAAATATTGAATAAAGATTGTGGTTCAATTTCGACCACTGGGTGGTTACTATTATGATTAAATACACATTAAAATTAAATTAATAAATAGAGAACCCCTGTTCAATTAAAATAGAATTTTCATTTATATTACAAATCTTTTCGTTATTAAATTTTCAGCCACCTGTCGCACCAAATATTCCTGGATTGTTACCGGGCCAGAGGGTGTTTATAGTCCACATGCCGATTCCTGGACTAAGGTAAGATAATATATATACATATATATGCTGAAACTTACCTTTAGCTGCTAAGTGACAGCTTTTCAACTTGAGAGTGGTAGATAGCCAGTCAAAAATTAGAAAATAACATATCACCATGTTATGGTTTCATCACGATATTTTTATTCACAGAAAACACATGATCATTGTAGAATTCGAACCCATGTCGATGAAAGTGGCGCCCGAGTATTTTATTTCAATTACTTTTTTTTAAAATTACTATACTGTTACCCAGACGGCTTTTACAGCTTCACCGTGGCTTGGGGGCGAGCGCTTAAGGTACTCAGCCGCGAAAGCGTGGCGACATACTCAAGGGTGCCAAAGAGGCCGAACCTTGGCTTGAGCTGTTGCCGTAGTTGCAATTAAGTCGCGAACTAGCGAATTCCTTATCCGTAGAAATTCGATCTAAACTAAAATATACATGTATTATATGCATGTTCCTGCTTCCTTTGAGGAAAGAAAGAATATGTGTACCTATATGTGTCATGTTTTACTTTTAATGTAAAATGAAATAATTTATTTATATTTCAGACCTGGCACAATAGGAGGTTACCAGCCCGTGTACATAGTGGCCGCTGCGCCACAAGCGACCGCAGGGTTTACACCCAACGGTAACGATATGTTTAATCAATTCCTTTAAATAGTTCACAACTCAAATCATAATTTATTACTTTGTAAAACTTAAAGAAAAACGCCTGCGTAAAATATAGGAGCATTGAAGAAGAGATTATAAAATGCTACATATTTTAGGAATTTAACATAACTTTATATTTATATCTAGTCCTTTGTAAAGTTAAAAATTAAAATAATGTTATTAATAATAATTTCAATAAATTTATATTAAATTAGTAGTTCTCTTGGTCGATTTTATCTACCCTTAAATCAACTATCACATCATTCTGTATCATTTTTATATCATATTATATATTAAAATAGTCTAATTTATACGTTTTAATCACAAAAAACTTCATCTATATCGCAGTTAATCTATCTATTATAATGAATTTTATATAATACTAGCTGTGCCCGCGGCTGCTCTCGTGTGGGCTACAGAACCGATCGACGAAACGGGCACATACGCGAATCGTGCTATTTAAGACAAAAATACTTATTGTAGGTGATCCTTAGAAGATAATGCTCACGCTGACTTTTTTGTAGTTCTTTTTAAAATTTACTCTTATACAGTCCATTTAATTTAATACAATTATCTCTTAAGGTTTACTCAACGCAAACCATTTAAGCATCCCAAAATCGTCGTTTTTATTTGCGCGGAGGCCTAATTATTTTTGTAAAATAAAAGTAACCTAAATTACTCCTCATAACATAAGCTATCTGCCGATGAAAGTCGCGTCAAAATCGGTCCAACCGTTTCGGAGATTACCAGGGACAAACAAACAGACATTTAGACAAAAATTTTAAAAATTGGTATTTCGTTTTTAGAAGGTATCGTAATATACTTTCATATTGTAGTTGATAACTGCAGGGAATATTTTATCATATCCTTTATCTAAATATGTCTCGGGTATACTTTCACTTAAGTACCTACATAATGGTATAAGGACTTATATAAATTTTTGAGCTATCTCTTCGACAAATATCGAAAATCTGCCAATGGTATTGTATACTACAAATATTAAAAATAATTTATAATTGAAATCCTCCCACGTTTTATATCGCTTTGAGGGATGATTTTTGAAAAACGCAAAATACTATTTATTTATTACCAAAAACAAAAATATGATTACTCATATCCCTAATTTCAGAAATAATAGGTTCTACATACAAATTTTCATCCCCTATTTCACGCCTTCAAGTTTTATTTTCGCGACAAAGGTTCACTCTATCTCTGTACCAAAATTAATCGAAATTTGTTCAGCGGTTTGGGTGTGAAAACGTAACAGACCGAGTTATTTTTATTATATTAGTATGAATTTCTTTTACTTATAACAACAAGATCCATATTAACAAGGTTAATTTAAAATGTAATAATCCCGCGACACAAGTAACCTATTCACCGAGACCATTTAAACGCTCATTAAAATCAATGTGAGCCCAAATACGATATATCTGCTGTAAGTTGGTGAGAAGTTAGGTATCCTAAAGATAACCAAGATTAACAGAATACCATGTTTTGACTCAATCAGACCTGTGGAACATGCTCACGTCTATTTATCAACTAGAAAAGAGCTGATAATCTTCAAGTAGTTGAACAGATTTCCTTGAATCATAGCTTTAACTTTCAAACAAAAAAAAAAACTAGATCAAAATCGATTCAGCCGTTTGTGAGCTGCGATGGTACAGACAGACAGATACATACGTTAAACTTATAACACGCTTCTTTTTTCGATGGGGGTTAATAAATCTGTACTCATGTCTATACGTGTAATATTTTTTCCACATTTCCCGATAGATAATACTAAATTCATATGACAATATATACGATAACTATATGTATAACAAAAACCCATTTCTTTTTTTTGTGTGTCTGTTTGTTCTGAGTAATCTCTGAAACGGTTGGACTGATTTTGACGGGATTTTCGCTAGCAGATAGCTGATGTTATAAAGGGTAACTTAGGCTACTTATATTTTTTTTTTAAGAATTAGTGTTCCGAGGAAATAACAAAAAAACTGGTCATGGTGAATCAGTTCGGAAGCATAAATAGCTTACAATAAGGAACCATAAGTGATATATCAAATTAATGTACTACGTAATTATGGATATTAAAAAGACTTACAAAAACAAAGTGAGTGCATATATCTGTCTTCTAAGGATTACTTACAATAAGCATACCGGGAGCGGGAGTAGCACGATTCGACGGCATTATGTAGTCCACGCGAACAAAGTCTGTTTGTATGTCCGGATTTAACTAAAAAACGGCTAGACAGATTCTTTTGAATTTTTTTCCCACGGGAAACGTATGTTATTAGTCATTTGATAGGCTATAAGAAATATCAAAAACACTTTTAGAAAATAGTTTTAAAAAAACGTGTAACAAAAATTCTTACCGATTTTGATGACATTTTTTTATACGTGGGAACTATAATTTGAATTGATGAGCTATAACCATTTTATATAACCTTTAGAAATAAGAAAAATAATTAAAAAATAAAAAAATCTTCTGATTCTGATCTAATTTTGTAGACGGGAAACATAGGTCATTCCATAATTGATTGAACAATACATTTACTCATAGTAAAAAAAAGTTTTAAATGATTTCCACGAAATTATTAAACGAAAGTATAATCAAATGTAATTCCTCAATTGCTAGACTATATGCATTGACAATAATTAAATTAAAATAAAATAACAAAAAATACTATCTAACACTCGTGTGCGGAACCGCGGGTACACCGCATATATTCTATATAGTCTTCGTATATGGACAATTTATTTTGAAACTTATGATAAAATAAATTAAAATCAAGTCAGCTGATATCAGTAAGTAAGATTGTTCAAATAATGTGACGTAAACGAATAAATTTCGAAATTTTGCAATGGTCGCGAATGTATGTATAGCGCTGCTACCAGATGAGGAAGATTTCCCTAAATTCAGACGGTTTCTAAAACTCAGGAGGAAATTGAGGGGCTGGAAATGTATAGGAGATTCGTGGTTTTTGCATAGTGAGATACATCACTGTTTTTTTTCTATATATATACTAGCCTACTTTGTTTCTTCAGCATATGAATGATGTTTGTTACCTTCGAGTCACGTTCATTACCATGCAGATAACAACTTTGTTCATGGGTAGTATTAAAGCAAATATCTTGTTGTCGGGAAGAAACAAAAAAAAACACGAGAAGAAAGTGCCATTGAACTTATCCAATCCGTGCACCGCGTATCTACATGGGAGCATGGAACTTTTTTAATTTAAATACCAAGAAGTCTCATTAGTGTGCGTTTTCTTCAAAAAATTTCCATTTTCCGCCTTCCCACTCTTCAAAACGTCTTGGTAGCAATGCGTAACAGCCTCAGTTTCTAGATATGTAATTTTTAAGTGAATTAAATTCTAGTGGTTACATAAGGAATGGCAGCTCCAACACATCTCGGAGACTTACAACCTTGAACAGAGTGCGACGGTTTTTCAAGCCCGAGTAGCTGTATCTGCTTTACAAGGCACAAGTTCATCCTTGTATGAATACTGTTCGCACGTTTTGGAATGATCCGCAAAGTAGTTGCCGTACTGTGAAACTGTCTCCCGGTCAGGTTCCTTTCTACAACATGGGGATCTTCAAACATAATATAAAGATACATCTGCGAAGGATTGTAGAATGGTTCAAGTTTTATTTTAAAAAAAAGGTCACCCAGCTGTGATTCCCTCCTGTAAGCATTCATATTTTCTCAGCTCTAGAGGCAAACACTAAAGAAAAACTTGCACAAGTAAATAACGTTCCTGACGATAATTTATTTCTAAAAGTTATTTTTTAGAAGGACTTTGGTTTAGACCCAGGTTGAAGGCGAGACAACCAACTGAGAACAGTGAGCAAGGCTGTCCAATTAATTTTGCGGATAGGCTTTAATTTTGAATCATGTCAGTCAACGTGCCACCTTGGTGGGGATATTATTTTTCTATGGGCCACTTACTGAGTAATACTTGAATACATTCATGATATAAATAGATAAATATTGTCAAGACAATTTAAAAAATAATTAAAACCAACTTCAATTAATTTAGGAGTTCCCTGGTGTATCTTCAAAGTTCAAAGTCCAATAGCAATAAAATTAAAATGGGACCACCCTTGAGGTATCCCCTTTCCAACCAAAAAAGAGTCATCTAAATCGTATCATAAACAAAGAAGTTACGGCTGAACTTCCTTTCAAAAAAATATACACTCGAATCGAGAAATCCCTCCTTTTTTAAAGCCCGTTAAAAATGATCAAAGCTCTCAGTTACCCATAGTTTGACAATAATCAAATATTTAAAAAGCATTACACCAATCTGGTAAAAAATGCCACATTATAGCCGCGGGTCTGGGTTTATGCAGCCTTGATGTATAGTCATATTTCATAACGAAAATATTCACATATTTTATAGAATACCGAATGATTAGTGATAATATACATTGAAAAAAAAAGATATTCTGAACAAATAAAACTGGTAACAGTTCTTATGCAGTAGATGCGAAACCTTCAGAAAACATAAAAATATCTTCTTTAAAAATCGTATATCAACGGGACTCGAACTGTAGGTCACTAGTACTGTACATGTGTACAGTGCGTACAAGTCTAGTCGTCACACCGCTAAGCCAATTCGACGATTTATAGTCGTGAAAATCAGGACTTGCACTGTCCATGTATTCTATCTCATTCTCTCTCAGGCTAAATCCTATAGGTGTATTAGTTTGTATGTTTTTATTATCTCTCTTTCGTTTCATCGCGCTTCAAATCCAAAGGTAATACAGAATTTTTCACTTGAAAAAAAAAAGAAATTTTAGATCGATTTAGATTATGGATATATTTAGAACTATCTAAATACTTATTAGAACCTCGCAAAGGTTTGATCATTTATACTAATTACAAGATTAAACAAATTTTCTTTTATAATTTTTCAGGTTACCAAAACACTGTTCTGGTGGATCAGTCTGGTCAGGTGGTATCTCCTATAGCTGGGTACCCGAGCGCCATCGCCGGAGTCACTCCTCAAGTGGGACACCCCGGCTTGGTTCTCGGAGCTCCTCTAACAGTAAATAGGCCTTTCGACGTTTACCAAGATCCCGCAGTTTCGTACCAGTAAGTTGAAACTACAAAGAATATAAACAAAGAACATCACAGATTTTACAGTACAAGACAAATATTAAAAAAAAGCAAACCAACTTGAATGAATTTAAAAAAAAAATGATACACAATATTTACTAACGTTTACGCAGTGACTTCCAAATTAGGCAGAGCCTGTGTATCTTGGAAGCCGGCATACGAATTTAACATAGTATTTTGCACAAACACCTCAGGTGCCCGTAAACGATTATATAGGTAAAATTTAATAAAATCATGTAATTATTATCCATGTCTAATGCACATGCCAACATACACACACACATAAACAAATATTCTAAACAACTCTTTTACATTTTTTACGACTCAAATGTGAAAATGGAATGTATTGATTCTAGCTTAAATAATTTAAAGTAAAATGAAAACTGAAGCAGCTACGAATTAATTTTAAAATATTTTCAGTTTCATCACACGTAAGTGTGCTTAGCCACTCAGGAAACAAGACGTTTGGCAGCAGGGAGTGAAATTTCCGTGATTGAGCAATTTCTTTTTTTTTTGAAGAGTTACTTGATGTGTCTTCGAAGTTAAAGGTTCAATGCCAATGAAATGAAAATGGGAGTACCCTTGAGGTATTCCCTATTTAACAAAAAAAAAAAATCATCAAAATCGGATCATAAACAAAAAAGTTATGGCTGAACATTCATTAAAAAAAAAACATTCGAATTGAGATTGAACTAGTAGTGACCTCTGTCTTTTTTAAGTCAAAAATGGTCGTAACGTGTAAGACTAACCATTTTTTTTTGTACGTGTTACATATGATCCCGAACTACATTACTGATTTACCAGACAATAAGTTCAAAGACCATGTCAAGCAGGTTTTACTGTAAAAAGGTTATCAAAGGGTGGGCCATTAATTGAATGATGATTCTATGAATGATAATGATGTCTGAAAGTGACTCCCTCTCTGTGCATCCACTGAATCACTTTGATGACTGGGATGTTTTTCGAACCGATAGTAGTGTTTTGGCGTTCTTCAAGTGCGTTCTTGGGCCTAAATTACACTAAATTTAAACGACTGTTTTTTTTTCATAATCACATGAATGCAATACACACAAGAATATACTTAATTTATGTATAATTCAAAATCAAAATTACTTTGTGGAATTTAGGTCCTAAGAAGGAACTTATGAATATCAAAACACTACTAGCGATTCAGAAAACATACCAGTCGTTGGGAAGAGCCGACAAGAAACTTGACCGGGTTTGTCTTTTTTTACTGTCTAAATAATGATACGATCAATGGATTATATATTATATTAATTATATATATATATATATATAACAATCAATTATATTAATGGATGCACAGAGAGGAAATCATTACCATTGGAGTAATTATTCACCCTATAATGACCTTTTCACAGTAAACCCTGTTTAACATGATCCTTGAACTTATTGCCCGATATACCGGTAATTGACTTAGGATCTATTATAAAACCTACCACTATCACCTAAAAAACTTTTATTGATCGTACTAAGTATAAAACACGCAATGACTTATTTGTAATTATTTCTAATAATAAAACTATGCCATTTTTTGCAAAATCTAGCTTATTAAAATTGTTAATTTTATGTCGAATTACAGACCTCTCATGATTAGTAGGTTTTTCACAAATATTCAAATTTTATAATAAATTAATTCCAGTCCGCTAGTAATCCCAGGAGCTGGCGGTAACAGAGGCTCCGTCCACCTCGCTCAATTTGTCGGCCTCCAAACTCAACCTCAAAATCCTGCTGATACTAGAACTGTAGCGAATGGTAAGACTGTGAAATTGGATACACCTAAACAATATTTTCTAAGCCAAAATAACAACAAATAACCTTTCATCTTGATGACTGATGCTTCATTCATTGCATCGAAATAGTTCCGTCAACAAGACGAGGTCGACTCGAAGTGTAAAATAAAATCGTTTATTTGAGTCCATGCGAAAATATTAATTAAAAAAAAAAACTTTTTAACACGTTTTTATTGAAAATTATAGTTATTCTAAAATGAAATAATAATTTTATGCAAGATCTGTGCTGAATGTTATTTAAATAGGTGAATAAGTTATACCTAATATTATGTTTAAATTCCTCTTCCTCCTTTTTTATTGGAATACACAGGAAGCACCCAAACCAGCCTCGTCAATATGCTATATACCCTGAAGAGACGGGAATTTTAAATATTTGCATATTCTATAAA
Source organism: Saturnia japonica (assembly GCA_033032175.1). NCBI lineage: Eukaryota > Metazoa > Arthropoda > Insecta > Lepidoptera > Saturniidae > Saturnia > Saturnia japonica. The sequence goes on from CM065309.1 coordinate 1,827,364, forward strand.
ATATCCTACCTTTATCATGTAAAATACTATATAAAATTCTATTTAAATCTTACAGTAAACATATATATTATTAATTGTTGATAATTTCAGAATAGAAAAAATCTCAGTGTTCCAGAACGATAATCTTTTAAAAATAAACTATATTGCATTCTAGAAGGTACATCATCAGTCTCTCAGCATTCAAGAGAAACCCCAGCTGGAGCTGATCTGAAAGAAAACACACAAGAACATCAAAACAAAGGAAGGCCCGCGCCACTCCAGACTCAACCACGAAAACCTTGATGACTTCATCTCCATTACGAACAGCTCTGAATCTTCGTTTAGCAAGTGAATAAATTTGTTGAAAAAACTTAATTTCTCATTTCACTAAAGGCTAGTTGACATTGGCATAATTGCCTACATAAGCAGAAAGCCAAAATAAAAATTAAATTCTACTCTATATTTTAGGTTGCTATGATTTAAATAATTATTTAAACTTTGTTTGAACTTTACTATTGCGTTTTCAACACTAGAATACAATCACCACGTAGAGATATATTTGTGATTTCAAATTCAATTAAAATTTAATTTCTTGTTTTTTTTTTATAACCAAATTGTTTTTTTTTTTTACTTTGAAAAAAATGTTTATGTGTATATTTCTTTGCTAAGCCTAGAGGGGAATTGCTTTCACGCAACTACTTGGAAATATGCGTAGTAACTAAGAGCATTTTTAAAACTTGAAAAAGAAAATCACCAAAGTATATCTGTGCCTTTCTAAAGCAAACAGTATTTGTCCGGCAGTAATATACTTTAAAAATTTACGTATTTACTCATTGAAATAATGAAATCTCAGTAGTAGTATGATCAGACACTGGTCTGAGGTTTGGTGCAGAAAAAAAATCGTGCTACCATAGCATGATGGTATTGCGTATTCTAATTTATCGCCAAATATTTTCAGGTTTGTTCTAGAAGCTGTAGTTGAGAGCTATTCGTTGTGTAGGTTTAAAGTATTACCATCTTAAGTCACATCATCACTTAGCGTCAGATGAGGTTCTATGTAAAAGTTTAAATCTGTAAATTGTATTTAATTAATAACACTATTCGCTGACAGTGAAGAAGTACATAATGAGGAAATTTAAACACTTGTATCAGAAAATCACAGACTTCTATATTTCTCGGGCTTCGAAATAGTTAAAAATGTCCTGGGCTGACGTAATTATAAAGCTTGTCAGCTCGTGCCTTCCTTCAGGTACAAGCATTTGCCCAGAAAAATGTGAAAGTTTATATTAATATTGCTATAGCACTGAAAAAGGATAAAACATATTACGATCAACTTATGCTTGTGAGTTCAAAGACACTATAGGACGGTACTATAGGTAGGACTATATGGCGGGTTTGTATATATGGTGTGGTAGGGCGATACAACGGTAACATTCAGGACAACTTTCTACCAACAGTAAAGTAAATCATATCATTTTATATGTATGCCAACACGTGATCATTCTTTAGTAAATGCTAGGACCTTTTACTCACGATTTCACTGCTATTTATATTTCTTAGTGACTTGAATTTTTGCTTACACTCAAACAATAAAATCAACAGTGGAACATTCTAGATTCGAGTGATATGGAAATCTTACTATAACAACTTCTTTTTATAATTTAACTAGCTGTGTCTGCGGCTGCGCACACGTGGACTACAGAATGCAATCGATCGGGCACACGCGCAAATCTTACTCCCCGCTCCCGGTTATTTTAAAGACAAAAATGCTTATTGTAGGTGTTTCTTGAAAGATAGACATAGACTCTCGCTGATTTTTTTAGAGATATTTTTAATATCTACAATTATGTAGTACATTAATATTATATATCTCTTATGGTTTTCCCAGCCTAAAACATTTACGCGCCTGAATTGATTCACCATGACCAGATTTTTTTTATTTGCGCGGATCCCTAATACTTTTTCTAAAATAAAAGTAGCCTAAGTTACTCCTTATAATGTCAGCTATCTACTAATGAAAGTCCTGTCAAAATTGATTCAACCGTTTCGGAGATTACTCGGAACAAACAGACAGACAAAAACTTAAAAATGTTTTTTTTTTTTGTTATATGTATCGTATATACTTTGATATGCATTTAGTAAAAAGCTGTTATTATGACATTACAAACAGACACTTCAATTTTATTAATTGTATACATTATTTTATTCCAAAAAAAAAAAAGTAAAAAGAAATTAATACAGCAAGATCAAGAACAATTAGACATATCTAAGAAGTACTTTATTCCCCGGACATCGCCTTTTACAAGTGAAATGGCTACCGTTACAGCAAGCCTGCATTTTACTGGTTCATCGGCGCTAACGGGTCTTGATCTTCCTCATAAGACTCCCATACACATAACACATCTAACCAACGTAACTTTCCTGTCGGAGAAATAACTCTACGTCTGTATTCCTGCTGTGCACAAACTCGGGCGACAATTTATAAACAGAAAATACTAACTTTGTAAACTGGTGATAGTAAACCAAGTTTGTTATTAACGAAGGTACAGGAGTAAGCTCCTTACGCACGGGCGTTAAAAAAACGTTGCATGTGATCCTAGTGTATTAGAACAAAATATTCACTTCTGATTGAACAGATACACTACGTACTAAATGTAGGTAACGTTTGATACAATCAAGCTCTTCCATTTAGATCTGGAATTTTGAGAGTGGCTTTAGGATTAAATTATACTATTTTGGTAACAAACAACATGATTGATCCCACACGATATGGGACCAACGTTGAAGCGAATAGTAAGGAATACCATGTGAACGAATCCATCAAAAGTAGAACATTTAAATATTATGCCAACTCACCAATCCTACATTTTATGATGGTGGTGGGCGTCGACTGGTTTTAAGATATGATATCAGTTGCTCTGCCTTCTTCATGCAAACCCTGGCTTTAGAGTGATGGGTATTCTGAAGCACATTGCCGATAAAGAAACAGGAAATTTGCACCGTGTGGACGTGGCGGTGATTCGGTGAGAGTTTAAACAAACGACTGGCTCACTGAATATGGTATTTAGCGATGACAAAAAAGAATAAAAATCAACTACCGACTTTAAGGTTTAAAGTTACGCGTCTGCATCTCAACGGTTATTAAATAATTAAACGTAATATATAACTGCAGTTTTCTAGAATTTTTTTCAGTGATTTTGATACATACGCTAAAGTAAAACAGAAAATATTAAAACGCAAACAATTATTGTAATTCGGGCTCGTGCTAAAGACCCCGAACCGAATGAGAGAAAACACAATTTATTTTCTTTAAATACATAACACAAATATATTAATGGTGAAGCGGAATTCTCACTTCATTTGTCCGATTTTTTTTTCTTTTGTTTATTACAACTAAGGTGTCAAACAATTGTACTGCCCACCGATGATAAACGGTTATTGTAGCCTATGAACGCTTAAAATACCAAAGATATCACTAGAGCGTGGTAGATCTTGAATTCCCTTTCTCCAAGGACCTCTAGAAACTCTACTCGCCGCGGGAACAAAACATAAGGTTATTTGGCTGCGATATTCGGCAGGTGTGGATGCTCTGAACAGCTATTCTGATGCCTGCCTTCATTGTTGTCCCAAGTTTTATTAGAACGTTTTTTTTAACGCTCGCTATAAACGCGTCTGTGTGTGGCGTACTTAATACGGATGCTTTTTCCAGTTCAACCCTTGAGTTATTCCTGATAAAGCTAAACACAAGACGATTGTAATTGTGTAAAATTGTGTCCCCATATTTTTATTTATTTATTCGTTAATGATATGATTTAACTTGATAATCTTCTTCTTATTCCACCTAAGTAGGTTTGGCACAACATGTTTGCATTTTTTACGTCATAAATTGTAATTCTAACTTACACATAACCATACCTAAACCTTTCTCATGACGTACTCCTATGTTGATGAAAACCGCATGAAAATCCATTCTGTAGTTTTTGAGTTTATCGCATTCATACAAACACACAGACATGACGGGAGACTTTGTTTTATAATCATATCTTATTATATTAAATGAGCAATTCTTGTATATATATATGTAATTGGTTTCTCGGAAACAGTTCCAACGATTTCGATGAAACTTTGCATTTAGATAATGTTTTACATTCTAAGTTTACCTAGATAGGTGTTTTTTTTTTTTTATAAAACACCGAGTACGGCTCGGAAGACCAGACATTTATATTAATACGTGAAGCAAAAACTTTATACCCTTTTTTAAGCGTAATTGCGTAAATATTGCGTAAATTTATGTATAAATATCTTATAGTAATATATTAAATTAAATAGATCAATACTACGAATCCTAACCTGACCAGTGCCATTGAACTTAGACTCCCAAAATATTGACATTGTCACTCAATGAAAAGTGACAGCAAGTGATATAATTAATATTCATTGCTTAGGTTCATACTGCAAATGTCAAACAGAAAATAGCCTATGATTAAAAAGTCGATTCAGTTTTACGATAAAATATTAAGACAAAAAAAACTACATTTAAAAATCGACTTGGTTTCTCTTTTAAAAAAAAATAATTGACTTTTAAAAACATTCGTGCAATATCATAGATGGACCGTAAAATATCGTATAATGATCACGAAGACATGCAAACAATTGAACACTGAAATCCCGCTAAAACATAAATTCATTTTGTTGACCCTCATTCCGTGACCTTGATACTGGCATAATTATTTCACTATCAATCATCCGTCAAAGAAAAATTCATCTTGATTGATGTTAATATGATTTTAAAACATGAGGTGCAACGCCGCATAAAAATAAACACTGATAAATCCATTCAAAACTGACCCTTATTGCTTTACGTTAAACTTTAATATAACTGCATCGGACTTGCAACTCTGAATTGAAGACTTTTATCATTATTTATAACAAGATCTAGTTTAACTTGAGCCTTGAGCAATAACTGTTTGTTTGTTTTCGTAGGTCACAATATCTGGAGATAGTAATGACTCACTCGATAAAATCGCTTTCCAAACGAAAGGTGTCTAGAGATAGGTGCAATTATTAAGCATCCGCCGACTCTACGCGAAGCAATTATTATCTTTTTGCTTGGAACCCGTTAGTTAGTATAGCTTAGTTGCGGGTCGAGATCGGAAAACCGCCAGTGTAGATTCATACTCCGTTCCGGGCACACGCGATAACAAAATGTCTCGCGCTTTCTTCGTGTTAGTCGCTCTGATACTTGCCCATGAAGCAGCGACGAGACCTGTAAGAAAGACGCTAAATTTCAACATGTTCGTACTAAGCCCAAGGCAAGATGGCTCTGATCGTGTCATCCTATCAACTGACGGAGTTTCGAGATTTGGACCAATATTGGAATATTTGGTCCAACGCGTCCAAGGCTTGATGTCTGTGAGGATACCACCGGATCAGCTGAACAGTATCCAGGGCAATCTTGACGTGACCACGACAGAACCCGACACGGCCGAGAATGAAATAGATGGCGTCCAAGAATCAAGGATGCCGGGAATTGTTGTAAAACCATCGCTGACAAAACCGGGGACCTATGAGGTCCAAATCAATGTTTTGGTAGATGACGGACAACCCGACGATAACCAATCGAAATAAATATTCATAAGAAAAAAGTGATAAATTGCATTTAATATTTGATAATTTCAAATCGCACGTATTTACTTATATGTTTTTGTTTATTTATTCTTGCCATATTTTTATGTGGAATAAAATATTTTTATTTGTTTTTATGTTTATTTATGGTGTTTTAATTTACACACTACACACACACATACACAACTAAACACAAGCAAATTTCAAATTTTGACCACATATCGATTAAAGAACAAATTGAACTTAGTAATCGAATCGACTATTACAATATAAAATCAGAGTTTTTTGAAATACTTTAGTGCATATTATATAATTCAAATAATATTAGTTTCAATTTTAGTCAAACGATTCAAGTTCCCTTTTTTATTTTGCTTAAAACTTTCGAACAATAAAATAAATAAAAAACTGTCGGATGGCAAATAATAACTTATGATTTCAAATTGGCTGAACATCCAAAACTGATCGCACAGGTTAAATTGTTACAGCGTGATCAAAAATAGACAAAACATAACATACCATCACGCCTGTATTCCCCGAGAGTTAGGCAGAGGTGTACTAATGTACACCCACAATTCACCAAGTATGTTTTTAGGTCCCATGTAATAGGGGGCGAGCCTATTGCCATTAATCGGGCACGAAACCAAACTCCGAGCTGCTACTGTGAATTTCATAGAAAAACCCAATAACACTTTGCTCGACCTGGGATACGAACCCAGGACCTCGCTCATAGCAGTCGCGCTAACGACCATTAAACTAACGAGGCAGTCACAGACAGACAGTAAATTATATTTCAAATTCAAAACCACCATTTTATTGTTATACAAATATTACAATAATTACCATATTCCAGATACCGACTTGACTCGCCGTCAAAAAATATTATATATCAAAATTGTACCTCCACTCGCTCATTTAGGCTTTTTTTATGCAATCAAAGTAGTAAATGGATGAACTATACACATCATATTAAGTGATCGATTGGTTCAGTGCATTCTTCATGAGCTCCTTCAAACATTATGTGAAGATACATCTAAGCAGCCCGGCATGACAGCTGTGACTGGTGATGGCGCTTATATTCATAAAAACTTTGATAATCTAGATTTTGCTAAAGAACAGCATAGTTTTAATACTAGAAATAGATATAAAATAGTCCTACCGCATTTTATACTTATTAAAACTAATAAAAGATTTTAGGTAATTGTGTTAGGTTCTACAATAAGATCCCGAAGCACATTAGTGATTTACCAGACAATAAATACAAGGACCATGTCAAGCGGGTTTTACTGTTAAAAGGTTATTATAGGGTGGATTATGTAATGATAGTGATGTCTGGAAGTGATTATTATTGCATTAACTTCGACATTATTGTATTATATTAATACTATTGAAAAAAAAAGAAGATAAACCCAATCGAGTTTCTTCCCGGTTATTCTCGACGACTGGGATGTTTTCCAAACTGGTGGTAGTGTTTTGACGTTCATAAGTGCCTTCTTAGGACCTAAAATGAATAAAGATTTTTATGATTTTGATGGAAATTTGTACTCATGCTAAAACAAAAAACAGGCTTTTTCTCCTGAGAACTGACTTGTAAGGGTTCGTGTAGCCAGAGAGTGTTGCGAACAACACCCATCAAGTCGTAACTAGGGTTTGCAATCCCGCAGATTTTTTTTCAGCAGGAAATTGGCGGTAAAATTCGCCATTACAGCGGGTTCCCGCTGTAATTCCCGCAAGAGATTTAAAAATATTTATTTATATAAAAATATAGTACTCCTATTATTGTGGAATGTTTATATTTAACCAAACAAAAAAGACGTTGTTGCTTTTTAAAAATTAAACGAGTACGCATTATAGGCATCAAAAACTGTGTTTTTACAGTAGCTCGGTAGCACATTGATGATGGTAAGCACAACAAAATTCAAACATAACGGTGACCACCGAGAGAACTAAATCCACCGGCGGTCGCATAAATGTCTCTTCACGTTACGCATAAAGGACAGATGTCGCAAGAACGAGGGAACACATTGGCCGGGAGAAGGTTTCACAGCTTCAAGGTATGACAAAGATAAGTCATAGAGAACTTTTTAGTTCATGCCGAGATTTATCGCAAAACTGTTTATCTAATCTAATACTATCAAGTGAGGAACTCTTGTATATATGTATCTACAAGTAGCAATACATAGATATTATTATGTCTTTATTTACTTAACTTACTTCTTGCTGTAAAATTAATAAAATAAACATCTAAAAACATTTTTTTTTAATTGCAGAGACTAGAAGTCAAGGCGATATATTCAACCGACAAGTTATTATTAATTTATTTGTAATTGGTTGTATTTATTTAGTCATACTTAACGAACTTCTTATCGTGTATTTTACTGTTGTATGTATAAAAATAAGAAATAACTTGGTGTTATGAAAACGAAACAAAAATCAGAAATCATGAAAATGAAATGAAAAGTTAATGTTCTGAAAATAAGAACACAATCAACAAATGGTATCTATTGTGTTGTCCGTCAGCTTATTTTTTATTTTTTTTGGAGTAAATACATAACCGACTGCAACAAATGAATATTACTTCAAAAATTTCCCACGCGGGATTTACCGCACTAATGCGGGAATTCGGCAAGTCTCATTGACATGCGGGATAACGCTGGAATGCGGTAACGCCAAATGCAGAATTGTAAACCCTAGTCGCAACATAATAGTGTGATCACAGCCGCCTGGCGTCTAAAAAATATTTGACTACGATGTGTGATTTTCACCTATTATAATACTTCGTCTGTCTTCACTTTACATACAGCAATGACTTTTTTTACTGACTATACTGTTAGTTAGCCTTAGAGGCCCTGAAGCTTCACCGAACTTGGACCCCGTGAAAATATGCATGCGGGTTGCTTTTATACTGTACGTGAAAACTGACGAAACTGATCAGCGACTTTTTGATACTAGATTATTTTCTGTTTGATATTTGCAGTTTAATATGTTAGTAACTTTAATATATTAGTAACAGATATTATAGATAAATTTTAGCATTTTGCACTCCTTCTCCATATAAACTTTAACCATGCCAAATTTCACAGTCTTCCGTGCACGCAATACGCTTAAAAAGCGGTACAAATTTTTGCTTCATGTATTAATATAATGATAATGATATTTACGGTATTTATTAGCAATTCTTAGATTGAGCCACAGCGAAGCGTGGCCAAGTTTGGCTAATAATTTATATATTACAATGATCTTTTTTCTACGTGTAAGTAAGAGGAAAACGTAAAAACCTGTAACCTGAGCTGTACGTTATCATAAGGAATAAATAAAAAACTTAACGAAAGCGAAATTAATTCCCAAATCTATATCTACCCGGATCATAAAAATAAGATAACGGTTTCAATTATACGGCAGTGATTCAAATACAGTCTCCTTGTGCTTGCGATGATGAAGTAACTTTTCTCCTGTTATTTTTTATGTATATAACCAGCAGATAGAGGCTGTTTACCATATATAACAAGCTAACTGTAAGCGGTTGATGTTGATGCAGAGATAGTAAGGGCCTATCTACACGGTTGGGTTTAATGATTTATTTTAAAACGTTGACCATAAATAATGGATTTCTTCTAACTTATTCGATATTAGAGTTTCTTTATATACCACGATGAGCAAATAAGCATATACCGCCTGATGATAAGCTGTCACCAGAAGCATCATTGGTGCGTTGCCGACACTTTAAAAACCTATTCACTCCCTTTTTACAAATCCCCGTACTGTAGTCCCCTGGGTAAACCTCAGCAGTAAGATCATTCCGCATCCGAAGCGTTCAGAAAGAAACTCCTCTGAGACTGGATTGTTCGCGACCATTTAGGTTCCGAAGTCTGTGAACAAACTCCCTGCCGATGTGAGAGCGGTCTGATGGTGGAACGTAGCCGTTTACAGAAACCATTCTACAAACGGTAGAGAAGTACAACGAGGCAAGGTATCTTCTCAAACTTAAAGGTTCGGTATCGTTTGCAAAGTTTAGGATTTTTAACGCTTCTCATAACTCGAGAAGAGTCAAACGAAATTAGAGTACAAAGCTTTGAAGATCATCGATGTACCGAACTTGATATCAGACGCGATGAATTGAAAGCCCGAACAACAGCGTTTATCAATTAAATTTACGATACATTTTTTCACATATTCACTAATAATCTTAAGCATTGTGCAAGAACCTTCCGAACAACATTTGGCTACATTAGTGATTGGTAAGCAACATGAACATCGAAGTGGAAGTAGTAGCTGTAGCTGAAAACCATCATCATCATCATCATTTGATACTAAGTCCATCACAATCTATAAATCTTTGTGTACAAATTCTATTTAACACGGATCATATAACATGGCAAAAATTTTATTACATAATGACATGATATTTATCAGAACTTTCTAATACCTTGTATATCCGTATAATTAATTAAAACGATGTAGCTAAATCGGATTGCTAAATTGTGTGACAAGTTCATAAGTGATTTCAAACAAGTGCAATATGTCGAACGAGTGTAAGATTTAAAAAAAAACTATTCTACGAATAAACACCAATGTAAACTAACTATATAATTTAATAAAGCGGAAGAGTTTTTTGTTTAAACTCGGTAAACTCTGGAACTATCAGTCACATTAAAATAAAAAAACATTTAATGATAGCTAGACTCTCGAGGAATAGTATAGGCTATATAAGATTAGGCTACAACTTTCTGATAGCCTTAAATATTGGTTTTTGTTACGTAAGTTTGGAAGTTGAGGCCCTCCCGAACTGCTTTAACCGCGTGCGCTGGTGTAATAGTTAATGATACGTAAATACAATGTTCTACGATAATATAGGTCCTTAGTATATTTAAAAAATATCAGCAATAACATATGTCTATCTCTTATACATAAGCCACAACAAGGTATTTTGTGACAAAGATTTGTTGAAAATTAAAAAGTTTTCTATAAGCATTATTTTTAGATATATTAATCCTTACAAACAAAAGACAATGTTATGAAGTAAAATTTTGCTCTTTGGAGTATGCTGTTTAGACACAGTTTAGGAGATAATGAAAAATTAAAATAATTCGTACTTGCGGGAGGAACAATTATGATAGGCTACATTCACGTGTGCGTTGGTGTTGCGGTGTTTGTCGTTTAAAATGAACACGGGCGAAACCATGGGGCACAACTAGTATAACATAATTGTCAAAAATAGGTATCAAGAATTAAGGATACAAAGTTGTGAAGTTATTCTAAAATTCTGTACTATCGAAGAATATAATTGCTTACTTCACAACTCCAATATAAACACTTCCTATTTAATACACGGTCCGCAATCACTGCAGTTAGCAACAACGCAGAAGCAGATTTTATGAAGATTAGTTGCAGGCCAGCAGCTTCACTTGAGACATTCCGTTAAATGCAATCGTGACTTTGTATATATCCCATATACGTGTTTATGGTTTGATTAAAATAACCGTTATAGAAATACATTTGAAGTAGATATTTATATCGCAATGAAGAAAAAATTTATCGTAACTTATTAAGAACTAGCTGTGCCCGCGGCTTCGCTCACGTGGACTACACAATGCCCGCACGAATCTTGCTCCCCCGCTCTCGGCTATTTTAAAGACAAAAATGCTTAGTGTGGGTGGGTGTAAGATAGACGTATATTCTCGCAAAATTTTTTGTAGGTCCTTTTAAATGACTACAATTATGTACGTAATACATTAATTTGCTGTATCTCTTATTGTTTACTCAGTGTAAGCCATTTAAGCGCCCGAATTGATTCACCATGACCAGTTTCTTTTTTATTTGCGCGGAACAATTAACTGTATACAATAAAGTTTAAATAAATAAGTGAAATCATTGCACTGTACCGTGCTATAGCAATCACAATTATAATGCAAGAAAAGTGACAACGACTGACAAATATGGTGATAAGAGACCAAATAGACTGTTTTCGGCATCTCCAAGTTTCTGAGAGTCACAGAATATCTTTTTTAACATTGGTTATTTAGGGATGCTTCGTACTTTTTGGTGTAAACAACTTTTGTCACGTTCTTCCTTTCTTTTCGCGACCTACCTCTTTTTCTTATTCCATCAATGTTTAATGTAACAATCAATCATTATCTAAGCTAATCTGAGGCCCTTAGTATTTAGTGAAGGCCCGACTGAAAACCAGTGCTATAGAATTTTACTATATAGTATGCTGCATACGGCATTTGTATGGCAACGTTGTAATGTTATAAATTAAATTAGCAATACTTTATTGTAATCTCGTATTTAATGCGTGTTATGTTAATTATGTCCGTAATTTCATTATCCAATAAATGTTCTTTCCTTTCTTTCTCTTAGTTGTTCAGGAAAATTTCATATTTACATCTATTTGTCTGGTATTTCGATATCATTACAAATTTGTTAAAAACTATAGGCTAACTTAAAATATTTTTCTGATTATAACCAGATGTTTATCAAATTTGTTCGTAGAATATTTGCAGTAAACCCTTTGGAACTGAGAGGTTTGGAGTTTTCTACGATCTTTCTTTGATGGTTTTGATTGTCAGTTTATTTATAGTTTAATATCTGTAAAATACTAGTTCTTTGGTTAACATATGATATATGGTAATTTAGGTTTGAATGGCCGCGTGGGAGATTATCCCCTCACAAACCATATTGTCGTTGCGCGTGCAAAAGTCGCTATGTGTTATTTAGTCATTTTCGGTTTTTTATGCATTTTAATAGTATACTGTAAAGTCAGCTATGTGATAGACGCAATATTTAAAGAGGTACGGAATGTAACTATGTGACATTCATACATCGAAAGTTCCATTTAAACACGCCAAGTGTAAAGTGTGTAGCGACTTTTGCACGCGCAACGACGATATACAAATAATAATGCAATCCAATCCAACTACACTTCACGACAATATTATTACTATTGCAGCATTGTTATCATAAATTACCATTCATAATTAGCACTTATAATGATTTTTAAGAGGTCACACGATTCACTGCATAGATAAACTTTTGATTTTGCTTATAGGTTGATTGTGATTGGTTGATGAAAAACAAAAGATTATTGTAAAAATTTCTTCATACCGCATGCCGGTTTCTTATGTTATTTTAATGATTAAATTTACGTGTTTGTCAATATCATTATATTAATACATGAAGCAAAAACTTTCTACCCCTTTTTAAGCATATTGCGTACACGGAAGACTGTGAGATTTGGCATGGTTAAAGTTTATATGAAGAAGGAGAGCAGAAAGCTAAAATTTATCTATAATATCTGTTACTAATATATTAAATTAAATTAATTAATACTGCGAATCCTGACCCGACCAGTGCCATTGAACTTAGAGCCTCCAAAATATTGACATTGTCACTCAACGAAAAGTGACAGCAAGTGATATAATATTAATTGTTTACGTTCATACTGCAAATGTCAAACAGAAATAGCATGTGATTAAGAAGTCGCTAGTCGAAATTCGATCAGTCTCAATAATTAAATATTAAATTAAATTATTTAATTCAAATAATATTAAATAATAATAAAAAAATCATAGGTCACTAATGTTTGATTCGGTAGGTAAAATTAGTATATTCGCATTTAAAAAGTTAAGAAATCATTAAACGGGAAAGAAACTACTTTCTTTTGAGGGGCAAGGTCGAGAGTCCTGCGTCAGTAGGTCAGCATTCTGTCATTCGCGATGAATAACAATTACATATAGCGTCGAGTACGCATTCGATTCCTGTCCACATTTACATACGCAGTCTGTAATAGTAAACACACACTGTACTCTAAAATAAAAAATCACATACACAAGCAAAAATCATTGCTACAATTTGTGAAAAAGGTGCTTTCGTGTGGAATTTTGTTAACGTTTGAGTAGTTTAAAATTAACTTTATTTTAAATGAAGATTATAAACATTTATTATAATGTTCAAAATAATTGTAATAATTGAAAAAGTAAACAGCCAGTGTTTGTGTTATTAAAAGAAAAAAAAAAATACAATTGTATGAACATTGGTTCACATTTATACTGAACGCAGGGCTACCGGAGGAAGTTCTACGGAATATACATGTTTTTTTAATGGAGGAAGTAGATCTAGAAAACTAGGTGTGACTCTTGATTTACTTCTAAAGTCGAAATTAAGTGTATCATTTGAAAGTGACTCTGCAGACAAAAAATGACTACAATTCTAATTATCTGCATGATAATATCAACGGTGTTTACTGCGCCACTGCAGTTACATTTGTTGCAACCCCTACTACAAAAGCAGCAGACGTCGTTGCAACAACAGTTATTGGCTCTACAACAACTACAAAACTTGCAGAAACTAAACTCCCTGCAGTATCATAATCAGTGAGTATTATTTCTCTGCTCCTTTAATATATCTGAAAGCGAAATATTATGTAAATAAATTAGGCAATTAGAAATTAGAAATATAGAATTTAATTATAAATCATTTGATAATTATTTAAATTCTATCTTTTTAGAATAATTAAATCGACATTCCGGAACATTCACCGGAGAAACTCGCTCAGTCAACTAATTTTTGTTTGGCCAGAAAACATGACGTTATCATACAATAATTATATACACAGGATTTTTATTCTTATTAGGTTATTTTCTGACAAATGACTCTGAATTGACTTCTGACAATCTCAATTGCGAAATATATTTCAGCTGCGAAAACGCATCTAGTAAACTAATGTTATATATAGTCTTCAACTGTTTTGAAGATGTTATGCAAGGTAGAATTGCAAATATTTAGTAAGATAAGTTAAGACTAAATAAATAATATAGAATGTGAGTAATTCTTCATTCTTGTTAAATTAATTAAATAAATGAGTAAATGAATTAAAAAAAAATGAAACCCATCCAAGAACTTTTTTCTGAGTACACCCCTATAGACTCATATAAATTCATTAGTCAAAACCTTACCTTTGGAATCTTTAGTTTTAATTGATTAAAGACTTTTAATCTATAACATCTTTTCTTTCAAGACCCAGAGAAGAACTCAACCATTGGACTAATTGATTTATATCACATTTACAGAAATCGACCACGTCCATTGCTGATTCTTCTACCAAACATTCATAGCAATGTAGTAACCAACGAAGAAATTCAAAACAAGCACAAAATAAACCTACCCAATAGCAATCTGGATACACGCCACGGAATTGTCGACGAAGATACGGATTCGGTTACAATTGAAGCTGAAGCTAAACCGAATGAGGGAACTCAGAAAGCTATTTTGCTTATTCCGAATGATGGTAGATTCTCTGTAGGAGATTTCATTTCTAGTATACCATTCCTACCTATAGAAATTAACGTCCCCGATTCCATATCGTGGATATACGATGGTATTTCGAGCATTATATCTGGTATAGGACAGCGGTTACCATTCCGCCCACAACCGATAGATACAATGCAGTCAATCGAACAAGGTGATAGTAATTTAATGATCAAATCTCTTCATACTAGGAAAGTAACGCCAATTCTATTAATGCCGTTAGCTTTTTAACATGAACTATATTCAAATGTTTCATAGTAAGAAATTATAAACAGGACTGGATATTGTTTATATTCCATTTTGTGATTGATTAATATAATTTTATTTCTTTAAAACTATATTAACAAATTGGGTAAAACATCCGCAAACTCCTATTTATTTATATTTGTACTTTCCACTGGTAATTTATTAAAATAAAATAATAGTATATTTGCAAAATCTTTTATTATGAAGGAAAAATATAACATGAATAGGTTATACACTAGGCCGTGGGCCAATGCTAATGTAATTATATAAATATGGTAACAGACCTAAAGCATTTTAATCAAGCAAGACCGGGTTCAAGAGTTTAACCAAAAATAAACTCGGTTTAAAGAAATATATGTTATAATATAGAATAAAGAAACAAATTAATATAATAATAAGTAAATTTCAAGTTACACTTTCAAACTCCGACCATGCCGACCTAAATACAATTTGTTCGATGTAGCGTGGCTTTTTGATTATAAATGTATCATATTACGTAAACCGCAAGTATTAAATTATTGATCACGTCAAAAGACATGACAAATTCTTCGTGGGTGAATGAGCAGACAATTTCTGTTTAAACTATTAATCATAAACAATATACTATTGAAAATATATAAACAGTTAAACGTATACAATTAATAGAAACTATCAACTAACTTAACCTACTTCTTTACTTAAATGGCAACGATTATAACTCTATCCGCGACAGCACAAGCATAACAAGTGATATAGTTTCATTCCTTGTAAATAATATCTTTTACAAACCATATAATTAGACCGTCGACTGGTTCAGGCAAGAAATAAATCTAAATATCTCTTGATGATAATTAATAAATATTTACGTACGTGTAGAAGAAATTGTTATAGTCACTGAAAGCATTGCTTTTTAAAAATTATACGTAAATAAAATCGTGAATTTGTATTAACTTTGGAACATTACAATGTTTACAATCACAGAAGATGTTTATATACTGTAGTTATGCAATAATTATCAACATTCTTATGGTAATATAAACTACACAAAAGATCTACTTTACCGATATGTGAAACGAAGAGAATTAAGTAATGACTACTCCTTTAAAACTAATGCCAAATTAGATGTTATAATTATTGTTGTTTACGGGATATTCAGGAGTGACTCCGGCTTCGTTCTTGAGCACTATACTCGAAACGGGGTAAGTGAAACTGTAGAAGAAACCACGAGGTGGACCCTGCAAAGGAAATAAATCTCTTCATTAATAATCATTTTTTTAAAGTAACTTAGTTGTTTACCAACTCCGCACGAAACGTGGTAATTTCTGAAATCTAAACATTCTTTGGATCGATTATTGCTAAGACATTGACTTTATTATTTATTTCTGTTAGCTTTACTATATATTTTAGATTAAATATACAATTTTCATGTATTTATATTTGTTTATCAATTAATGTTTATTTATTGATTTTTACTTTATATTTACTATCACTATTAATGATAATCTTAAGTTAACACAGCTTAAAGTGCCTTATTAAATTGATCTTCTAACTATACAATCTAATAAACTATAATAAACTAAAGGGGTGTAACGGGGGCTCAAAATTTGTATGGAGAAATTAAACACGAGTAAAGAAACCGTAAGGTACAGCTAGTTACGTATAATATAAAACTTACAGTTGGCTCAGGTTCAGTTGTGGTTGTGGTTTGGTATTGGTAGTTGCCCTGGTCATAGTAGGCTTTGCCTTCACGAGCCTGGCTGTTTTGGGTATTAACGTATTGACTCGGAGCTGGTACCACAGCGGCTTGCTGTTCAGACGCTTGTGGCTGGTAGTAGTCACTAGGCAAGGCCTTCAGAGTCTGTTGGTAGTAGTCCTTAGGAAGTGCTTTCAGAGTGTATCTGTAAAATATAATAATTTTTTAAGTTAACAATTTAAAAGGTTTCCTGAAACACATATATTATTTTCTTTATTTTCGGACCATTCCTTATTAAAGAGTGTTTCATTAATAAATGTGGGTGACGAATAAATGTGTCTGACATCCATAACTATAGCTATATTGAATAAACCCAGCTGATCAATAAATTACAAAATAGTGACAGTAGATTGATATGGCACTTTACTCTGGCATACGCAGTTGGTTTACTTATGTAAATCACGATCGAAATCATCTAATATGTCCAGTCTTATACGTTAGTAAGTTTAGGCCCATAAAGCGAAGACGACTCTCATTCGTTGATCATCGTCGACGTTGAATATTTCTCTAGGTTCACAATTAGGTCCAACTTAATTTATCATTCGTCTGATGCAACTATTTCTTAGTAAATAGATCTTATGCATTACTGATAAGAAGGCAACTATGAAATTGCATAGATTATTCAAATTCTTGAGTAGTGTCCTTTAGGAAGATTAATTTGTTAATTGACTCCTTAGCGATTTCGATACTGGCGTCTGCTTCTGGTTTTAATTATACTGCAGCTTCGGTGGTGTACCGTATATGACTATGATATCCAATTTTTGCGCTAAATGTACGCCTATAAGAGCTACATGTAATGTAGTTATACAAATATTAGAGGGTAGCTTCTCCATATCACCTTAAGTTGATCTCTTGTATTATCTTATAACTTACCAGCGACCTGCTCTAGTTTCGGAGAGGTGCAATTTTTAAAATGGTGGCATTTATGTTTAAAACAGCATTTTCGATTGATTTAGAGTTAATCGCTTTAGTATAGATAGTTCATAGCTTCATTATTACGAAAAGTGTACAACAGTGGTGCGGAGTGTCGGCCTGCCGTTACGCGTTCGCGAGTGACTAATTTGGTTGTGCGCTATTTTGAATCCGTGATATTTTGTACGGAATACATTTAAATGATATATCTATATTAAATGCTCAAGTGAACCAGCATATTTATCTGGATTAGCATTAATACTGAATTGAAGAAAATGGCTTCGCAAATAACCTTATATTTTCACTATGACTCAACCTTAGGAGATAGACATATGTGATTGGGAACTTTTCTCCAGGCTTTTTCAATTAACTGCAATTCTTTAGTTCATTATTTTGATGTATGATTGATGACTTCATTACAAAATATGGAATTTACTCTACTATACAAAAACTTTATTGGAATGTATTGTATATACTAACCTTCAGTAAAAAATCTGTAAATGATAATTAAAACCGTAGAAAAGTCCGTTGCGTAATATAGAAGAAGTAAGCGGACAAACAGACAGATGTGGATAGCAACTTTATTTTATACTACATATAGATATAGATTTAGATAAATACGATTATATATTTCTGGTAGGGGCAAGAAGGAATATCACAAGAAGCTAGTATTTAACTCACTGAGGGTCGGGTTGTACAGCAGCTGCGGCGGCGGCTTCCTTCCAAGCCTTCTCATGTGCGATACGGGCTGCTTTGACATCAGGTGCATCTTCAATTTGTTTTAGCTCGACCTTAGGCAGATTGTCTTCTTGATGGAAACCATCATGGTCGGCCCAATAACGCACCTATATTACATAATTAATATTTCACGTCTAAATATCAACATATACCTAAATAGAAAGTAAGAGAGGTAGCGTACACAGAAATATCTTTTGAGATTCCTCCTCAGATTACAGCCCGACTTCTGAAATACCTCCCTCCACACGACAAGAGATCGCAGCAAATAACCTTGCGTTGTGTTCCTGTGGTGAATATGATTTCCAGAGCTCCTTGGGGAGAAAGGAAGTTCTAGGTCGGCAAAGCACTAGTGATACCTCTAGTTTTAGAAAAGTCCACAGAATAAGTAAACCGCTTACCATCAGGTGGGTCGAACAATTGCTGTTTGCTTGCCATAATTGTATTAAAAAAGAATACCCTTTACTTTCAGTGTGTCGCATTTTGAGATAAGCCAAATTGCAATTACATATGCCAACTAAGCCAGCTTATCGAATATGCCTTTAATAATGATCAAGGCCTTGCAGTGCGGAAAATACAGAACTAAAGATTTATCAGACGTAGATTGTCAATACATTATGAACCTGCGTAATGATTAAACCTATCTTATATTAGCTAGTAACTTATCATTGATATTCAATTGTAATGGCTCCATAAAACTGAAATAATATTCTCATGATCACATCCATTTACCTTGATGAGATCGTTCTTTCCATCTTTGTAGATATAAGAGCCGGTGACATCACCAGATCTGACTCGGTTCTCGACCTTCGCAGACTCCGGTGTCTCGTAGCCGTAAGCGTAAGCTCCTAGACCGTCTTGTCCGTGATATTGGGCTGCGTTGTAAACCTGTATACGAAAAAAGCAAACTAATTTTATTGCTAAATTATCATCATTTTATAATGGACTATGTAATTTATACTACAAACTAGTCCTAATCTTTAAATGATTGAAACGAAAAATCAGTTTAAAAACGAGTGGAAATGAAGTCTAAAGACACTATCAGTGGAGAGTGAAGCAAAATTAAATCAATCCTCAGACATACAATCTTATCTGTGGTTAACCCAAATTAAAACTGCAATCCTATTTGAGGCTGTTGACTTTTTATCCTTGTTTGTAACTCCCATCTCATACAAAAAGATAGGAGAATAGCGTAAAATAGTAATCTTTTTAAATTCTCGTCATAGGGAAGTCTTCTACATGTGACATCATTTTACATAGGTTCACTGCATTTGCTGTGATATTTAAAGGCAAGAGCTGTAGATTCACCATTGTCCTTAAAATATAATTCAGTCACTTTGCCAGATCAATCGCTTGTACAATAAATAATAAACTTGCCTCTTCAACATAATCATTTGGGTTTTCAATCTCATGTCCGTTCTTCCAGTAGTGTCCGAGGGTTGGACCAGCTTCAGCAGTGCGAAATCTGGGATCATTGTATGGGATCTGTAATATAATAAAATAATATTCTTTTGCCATCTATGTTTGCATTCAATGGTATTTATGTATTAAAGAATTACGCACTATTTAGCAATATAGTTAACTCAAAACCACCATTCTAACACTGAAGTACTGAGGAACATGAATGAGAAAAAAAAAATTACATTCTTCAATGGCAATCGAATTACTTAATAAAGCAGTGATGACTTTTTTCGACACTGTCTGTTGAACCTATTACCTGCCGCCTCTATGCAAATGCCTAGTTTGCCTTTTTTCTACTATTCTTTGGATTGAAATCTATTGTCATAAACAAATAGGTCTGTTCTCGCAGCTGCACCTGAGAGCAGATCCGTTGCCAGGCTTAGCGAGTCAACATTTTCACTTAAAATCATTTGAGATTGCGGCCAAACGCTGGCTTATAGCGGTCAGTTCATTTCTCCATCTTAAAAAAGTTAAATATAGTTTCTAAAAAACTGAATAGGATTTGCTTGTTAGTTAAGGGTGTATACGGAGTTGTGTAGTCTTCTAAATCCTACAAACTTTTCATTTAAAGTTTCGTCAAAAGCTCAGACTGTGAAGCAGTTGAGAATGATAGCGAATTGAATGCGAATTATTCTATGGGAATATTGATACTGGAAAATACATACGCTATGACAACTAGGAAAAAAAAAATCTTACCAAAGGCAAAACAGCTGTGCGTCCAGCCAACTGTGGATCTGTGAATGGAGGACTGTTCAAGTATTTTTGAGCCTCCTCCGGTGTTATGTCAACTTGAAATACATTAGGATTCGGTCCGGCTGCTGCGAGCGATGTCTGAAACAAAAATTATCATGTCGTAACGTTAATTAGTCTTTGGCCAAATTATCTGCTAATGCGGAAATAGTAAACTTATAGCACAGTAAAAACTTCGTAGTGCTTTTGCTATTGATCCATTCACCTATTATTCCATAATTAAGGCCTGCATATATGCATGAATGAATTTAAAAGGCTCGTTAAAAAACGTTCTAGCAGAATACATGGCAAACCGTATACGTATTGAAGCGAATGATATATTTTAACGTCTCCTATGCGAATATATGCGTCACGTATCTGTCTAACGTAAGAGCTGATTCACAATAGGTAAGGCCGACAGTTTTACCGTCGGTCGGCTATCAACTTCTGCTGTTCACACTGTACTGACGATCAATATGTTTGTCGGTAATATGAACACCACCATACTTTTCTCGTTAGCCAGCTCGTGAGCAAAGCAATTATGAGTTGATATGCTCGGACAATAGACAACGACGACGATGTTCTGGTCCTCATGTGATGTTTAAATAGAAGTAGGAAGGAAAGAAAAAAAATTAAGTGCATCTAATCATTGCCGAGTGACATGAATTTTGGAATTACTTTTCAAAGACTGACGTTTTATTGTGTCGTTGCTGACAGTTTGATTGGGCCGTTCTAGTATGTATGCTGAAATACGTCTTCAATCCAACACATTAATCGTTCTTGTCAAACTATCGGTCCGACTAATTGTTATCCAGTTCTAGAGCTTACGGAACATATATGAAGAGAGCGTTTTGGCAGCAAACTTTTAAAGTAAGAACTTTATTATTAACATCACTGCATTTTCCATTAGGTAGGTATCTAATGTAATGAACAATTTGGTTTGGTTAGGCCAAAGAAAATATGTATGATTTAAACAGATCATTTCCTAAATTGGATAAACGTTTCTCGAATGATAACCGACGAAATTACAACATGGGACCTCGTGAATCACTAAAGAACAAGCATTCAAAATTTTAATCTTGTCCTCCCAACACATCCCTGGAAATTAAATGATGTTCGCAAAAACTTAGATAAACTAGATTTTCTAGTAAAGTTTTACTACTAGTTAGAAACAAAAATGAATTACTCATTCAGTGTTTAAGTAATAAACCCTAACGTAACCTAAAAGTTTTATGTTCTATAAGGACATTACTGATTTGTCGAATAAACTGTTCACTATTATAGATTGGATAATTACGTGATTGAAATGCTGGAAATAACTTCGTCTCTGTATATTCAATAGAAATATTATAATTATCAACTGAAAGCAATAATTACACAATTAGAAAACTGATAAATTTGATAGAGTTTCTTGTTGTCTCATCTTGAATAGGATTTTTTCCGAACCGGTAATAGTGTTGGAATGTTCATAAGTGTCTTCTGAGGGCTAAAATTGTGAATCAGAGACATTGCATTTTTTAACCATCTTCAAAAAAAGGTGAAGTTTCTCAATTCTATTTCATATTTTTTCCATGGATGTTCAGGCATATCTTTTTTGTTTATAAACCGCTTTAGATGATTCTTTTTTTCATTGGTAAGGGGATACCTCAACGGTTGTCCAATTTTATTTTCATTGGCATTACACCTTCGACTCCTAGGGAACTCCTTAAAATAATTGAAGTCGATTTTCTTTAAAAAAAAACGTTGTCTTGTTTATATAAAAATTCTAATAAGTCATCATCATTTTCAAAATGAATAACAGAATCACTAAATTCAACTAATTTGGAGTTCTCCCAGCAATAATGGAGGCATTGAATAATACTTACTGAGTTTATTTGATACCTCCAACTCACATAAAACGTAGGTATGTACGTAACGTGAACGTCATTATAATGACATAACCTTACCGTAGTCCGTAACATACGAATGGAATGAAGTCATTGCCAATATTGACTCTTTTAATCGTCTTTACTCATTTTCAAACACTGACAACAAACACGTATAATATATATTACAACGAGTTAATTTATACAATTACTGGAAATTACACTGAACGTACCTATTGCGTTAATTATTTGAGAAAAATTATTTATTAGAATTTTGATGATTCGTTTTTATTTCATCAGTTGTACACAGCCTCTTCTGGCCGTATTCCGTAAATTGTATGGTTCATCCATCGCTATCAATAACGAATCGTTAATGACTGATGGCATGTCAACGGGTCGTAAAGATGCATTTATAAGACAATTTTTAACAAACAAAGAAAACAAACTTCAACGTTTTGAGGAGTTCCCCGGTGTATCTTCGAAGTCGAAGATTCAATTCCATTGAAATTAAAATCGAACCACCCTTGAGATATCCCCTTTTCATCGAAAGGAGAATCATCCAAATTGACTAATAAACAAAGAAGTAATGGCTGACCATCAATTAAAAAAAATATGCATTCGAAATTGAAACCTCCTCCTTTTTCTTCTGTACTACGACTTTTTTTTAAATCTATTCCAGTATCTTAGCTCATCACAGTTCAATGGTTGTAACTTGATTAATGTATTATGCTATTACGTTGTTTTTTTAGTTACAAATCTATTTATTAAATACGTGAAGCAAAAGCTTTCTACCCCTATTTAAGCGTATTGCGTGCACGGAAGACTGTGAGATTTGGCATAGTTAAAGTTTATATGGAGAAGGAGTGCAGAAAGCTAAAATTTATATATAATCTGTTACTAATATATTAAATTAAACAAATCAGTACTGCGAATCCTAAACCGACCAGTGCCATTGAACTTAGACCCCCCAAAATGTTGACATTGTCACTCAATGAAAAGTGACAGCAAGTGATGTAAATAATACTCATCAAGTTTAGGTTCATATTGTAAATTTCAAACAGAAAATAGTCTATAATTAAAACGTCGCTGGTCGAATTTCGAGCTTAGGGCGATCGCTAGTATAATTAAATACATTAGATATATAATTATGGGAAGATTATTAACTGGAAGCCACAGGTTGTTAGTTAGTTTCAAGCACATATGGATAACAATAGTTGTTACAGCGAATAAACAAGGAAATTTTTTTATCTTTTTCTTCGGCGCTGGTCGCTTGATGTTTGCGGTTGAAGCACCTTATAATTTGTCACAGATAAAGATGGATCGTTTCACGCGCGTGTGGTACTTCGGAGCATAGCAGTCGACGACTGTTTTTTCTGAGGTAGGGACGAGGGCGAGATAGGAAATGTGCGGGAATGTAGGGTATATGTAAAGAATCTAATAATGATATTTATATTCGACCCTAGCAATAGTGTTTTTGAAAATTAGTATGAGCAAAGACTTTTCTGTAATAAATCATTTTAGGGCTTTTGCCGAGAGGCTTGTCGGTCGACATTTCAGCCACGATCGGGAACGGATTGCCGATCCTCTTTGATGTTTTTTTTTATTGTACTGCTAATCATGAAGTACAAGGCCTTCATTTTACCGTGCTAGTATAATTATTTTTTTTAGCTCCAAGTTAATTTTAATAAAACTATACCAATATTATAAATCTTAAGAGTTTGTTTGTTTGAACTCGATAATCTCTGGGACTACTCATCAGATTTGAAAAAATATATTTGCATTTTAATGCATATTTATTGAGGAAGGTTATAGGCTATGTAGCTTTACACTATGCCCCTAAAAAGCGGAGAAGTAACCACGAATGTTGAGCAATCGGGTAAGCTGTAAGCAAGCATGGAAAGTGAGAACAAGGGTAACAACGGGATTTGGCTGAATACATTTATCACGGTTCAACCGTGGAACGCAGCTTGTAATAACTATAAAAATAATTGGTCATATACAACACAGAGCAAAATAAAACTCAAAAACAAGCTATTTTATTAAAAATGAAACAAAAACCCGAAGGCAACAAAAACAAAAAAATTAAAAAAACTTTTTGCTTTGTGTATGAACTGATTTGGACGATTATTTTTGTTGGATAGGGAAGGGTCAAGGTGGCCTCAAAGGTGGTCACATTTTAATTAATTTGGCATTGCCCATTTAACTTCGAAGATACCCAAGGGAAATCTTCAACATCATTTAAGTTGGTTTCCTTTTTTAGTAAAAAATTATTTTGTTCACGGTCGTGTAATATAACAAAAATCAATGAATGAAACACATCAATGGTTGTTATGACGTCAATAAACGTGCAATCATGAAGACAAACGATAATTATCGTCAAACAAGGTCACGTATTCTATATTTGAATAATAAATGTTAAACATATTTTTATGTAAGGAAATAGTTTACACTAATTTTCGTACAACCATAAACAAATTGTGACCGTTTTTCGCACCTACTAAAAATGATTTTACTAATTTTTTTTTGTAATGTATATTTTTATCCGCGCGCTATTTATAACGTGTTATATTTATTTGTCAGCTTTACTATAATAAACAATTATTATAATTCAATGGTGCGCGATTTAAAATGTAATGTCAATGTAATTTTAAATTTTAAGAATATTTTGTGTCTCAGGACCAATATTTCAACACTGTTTATTACGCCTTTATTGGTTTAGAGCACAGATGAGTAAAACAAGGGTTTAGGATTATGGCCACAATTACACCTGGGGGCCTAGCCAAGTTGCTTTTCTACAAATGTTAATGTTAACGAAAAGGAAAAAAAAATGAAATTTACATATCTGATCACGTGAGTTAACCTTGACATATGTCAATTCCATACATTGCATACATGGAAACGCAACACGGCTAGGCCCTCTGACGTTAAGTGACGATGTGCAAAAAAGCGAAATACTTGGCCTAATGGGGAAACTGGCTGTGAAATGCAGCTGCCGGAATACCAATAGTGACTTGGCGAAAGATTTTCAACTTGAGGGTGGTAGCTAAGTAGCTATTGTTTCAACACTATATTTTCCGAAAGATCAGTCTCATTGTAGAGATTCGAAGTCACGTCAATCGACGCGCTATCCACACAAGTTACCACTGAGCCATTATTATGTATTTCAAAACAAATTGTTGGGAAAAACAAATAAATTGACTAACATGAATGTTAAAAAATTACGCAAACCAGATTCTTGTTACAAACGGATCCGTTACCGAAATAAATATGACCCGTATGGGTGATGACTGATGACTCCATAAATTCATAGACACAGCTCGTGACTGAATGATTTAACCGCGATACCATGACGATTCAATATGCATGCTTAATATAACCGCATTTACTTAACATAGCGGACCCGCAGTATTGCTACTATACCCACTTTTTATCTAGATCTAGCTACATTTAGAGATTTGGCAGCTACTAAAAAAAACATCGGTAGCTAAATAATTTAGCTATTTTTTGTAGCTACTTTTAAGTTAATGTACTTTATCTAGTAATTTAATACTTTTAAATTACACAATTTAATAAAGTTTAATTTCAGAATCCTCTTTAAAAATCCCACTAGCTCGAATCTTCAATGTCAACAGTTGTATTTGACTGTATAACTGATTAAAATAATTAGTTAACCGACTTCAACAAAAGATGTTGCTCAATTCAAATGTATTTTTCTTATTATTTATGGATGTTCAGCCATAACTTCTTTGTTTAAGAACCGATTTGGATGATTTATTTTTGTTGGATAGGAGATACCTCATGGGTGGTCCCATTTTAATTTCACTGGTACTGGATCTTCAACTTCGAAGATACACAAGGGAACTCTTCAAAATCATTGAAGTTAGTTTTCTTTTTGCTTCTTCTAGTTACTTTTATAGGTATTCGATTTCCTAAATCTAGCCACAATCTCGGTGCGATTTAGCTACTAGATCCTTTACTAAGGTGGCAACACTGCGGACCGGAATACTGAACATACGAGTGTCCGCTTGTGCATTGTGATCAATGAATAATTCGCGCCAACTTTAGGTCCGGTTTGAACATAGCGACAAGTACGAAGTTGCGCACGGTAAAATCGAATAAACAATTAAAACGCTATAATACTATTAAGTTATCTAGCTTTTAGACAAGTCATTAACTTTTATAATTGTTGTTAAATATAATTTACTTGCAAACCAGTGCACGCGTTGACGTGCCGTTTTGGAGTCCATAGGGAACGAACATAAAAACATCGTTTTTTTTTTTTTTTATATATAAGAAGAAGAAGAAGAAGCAGCAGATTAAAATATCTATAAATAATAGTAACTAAAGAGGTTCTGTGTAAACTAACGCGCCTATGTTTATAGCACAGTTTCACGACAAGTATATTCCGTATAGTAAGATCGCTAAAAGTTTTTATAAGTAATACGGTCATTTTCTACAATAAGGTCCCAAATCACATTACTGATTTGCCAGAAAATGAGTTAAGGACCACGACAAGCAGGTTTTACTGTCAAATTGTTATTATAGGGCGGATCATTATGTGAATAACAATGATGTCTGGAAGTGACACCCGCTCTGTGCATCTAGTAAATAAATAAATCAATATGATTAATAATTGTAAATATTTTTGTGCGATAAAAATAATATAAACCTGATAGAGTTTCTTGCGTGGTATTCTCGATGACTGAGATGTTTCCCGAACCGGTAATAGTATTTTGACGTTTATAAGTGACTTCTTAGGGCCCAAATTGAATAGAGTAATTTCGATTTTATAAATTTTTAAATACAAGCGCAGAGTGATTTAAGTTGTATTATGGTTTCAGCTCAGGTTTATTGTAGACGACGATGTACCTAAACATTCAGTAAAGTGGAGACATTGTGATGAGCGAGCGCATTGCGTAGCATGTTTTCTAGTGTTCGCCAAGTCAGCAAATTGCACACATTAGACATTTGACATTATCCCTGACCGACCAATCATTTCATAATTATTGACCTTGGGAATTATAAAAATAACATAATAGGTACATATAAAAAAGCAGAACAACTTGAGTTTTGTTATTTTTATCAGTATATAAAATAATACAGATTGTTGCATGGGTATAACGTGTATTTTTGAGCAAAAATTTAAATGACAGGTATTTTAAATATAAATATGTTTTTTAATAAAAGTTTATTACGGGTCAATATATAAATAATACGAGGCCCAAAGAATATCAGATTACGTCGTACAACCTTTTGGAAATTTATTTGAATGTATAAATACAAAATCTTAATCGACAGCGCGATTTATTTTGCATGTTGAACAGAAACTCGCCTTCGAATAATTTTTAAAGAAACTGAATTTAAAGAACCTTTAATGATAATATTATCCAAATCACCCTTGTTGGAGAAATTGATTGCGTTAATTTTCTTATTGCGCGGCAGTCGAAAGAATACTTAATTTTTTAATATGTACTAAAAATATATCGAAATACGTTTACTACGATTACATAAGCTAATCCAAACTTTAATAGTAAAAAATATACGAAAGTAACTCGTGTCTGTTTGTAACCCTTTCATTACCAAACTGAAAAAATTAAAGAACAAGACGAAGTCATCTTTGCTTTTTTTTTTTTTTGGTGAGTAATTAAAAATACCGAAAGGTTACGTAGCGTCTTAATCAATTAATGCCTTTATTTTTATTTTTCAAAGACATACTTTGCCGATGCAATTTAATTTCTGCATGTTTGACTGATATCTGTAATATTACTGTGATTAATTTATAATATAATTCATTATGATTAATATGATAATGTCCAAGAATGGAAAAATCACTAATTATGTCATCATCGCTAGTTATTATGTATATAACATGCATTTAAAATTGATCTCACAGTTTTAAATTACCTACATACAAGTTTTCTACAAAAGATTTTATTTATGTTACAAAGAAAAATTCGGTATCGGTAGATTATCTTTTAATATATTAAATTATAACTATATATATAACCCTTTGCGGTTACCTTGTTTAATACATTAAAAAAAAATTAATATTTAAAAATTGAGTTCGGCGTTGTGCGAGCTATAAAATAAAACTACGTAACAAGTTCGAAGAATTTTTTTTAAATATTTTTACTTTTTATTTGATTCCCAAATTTCGTACTTAAACATTAATATCTGGGCTACCGAACTGTGCAAAAAAGAAAAATAAGGATCTAGGATCTACGTAAACTTAGAATACAAAACATTATCTAAACGCAAAGTTTCATCGAAATCGTTGGAGCCGATTCCGAGAAACCAATTGCTTACTTAATATAATAAGATATAGTATATGCCACTCGCACAATTAAGATGAATCTAATGACACCTCGTATACTAAAATCCGTCGAGCCGCTTAGGCTACAATGCGTGTAAAAGAAATAGACATACATACATACATAGGTACGCTGGAAAAACATAACCCTCCTTTTCACAGTCTGGTAAAAAGGCTTATAATAACTAAAAGTTTTAATTTACAAAACCGAACGTATATACATAAACAATGTTTCCTATCTGCATTTCCTACAATAATAATATGAGATAGTATTTTATTTATAAACGCACATCATACAGACCACAGAGGTCATTAGGAAGGAAGTATTATTCATCACCCTTCTAGTCTCATAACATATTAAAACGTTTTTATTAATAGAATCTTATTAACATACTACCAGTGTCCCAAGGTTTCACACGGTTTTTTTTTTTTTCGACCACTCTGCACTGCACGCGTGTAACAAGTTGTGGCTCTCATTATTTGCCTACAGCTTGCCAGCTTCATGGGTACTAACTACTCCACTTCTTAGAGTTATAGCTTGAATTTATATAGCATTATAACCGTCGTCAATAAATAGGGTAAAAAAAATCAAAAATATTTTTTCAAATCTGACTGCTAGTTCCAGAGATTAGCGCGTTCAAACAAACCAACAAAATACAATCACCTAATCTTTATAATAATATAGTATTTAATGTAGATTCCGTGGTACAGATATTGTGCAAGAAAATATGACAGCAGTTGTTTTTCTCGTATTCAATAAAAATATATGAACCTACATAACATTTAGGATCTTTTTTATGTCTCCTCCGGACTTTGTAACCTTTATTTTAAAAGTTGGCCTTAAGTTCTGTGGCCTTTGTTAGTGTACCACAACGATTGATTCCAGACTGGTTCTGAAGATCAGCATAAGAACATTCCAGTAGCTGTTTGATAGATTTTTTAAATTATTTATAGTAGCTAGACACACAAATAGTAAAAATTTCCCTTACGAAATCCTTTTGGTATTTTGCACCTGTCTAGGAGAAGTGTCTAATATATGGCTACAATTTATTTATGTATGTGTGTTAGTATAGAAATACAATTCAGCTTTTACTATCCACTACTAGAATTATAATATTTTCTTCATATATGATCTATTAACAAAGAAAACTTCTTGGAAATTTATTTTTACTATGTACAACCCGAATGGTGAAACATCTCCGTCTTACAGACTGAAAACGCAGCCAAATAAATAACCTTGCGGTGGTGCTAGTAATAACTCTGTTATTATAAGCGTCTATAGGCAACGGTAAACGCTTACCATCAGGCGGGCCGTACGCTTATTCGCTACCATAGTTGTATTAAAAAAGTTTTAATAATGAAACATATAATTAACATTCTTTCATTCTAAATATATAGAGTGAAGACAAAGTCGTATAAACTTCTTCTATATAAATAAATATATGTATATAAAAGGACACTATGACTGGCTGACTGACAGATCTATCAACACATAGCTCAAACCACTGAAAGGATTGGGTAGTAATTTGGCAGATATATAGTAATTATGATGTAGATATCCGCTAAGAACGGACTAAAAAAAATTCAGGAGTTCAATTTGAATCGGGGTTTCCTATCCAAAAATTTAACACGGGTAAAACTGTGGAGTGCAGGTAGTTGTGCCATAAAAAGCATAGGTACGCTAAACTAGAAACATCCTATCTCAAATACAATAACGGATATAAAAATAAGTCACTGATTGATTGCATTGATTAAAACTTATAAAAATCTAGAATGGAACAATCTAGAAAAACGTTTAGATTGTTATGTTAAATATAAATCATATCCGTTTTGTTAACCCGTTTGCGCGTCATTGGGAAAAATCAGTTTTTTTTGTGTTACGATAGATTCAATTTATTGGTTTTTTCATTCTTATTCATATCAATAACAAGTTTTTTAATGCCGCAGATTTGAACTTTGACAAGACGGACAGTATAGTAAAGATTTATTAGATAGATTATATTGCGGATAAATTGAAATATGTAGTAAAATCATAGTTGTTGAGGTTTTTAAATTCAAAGATCATACAAATAGTTTTACCGTTCTAAGTACAATATAGTAAACAACATTTCTGTGTATAATATCTAACATTTTTCTTAAAAATAACATATGATTTTTGCTATGATAAGGAAAAAAGTGACCTTTTTGCCTATCCCTATAATGTAGACATGCACGTATCACATGACGTGATAGTTTGTTAGTATATAGATATCTAACTCTTCTTATAGATACTTTAAGGGTGAAGGTAATATATGCCATGAAAATGAAAAAATAAATGGTCGGACATTTTGATATCCGAATAAACAAAAATCCCGCTCCATCAATAATGGTACATTAACATCTTATGAACCAGCTTCGAACTGGTTTATTGAAGATTCACCGTGATCATGAAAAGGTTGGTAAAATAACATGACAACTTATACTTACATTGGTCAACAAAATAAATCTAATAAAAAAGATCTAAAATCTAAAACTTCAAATTTGATCGTTGAATATTTCCGTGATTGTATAGCGTGACATATTGTAACATTGTTAAATGTTAATCGATATATTATAATGTAAATGGAATAAACAACTACGCCAGACGGTATCTTCTAAAATTTGCTACGAATTTCAATTAAGTAATACAAACACGATAGAGAAAGGTCAGCCGGACAACTTATTAAGATGTTTGGGTACGCGTTCATTTTCGTTTGATTATTTACTGATAATCAAATAAATTGTATCTAATTCATATTCTGCTGATAAACGATCAGGATACACAATTTGAGAGTAATTTTTATAATAATTTTAATAGCATCCCTAACGCTACATATATTAGAAGAACCAGCAAGAATTTCAATCTATACTAATATAATAAAGCGGAAAAGTTTTTTGTTTGTTTGTTTAAACACGCTAATCTCCGGAACTACCAGTCGGATTCGAAAAATTATTTTTGTATATGATAGACAGACTCTCGAGAAATGGTATAGGCTATTTAAAATTACACTACAATTCGCAGATAGACTTAATAATGATTTTTTGTTACGTAAGTCGGAAGTCGAGGCCCTCCCGAACTGCTTTAACCGTGTGCGCTGGTGTAATCGTTAATGATACGGAAATACAATGAACAACAATAATATTGGTCCTTAGTATATCTAAAAAAAAGTTTGCGATGGCATATGCCTATCTCTTACACGTAAGCCACAATACGGTATTTTGTGACAAAGATTTGTTGAAATGAAAAAGTGATTTATAACCATTATTTTTAGACATGACATATTAATATTTACGAACAACAGATACTTCAACATAAAAACAATTTTATAGAGTTAAATTTTGCTCTTTAGAGTATGCTATTTGGACACATAGTTTAGGAATAATGAAAAATTAAAATAATTTGTACTTGCGGGAAGAACAATTATGATAAGACTACATGGGTGCGTTGGCGGCGCGGTGTTTGTCGGATAAAATTCACACGGGTGAAACCGTGGGGCAAAGTTAGTTCGATATATTACGTTTTTAATTAAAATTCGTGTGTTTTTAATTATGATAAATTTACGACCTGGCACAATTAATAGTCTACACGAACAGTTGACAATTTGCAAATGAACGTTCAAGATTTTCTATTCATGTTCCATTTGTGACAATATTCCTTAAGTGAGTTCGTTTTTTAAAATTACAGTATTTATAACATAATGATTTTTTAATATTCCCAATAGAAACATATTATACACTTTTGTTTATTTATTTTTTTACCATTTAAGACTGTTAAAAGTCAGTGCGTGGTTTGTCGCTTTTAGTTACTACATAATTTATTACACTATACTAAGTGAGTACTATATTAAGTGAGATTGCTGAGAAAATAAACATTTAAGAGGGGATACGGTAAAATATTTCAGTATTTGGTAGCAGTGAACACATACTCTGGAGGGTCACGATTCCCACTAATAAAATAAAGATAAATGTGGAGAAAATACACAGTTTTTTTGCCTGATTTATAGTATTTTTCCTATCGAATTTAAGTTTTCTACATCTTTACTTTATCAATACTGAACATTTTTATTAATATATATTTTTTTAAACAAGATACTAAAAACTTAGGCTCCTTTAAATTAAATAAATAATTATTGGGGCCAATTTTCTCACTGGCCTATTTAACACGAAACTAAGGAGAGCTTGTATTATGGTAACTAAACAGCTGATATACATACATAATATACAGATATTAAACAACCAGCCATACAACGTACAATTATGCTCATCACACAAATGGAAGTCCTGTGCGAGGATCGAACCTAGGGCTTCCTACCACTGCGCTACGAGGCCAGTCATTAACTGATAATGCAGACATCAAAACTTAAACTTGCTTTACATACACGGCCCTAAAACTATTATTATTACAAAAAAAAATACAAACATGTCCGACAAAACATCAAGATGGAATCCTATGATAAAGTTTTACGGAAACTTAAAATAACTTCCCCGAAAGATGAATCGCCAGAATATGACATTGGAACTGATGACGCGATAGGGAAAAGGAATTTTGAATGAGCAACAGATTAACCGGTTCTGAAGGCCCCTTCGGATTATGTGCTTGTATATTTATCCAAAATACTTGGAAGGGTCGACTACGAACTCTTTCCAACATACTTTAAAAGCATGAGGCGTACGCCAGTAAAGCTCCCACGTCGGCAGGATTTTTTTCGACATTTTCAATTATCGTCATCATATTTCAGCCATTTAAAAAAAAAACTTAATGAATTATAGACCTAAATCTTTCTCATGAATCACTGCGTCCATTGATGAAAACCATATGAAAATCCGTTCGGTAGTTGTTTAGTTTATCGCCTTCAAACAGACAGTCAGTCGCGGCGGAGGACATTGTTTTATGATATAGTAGATACGATATAATTTGAATACCGAACTTTATGGAGTTTTAAAGAAGAAATGTTTGAGCAAGAACAGATAAAATTTCTAATAAGTGTTTATTTTGATGTAATAAAAAGCATGAAGACTATAATTTGAAGTTGAATTCTATAAATACCAGGATTTACATCAAAATCAAAAATTCTTTATTCAATTTAGGCCCAAAGAATATGAACGTTAAAACACTACCACCAGTCGGAAAACAACCCAGTCATCGAGAAGAGCTGACAAGAAACACGATCAGGCTTATCAATAAAAAAAACACGGTAAATAATTTTAACAGTTGCCTACTTATTTTATTATTTTAGTGGATGTACAGAGAGGGAGTCATTTCCAGACATCACTATCACTCACGTAATAATCCATCCTATAGTAACGTTCTTGACATAATCCTTGAACTTTTTGTCCAACTATAATACCGTATACTTTAGGATCCTAACACTATTACCTAAAAAAAAATTATTGATCTTAATAAATCTAAAACACTCGATGACTAATTAATGTTTATTTCTTTTTTAGTATTAAAAAACTATGCCGGTAATTTAGAAAATCTAACGTATCTAAGTTTAATTGTCAAGGATTTATTGATAACCGAAACTTATGTGAATTCAGGCAGATTTAAGTATTGTATGCTGTTGTATTGTATGTATATTATTGTTTAGCATACTGGAATACTACATGGCAGACATGGCCACTCGTTTGTGTGAAGGATTTACATAATAATTTACATAGACTACAAAACCTGTAAAGGCAACTCAAGGTTATGAACTCTTTCCGATGGTAGATACGCATTGAAGATTTAATTTCGCATCGATTTCATTAAAAAAAAACTTCGAAATATTACCATTACTTTAAAAAAGGCCGAAAGATATCAGACACAAATGTGGTTTAACAAAACTTCAGTATACCAAATTGAATACAATGTAACCGGATACAACCCAAAATATTGTAGGTAATTATAACAAAGAATGGATTTTTTTTATTCCGTTGTTAAACGATGAACTTCATTGCTAGTTTATTTTTTAATAATTATATAATGGTCATTGATTGATGGTTTAAAAGTTATTATAAGATATCATTATACCTGGATATTAGGTTTTTTTAACAAATTCGTGTCTTACAAGACATCGTGATTCTATAGATATTGTAAAAAAACATGTTTTGTTCCTTTTTTATTGTTTATTGACTGCGTAGTATTATACGTAATATATTGAATTAATTAAACGTCTATCCTATAGTTTCTTAGAATATATTATAATATAAACAAGTGGTAACTAATATTTTTACATGTTGTATCTATCTCTGCTTACTTTGAAAGAGACATAGCTTGATAGTATATTAATATTATAATAATGGCAAGGTGTTCGGTAAAAAGAATAATTTAATCATTCATATGAAATGCGAGGTTTTCAATTAACGGTAATTATTCAAGCCAGTATGTTTGAGGAGCGAAACTGTTGAAAACAAAGGTGCAATTTAAAAATAATAAACAAGTCATTTAAAGCATGTTTTTATGAGAAAAACAATCGACTCATGTTGTTTTATGTTTTTGTGAGAAAACATTATCTTTATGTTGTATATTTTGGTACAAATTTACTGCCTACTTAAAGGCTTGGAGATAACTTTAAAACCAGAACTCTTTATGGAGTTTTTTTTATACAAACGTGGCAATACTATTGTCCTGATGTAATGGGTAAATAAAGTGCAGACCAATGAGGCTGAAAATACATTTGAAATCTAAACTACTCTTTAGATTTCATGACATTATTTTACCCATAAATTTACTATACATCTATGACTTTATCTACGATTTCTTTGCAAAAAGCGTATTTATATTGTAATTTTCAAGTTTTCCAAACACTAACTTTAACTTGCATTCAACATTTTATACGAGCCTAAAATGTAACGAGTTTCGGGCTGTGATCTTTTTTTTAATAAATTTATGATCACAGAGTATGTACTTACATAGGAGTATTTATTGTAAAAAAAACCTACTTATTAATTGGCAATTGTGTTTACTTATGTCAATCTTAATTCATGTTTGTCAGAATTATTGGAAATCACTAAATTATTGTGTTTATTCTCTAAAGTGTAAACAGAATCATGTAAGCTTTTTTTTTGTTTATCTCAACTTTGTTTATTACAATAAGTTACAACAAAGAAAAACACAAAGGTATTCTTACTTTATAATTATTTTATTTTATTGCGAAGATCATTACAAGCTGGTCTTCAACCATTATACATTCATATTATGCGTGTATTTTACATATGATGTTTTAAATGCTTTCTTTATTATAGTATTTAAGTAGTATATTATAGTATTTGCACCGTAATTTTCCAAGGGGAAAACTTCACGTTAAAACTAGAAAAAGGGGCAGGCTCTATAACTGGTTATAACCTTAAAAACGGTAGGTAGAAAGCGAGCGATAAATTTTTTTTCCATAAAAAATTAAAAGATAATTTCAAACCAAAGTCCTAAAAAACTTTATTCAATTTAGGCCCTAACTAAAAAAGCACTTATGAACATCTAAATACTACTACCCAGTGAACACGTTATCTTAGCTTGACATCATATGCGTCATATTTACATAAATTTTACACATACCAATGTATGGGTGATGTCAAATATAGGTCTTTTGTTAAAAAACATCCCAGTCATTGAGAAGAACCGGCAAGAAACTCGATCGGGTTTATCAATTATTACTTTTTTTAATGTGTAAATAATATTTACAGATAAATAATAAATCGGTACGAACTAAAATGTTCTTAATGTCGTATCTTGGTCGTACCGTGAAGCTGTGGAACCATCCCCGGTCAATGTGTTCCTCCTTACAACATCCGGGTCCTTCAAGCGTAATGTGAATAGATATTTATGCAGGCCAGCATGACAGCGGTGACCGCGATGGTCGCCGTCGTGTTTTGATAGTATTGTTCTTGCCATTAGAAACACTACCGTCCATTTGCCGAGTTATTATACAAAAAAAAGAACAGAAGCAATCATAAGGACTGCCGACAGAACTGAAAACTCAACACAATGGAATATTTGCGTTCGTTTTTGAATTTTTAAATCAATTTAGTCTGAATTATTGCAGAGCATGCCGGTGACGCGAAATCACAAGATTTTACACATACACAAAGTCAAACACGCATCTGATACAATGTATTAGTTTATATACGCGTATACATGTACACAAGCCGGTATACTACGCGTCGCTAGTCTGACGCAAGCGCAATAAATCACGAGCATATGGAGATCATCGGTGACGCGAACCTATAAGTTTTTCCCCTTCCAAAAATCGCTCATGCGGCTAAATAAAGTTTCAATTTTAAAAATATTTTAGATGCACAGAGAGAGAGTCACGTCCAAACATCACTGTCGTTCACATAATAATCCACCCTATAAATAGCCCTTTTGACAGTGAAACCTGCTTGACATGGTCCTTGAAATACAATTCGCGACATCTAAGCATTGTGGTACTCATAAATATAATTTACTTTAATCTATGGTGGTAAACGTGGTAGTCGGTTCAATAATAATCGCTTAGAGTTTAGTTAAATACTAGCGCTTTTTCCGTGGCTTCGCTCACGTCATGTCTTCGTTATGTCCCATTCTAAATGAATAGCTATCTTCAAAAATTACGGTTTTTAATACAAACTTTCATCCCCCTTTTCATCAACTCAGGGGTTGAAAATCCAAAAATGCCAATTTTACGGCTCTAGCCTCAGTAGTTTCGAGCTGTACGTTGATGAGACAGTCAGTCATTCAGTTATTCTTTTACTTATATAGATAGATAAGATTTTTTTTAATTATTGTATAATAATGTAGGTATGTAAAATTAACATATTTTTATTCGCAGTTATACAGAATTTAAAATTACATTCTAAGTATGTTAATTAGCCATTTTAAGTTTCGTCTCTGTAATTTTTAATGGCGAATGAATAAAAACAAGATTTAATATGTCATGAGTACGTTTTAATTGTAATAATAAGGTTATTTATAATTATTACGTTATTATAGCATACTAGTAGTGTCCTGCGACTCCGCGCGCGTTTATTACGCCGTAATTATTTCCGTCCCGTAATTTTATTTTTGCTCGTACTATTGACAACTAGTCAATAGCCTATCAATTGAGGATTGGCATATACTACCCGTTCATATACTTTTAACATCGGTTGAGAATTGACATTTTTTAAATGATTTCTAAAAATATTATTGACAATTCTGATAGCATAACCATAATAAAATGACTTGCAATTCCTTAAATATTTCTGATTCAATTCAATTCCATTCAGACCATATGGTATATACTATTCATAAGTGCCAGACAAACATAGATATAAATCAACAAACAACCAATAAATTATTATTATTAAAATAGTAATTTAACTACGCATCTAAGTGTATATGCAAATTTTATTGTTTTAACTAATTTACGAATAATTTATTAAACATTTCCAACACGTGCATTAATCATAGTAAATACGGTATTTAAAATCAAACCTTTACAAAATGAAAAGTTAAGCATGGTTTATTTTTATAAATATTTAATCGATTTTGGTGACATTTTATGTGTACCTTAGTAGCATAAATGCGTAAGTTAGAACTAAGTAATTTATCCCAACTTACGGCCTTTTTACTTTTAAGTTTTAATACCATATTTACTATGTTTAATTCAAATATATATTAAGTTAAGTCATTATGCACGTGTTGGAAATGGTTAATAAATTATTCGTAAATTAGTTAAAACAATAAAATTTGCATATACACTTAGATGCGTAGTTAAATTACTATTTTAATAATTGATTGGTTGTTTGTTAATTAATATCTATTTGTTTGTCACTTATGAATGCTATATGATACGAATGGAAATTAAAAAAGAAACATTCTTGAATACAAGAATTGAATCAGACATTTTTGAATTTGCTCTTTATTTTCTAATCTTTATTTAATTTAGGGTCTCGGGTCCAAGATTAACATCGTGGCCTCGCCGTAACTAATGATGGATAACTTCGTTTAATACAATATTAAATTATAAAATCGAATATAGACGTCGGTGAACGAATTAAAACAAGAAAAGTTTATGATTTATTTCATGAGTTAAGTTTCGTTGTCAATCACGAGGTATTATTGTAAATACACAAGTTTATTACCTGCTATACATTGCATTTTTTTTAATTTAAATCATTTCTTGAAATAATTAATGGGTTTTTTGTAAACTTAGTTTTTCGTTTGTTTTATAAATGCCTTGCATTGTTTATTTACTATAGTATATAGAAAATATAAAGATGCCTTTTGTAACTGATCAATAATATTTTTTTTAATTATTCTACAACTTACCGCAGCGAGTAATGTGAAAAAACACAGCATCTTTGCTTCACTATAGTCTTCACTCGAGTCTGAAATCACAAGTGATGCAAACGCACCTCTCCTATAATATATCGGCGCAGCCTTCTGTGACGTCACCTGCCCCCTCGCCCCACCACATGCCTCCCCCGAAAACCAGTCGAGATGCTCATCACCGCGACATCTGACCTTCGTTTATGATACATCGCGGTGTTTCGAGAGATTACTGGAAGTTTATTTGTAAAATTGTCAATGGATCATTTGTAGTAATCTTGCGTCTTTAAGTTTGATCTAAGTATCCATACAATTAATAAAATTAAGTGTCTGTTTGTAATGTAAAAATAACAGCTTTTTACTAAATGCATATGAAAGTATATACGATATTAATAACTAAAAAAAAGCAATGTTTACAATTATAGTCTGTCTGTCTGTTTGTTCCGGGTAATCTACGAAACGGTCGGACCGATTTTGACGGGATTTTCACTGGTAGATAGTTGATGTATGCCGCGGCCGTCAACGCTCCTGGGTATAGCCTATCCTTGTTCTTATTTCTTGACTTTCATAGTTCTTACTCCGCTTCTTAATTCTGTAGTGTTTAGTTCTATAGTCATTATAAACTATAATTACTAGCGATCGTCTTATGGTCGAAATTCAACCAGCGGCTTTTGAACATAGACTATCTTCTGTTTGACATTTTCAGTATTCATGAACCGAAACAATGTGTATTATCTACATGACTTGCTGTCACTTTTCGTTGAGTGACAATGTCAATATTTTGGAGGGTCTAAGTTAAATGGCACTGGTCACGTTACGATTCGCAGTATTAATTTATTTAATTTAATATATTAGTAACAGATATTATAAATAAATTTTAGCTTTCTGCACTCCTCAATATAAAGTTTAAGCATACCTATAGACAGTGTTAAAACGAGTGACGGACGGGCAAAAAAAAAACTCATAAAAAGTTTGCGAAGTACGTGTCGGGCTTTGAGTAATTTTCAATGGAATTTGTATGAAACTACTTTTCCAAGTACATTTTCTAAGTTTATTGGCTATTACTCGTTAACTTTTAAAGCCTATTTATCTCTGATAATTTTCTTTTGACTTCATTATTTACTTTTTTTCACTTAACCAAAAATAATAATTTAGCTAGTGGGGCGGGGGGCGGGGGGCGGGGCGGGGGAGACACACGACTCTAACAAAAAATAGCACTTCAAAGCTTAATATTTCGCAAACGGATCAAAAGTGGTTTTCACATACCTACCCGCAATATTTTTGAACAACCAATCCAACGGCCCGCATGTTACGAGATAGACGAGAAACAAAATTATTCTCACTTTACATGTTAACTTTGTCGGTATAATTAATATACTATTCATACGAAATTGCAGTTTTCTAGTACAAACAATCTGTGAGTTATGCTGCGAACAGACAGACGGTCTTAACGACCCATAATGGTTCTTCGTTTACTTCGGAACCCTAAAAACATAATGGAGGAAAAACTGTACGAACATCGTTTAAAGTTATAATAATACCAGCCTGACAATGTTCCGCTGCTGGCTTCTTCTTCGAAAATGGAGACAGGGTCTTAATAACCACGCCAGCGCATGACCGTTTGGCAGTTTCGAACGTCGAGAAATCCACAGTTCAATTTTTCCCGCATACGATGGTACAAGAATATTTCTGAAGTGTTCTAAGTAATTCCGCCTCATTAGCCGAATGGTCGTAAGCGCGACTGCTATGATCGAAGTCCTGGGTTCGATTCCCAGGTTGAGCAAAGTGTTATTGGGACTTTCTATGAAAGTTGTCAGTAGCAGCTCGGTGTTTGGCTTTGTGCCTGATTAATGGCAATAGGCTCGCCCCCTATTACATGGGACCTAAAAACATACTCGGCGAACTGTGGGTGTACATTAGTACACCTCTGCCTAACCCTTTGGAGACACAAGCGTGATGGTATATGATGTTCTAAGTAATTAATTAGTGGTAGTAAATGTACTTTAATTCGAACTAGTGGTCATCGGATATATTCAACCGGTTTCGACAATTTCTCAACCAAGGCTTTGTACGTGCATTTTTACATAGTGTACAGTTATTTATCAAATAAAACAATAAAATTGTTGTCAATACGAACTTCTAGATTTTTCCATAGTGGTAGGATATTTTCTAATGCTCTTGGCTGGTAGCTACCGCCCTCAAGTTGAAAATCTGTCGCCACACACCTAAAGGAGTGTTCCGGCGTCTACACTTGAGATTCAATCCCCCATTACACTTCGCGAGTTACCATTTTAGGTCACGTCGTCACTTAAAGCCAGGTGAAATCGTGGCTAAACGTAAATATTATAAAGAAAAAAATACCATGAAAAAAGTCCCTTAAATCGAACTCGTGATTGCTATGAATAATTAATTGTCCGTAAACGTTACTAAGGTTTCTACTAGATTAACCAAATAGCTAGTGAATTGTTATTTAAGACTTGTAGGTCACCACTTATAGATACTATTACTAGTCATCCGCTCCGGCTTCGAACGGGTGTAGTTTACCAATTAAGTGTCATTTATGTATAACAAAAAAGAAAACCGACTTCAATGATTTTGAAGAGTTCCCTGGTGTATCTTCGTAGTTCAAAGTTCAATGCCAATGAAACTAAAACGTGGTTCACCCTTGAGGTATTCCCTGCCCAACAGGAATCATCCAAATCGGTTCATAAACAAAGAAGTAATGGCTGAAAA
This sequence comes from Saturnia japonica, assembly GCA_033032175.1. Lineage (NCBI taxonomy): Eukaryota > Metazoa > Arthropoda > Insecta > Lepidoptera > Saturniidae > Saturnia > Saturnia japonica. The sequence goes on from CM065309.1 coordinate 1,869,279, forward strand.
TCCATTAAAAGGAAACACTTTCTGACTTGTTCTGACGCGTAGTCAAACATCTCGTGTCAAAAAGAAACAGAATAAGACGCAACTCGACCGTGATATGTACACTTTTTTTATTCTGATTCACCATACTAGTGCTATTTCCTGGTAAATTAAAAACATTTTTATTATTTCCAAGTGATTATCTTATAGAGTAATAAAAATGCCTCGTAATTTCAACCCGAACAGGATGGCTAGCAGGAAGAAAGTTGCATTCTTGTTCTCCTGTAGGTACACTTGATTATAAACTTTTTTTATTGCGCCCCATTTTACATTAATACAAAAATTACTAAATATATTATTGCTATTTTAGAGAAAAATATCTCTTGAATAAAAGGGGCTTTTATAATTATTGGTGTATGCGGCATACAGTATGCCAGCTGATAAGAGCATACCCAAGTTGAACAGAAGAAAACAAAATTATACTAAACTATTAAATAAATAAAAAATCATATACTATCCCTAAGGGATATACACTATCTATACTGAATCTCTTGAACTGCCAATCGGATTGTAAAAAGATTTTTACTATATTATAGCCAGATTCAAGATGAATAGTTATAGGCTATCTAACATTAGGCTACAACTCTCAGCTAGCCTTAAATATTGGTATTTGTTGAGTAAATCAGAAGTGGAAGTTTTTCCGAACTGCTTTATCCGCGTGAGCTAGCGTAATATTTAATGATACGTAAATACAACGTTCTATAAAAATATTTTTCCTTAGTATGTCAAAAAAAAAATCCGTTTTTGTATATGCCTGTCTTATATACATAGGCCACATAAGTCATTTTTTGACAAAAAAATTGTTGGATATTATAAAGTGGATTATGAGCATTATTTTTTGGCATGGCATATTAATCCTTACGAACAAAAGTTACTTCATCATCGAAACAATTTTATGAAGATAAACTTTTCCCTTTAAAGCATGTTATTTGAACGCATAGTTTCTGAGATAATGGAAAATTAAAATAATTAAACACTCCGCTCGGATCTACGATTATAGTAGTAAAGTGGCGCGAACGAGCAATATGAGTGTGACGCATAACCTTTACTGCCTGATAAAAATATCGTCTATTTATTCTATAAATTCGTCTATTAATTCTATGGTTTATTTTATTTTAAATTATACCCGGGTGAAACCGCAGGACACAACTAGTTAAAAATAAAGCTTCACGTCGGAAGTCGCTTCTGCTAGTATACCGTGAAACATACCAACATCTAAAAACATAATCCTAAACTTAAATTTAAACAACATAAAGTGAATCCTAAATATTTAAAAAATATACAGACATGGTGTTCAGTTCAAGCGGAATTTCGATTTGATGTTCCATTTTCAAGCTCCGGCATGTATTCAAGAATTTTTCGGAAAATACGTACCTTTACTAATTTGATTTGATAGTAAGATAACAAGGAGGATTTTAGGATACCTGAACGCTGGGGAAAAAGTTCTTGTAGTAGTAAGGTATGTGGGGGAAAATATAGGACTGTGGAATTCTCGGCCTTGGATTTTCCAATACGCTGAGGTCTGGCTTGGTAATTAAGTAAGGGGAAAAAGCCAATAGTCAGTCACTTACAGGCTGGTAACACAATATACGTGAGCAGAAAGTAGTAATAGCTCACTTAGACTTGTTGTGAATATTGAATTTTAAACGAAATAATATAGGGTTTTGCCCATTGGATTCCTAATGAAGGATTCTTAATTTAATTCCTAATTAAAGATACATATACTATGTACTTACATATATGGACATTTAAAATGCAATCACAAAAATGACAATCGTCCTTACATCTTTTTAAATAATTCATAAGTTTAACGATCGGCCACAATCACATTTGATTTTAAGTAATGATGCGGCCTAAGATGGTAAAACAGTAAACTTTGAAATGGACTGCCTCTCAAGTGCAGCTGCAGGAACACACCTATAGGTGCTAGGCAACTGATTCTGAACTACAGAATGGCAGCTAGCCAAGCGCGTTAGAAAATGTCCTACTACCATGCCATAGTCTCAGTTATATAGTTTACTTCACTGAAATCTCGGGTTCATAGTAGGGTAAACCTATGTACATCGATCGACGTAGTGTCTGAAGACGTCACCCTTGACCCATCATTGTTCCATACCGTTAAACCTTCTGAACCGTTCCATAAATCCTGATAAATTTCGCTGTAGAATTAACAAGGCATTTCCTTTTTATGATAGCTAAGAATCAATCAAACTTACTTTAGATCTTGCGACCTGACCTATAATTGGTGATAATGCAGTCTTACTGTTTTAACCAATTTAAGGCGAGTGTGAATGTAAACGTTGGAAGAGGAAGGTCTTGATGAACATTCCTCGATCAAATCGGGGACGTTCTGAAGAAAGGTCAGGTCAAGAGTACTCTAAATCCACGAGCGTGCGTGAAAAGATTGATGAATGTTGAAGAAGCAAAAGATGTACGCCAAGATCATAGCAAGTGGAAGGACGTGGTCTCTGCCTACCTCGTTGGGAAAGAGGCGTGATTTACGTATGCATATATGTATACATTAATATTTGCTGACGACGTTTATGAATATAAGTAAGTCAGATCAATAAACCGATGACCCACACTGTTAGATCATCCAAATAAACTTGGCCGAGTTCCGGTTTTTATGTGAGATCGAGGTTTACCGGAATACCCTTATTAGGCACATAACTACCTACTGCTGTTTTGAATTCACTTGTTTTTAAGATTATTATTTTTTAGATACCGGTTCTGGAAAAAACCAGAATTATATCCTTTTGTAAGCGCATTACAAAATTAGAACGATGGTGACAGACAGTGGACAGTTACTCTGCAGTGTTATGACCAGGGGCGAGTTTAGCCAGTGTGAGGCATGTAGAAGATTTTTATAGGAGGCCCAAGGTTTTGTATGACAATGAAAGTTATATCTGTAAACGTCTCCCTTTCTGTACATCCACTAAAAGAATATAATTATAACTAAAACTGTAAACATTATTTACACGGATTAAAAAAACTAGCGATCGCCCTGATGTTAAATTTCGACCAGGGACTTTTTGTATCATAGACTATTTTCTGTTTGACATTTACAGTATTCATAAACAATGAGTATTAACTACATAACTTGCTGTCACTTTTCGTTGAGTGACAATGTCAATATTTTGGGGGGTCTAAGTTCAATGGCAATTGTTGGGTTAGGATTCGCAGTATTAATTTATTTTATTTAATATATTAGTCACAGATATTATAGATAACTTTTAGCTTTCTATACTCCTTCCATCTTCCGTGCACGCTATATGCTTAAAAAGGGGTAGAAAGCTTTTGCTTCACGTATTAATATATAGATGATAAATTCTATGGAGTTTCTTCCCAGCTCTTCTCAATAACTGGGACGGTTTCCAACTGAACTGCGGGAATGTTGTTTTATATACCAATGCTCATAGATTTCTCTTTAAAAATGACAGATTTTCATACAAACTTTAATTTCCCTTTTTCACCTTACCTTTACCTTAGAGGTTGAATTTCTAAAAATTGTTCCTTAGTTACAGTCTAAAAGGAACCCGCATGCAATATAATGTAGTTTCGACTCAGCGTTGATAAACCAGTCAGTCAGGACAAGTACTTAATATGGAATACAAACACACAAACGGAATTAATAAGCACTTATTGGATAAAGCGATGACAGTGTTTTTCTTTATAAACACCTATCGATGCAGTTGTAATATTAACAACCGGTGGATATTTTAATGTAAACGGATATTAATAATTATTTATTTATTAAATTACGGCTTCACTTTTGTTTTACTAAAAAACTTAAAAGGATGTTTAAATCACCCCTCAAAAGGATGCCGAGTTATAATTGTTGCTTTTTATACTTACACAACATTAACATTTATAAAGATGGCATTTTGTTTGTTTGTACGCGCTAATCTCTGGAAATACCGCTCAGGTAAAAAAAAACCTATTGCATATTATCGTCTTTATCGTCACTAGCTGCTACCCGCGACTCCGTCTGCGTAGGATATAGACATTTAAGCCGGGTATCTGATTGACGTTTATCCGAAGTTTGTTTGCTACTTCCGCCTGAAACGATTAACAGTTGCTTCGTCTTTCTGCAACAAAAAACATTTCGTTATTAATTGTTAAGATAAAACTGAAAATGTTACAACTTAAACTAAACGAAGAAAATAAGAGAAATTGAAAAAAATAATTAATTTTTATTAATTAATTAATTAATTAATTAAATGTCTTACGATATCCTTTTTATAAACATTTCTCGAGTACGAAAATTTGCCAATGGTTTTTCTCTATTGATATATTGTATCTACATACATACATACCATCACGTCTGTATCCCCGAAGGGTTAGGCAGAGTTGTACTAATGTACACCACAGTTCGCCGGGTAGGTTTTTTAGGTCCCTTGTAGTAGGGGACGAGCCTATTGCCATTAATTGGGCACAAAGCTAAACACCGAGCTGCTACTGACAACTTTCATAGAAAACCCCAATAACACTTTGCTCAACCTGGGAATCGAACCTAGGACTTCGATCATAGCATGAGTTCTCCTTACAAACTATCATCCTCTATTTCACTCCTTCAAGTATTATTTTCGTGTCCGTAGAAATACGAGTTAAACTAACATCTGCACAATTAATAAAATTGAAGTGTCTGTTTGTAATGTCAAAATAACAGATTTTTATTAAATTCTTATGAAAGTATATACGATGCCTATAACAAAAAGCCCATTTAAAAAAAAAATCTGTCAATCTTTCTGTCTGTCTGTCTGTTTGTCTATTTGTTCCGAGTAATATCCGAACCGGTTGGACCTATTTATGACAGGACTTCCACTGATAGATAGGCCACATAAGTCATTTTGTGACAAAAAAATTGTTGGATATTATAAAGTGGATTATGAGCATTATTTTTTGGCATGGCATATTAATCCTTACGAACAAAAGTTACTTCATCATCGAAACAATTTTATGAAGATAAACTTTGCCCTATAAAGCATGTTATTTGAACGCATAGTTTGTGAGATAATGAAAAATTAAAATAATTAAACACTCCGCTCGGATCTAGGATTATAGTAGTAATGTGGCGCGAACGAGCAATATGAGTGTGACGCATAACCTTTACTGCCTGATAAAAATATCGTCTATTTATTCTATGGTTTATTTTATTTTAAATTATACCCGGGTGAAACCGCAGGACACAACTAGTTAAAAATAAAGTTTCACGTCGGAAGTCGCTTCCGCTAGTATACCGTGAAACATACCAACATCTAAAAAACATAATTCTAAACTTAAATTTAAACAACATAAAGTGAATCCTAAATATTTAAAAAATATACAGACATGGTGTTCAGTTCAAGCGGAATTTCGATTTGATGTTCCATTTTCAAGCTCCGGCATGTATTCAAGAATTTTTCGGAAAATACGTACCTTTACTAATTTGATTTGATAGTAAGATAACAAGGAGGATTTTAGGATACCTGAACGCTGGGGAAAAAGTTCTTGTAGTAGTAAGGTATGTGGGGGAAAATATAGGACTGTGGAATTCTCGGCCTTGGATTTTCCAATACGCTGAGGTCTGGCTTGGTAATTAAGTAAGGGGAAAAAGCCAATAGTCAGTCACTTACAGGCTGGTAACACAATATACGTGAGCAGAAAGTAGTGATAGCTCACTTAGACTTGTTGTGAATATTGAATTTTAAACGAAATAATATAGGGTTTTGCCCATTGGATTCCTAATGAAGGATTCTTAATTTAATTCCTAATTAAAGATACATATACTATGTACTTACATATATGGACATTTAAAATGCAATCACAAAAATGACAATCGTGCTTACATCTTTTTAAATAATTCATAGGTTTAACGATCGACCACAATCACATTTGATTTTAAGTAATGATGCGGCCTAAGATGGTAAAACAGTAAACTTTGAAATGGACTGCCTCTCAAGTGCAGCTGCCGGAACACACCTATAGGTGCTAGGCAACTGATTCTGAACTACAGAATGGCAGCTAGCCAAGCGCGTTAGAAAATGTCCTACTATCATGCCATAGTCTCAGTTATATATTTTACTTCACTGAAATCTCGGATTCATAGTAGGGTAAACCTATGTACATCGATCGACGTAGTATCTGAAGACGTCACCGTTGACCCATCATTGTTCCATACCGTTAAACCTTCTGAACCGTTCCATAAATCCTGATAAATTTCGCTGTAGAATTAACAAGGCATTTCCTTTTTATGATAGCTAAGGATCAATCAAACTTACTTTAGCTCTTGCGACCTGACATATAATTGGTGATAATGCAGTCTTACTGTTTTAACCAATTTAAGGCGAGTGTGAATGTAAACGTTGGAAGAGGAAGGTCTTGATGAACATTCCACGATCAAATCGGGGACGTTCTGAAGAAAGGTCAGGTTAAGAGTACTCTAAATCCACGAGCGTGCGTGAAAAGATTGATGAATGTTGAAGAAGCGAAAGATGTATGCCAAGATCATAGCAAGTGGAAGGACGTGGTCTCTGCCTACCTCGTTGGGAAAGAGGCGTGATTTACGTATGCATATATGTAGTATAAATTAATATTTGCTTACGAAGTTTATGAATATAAGTAAGTCATTTAGATCAATAAACCGATGACCCACACTGTTAGATCATCCAAATAAACTTGGCCGAGTTCCGGTTTTTATGTGAGATCGAGGTTTACCGGAATACCCTTATTAGGCACATAACTACCTACTGCTGTTTTGAATTCACTTGTTTTTAAGATTATTATTTTTTAGATACCGGTTCTGGAAAAAACCAGAATTATATCCTTTTGTAAGCGCATTACAAAATTAGAACGATGGTGACAGACAGTGGACAGTTACTCTGCAGTGTTATGACCAGGGGCGAGTTTAGCCAGTGTGAGGCATGTAGAAGATTTTTATAGGAGGCCCAAGGTTTTGTATGATAATGAAAGTTATATCTGTAAACGTCTCCCTTTCTGTACATCCACTAAAAGAATATAATTATAACTAAAACTGTAAACATTATTTACACGGATTAAAAAAACTAGCGATCGCCCTGATGTTAAATTTCGACCAGGGACTTTTTGTATCATAGACTATTTTCTGTTTGACATTTACAGTATTCATAAACAATGAGTATTAACTACATAACTTGCTGTCACTTTTCGTTGAGTGACAATGTCAATATTTTGGGGGGTCTAAGTTCAATGGCAATTGTTGGGTTAGGATTCGCAGTATTAATTTATTTTATTTAATATATTAGTCACAGATATTATAGATAACTTTTAGCTTTCTATACTCCTTCCGTCTTCCGTGCACGCTATATGCTTAAAAAGGGGTAGAAAGCTTTTGCTTCACGTATTAATATATAGATGATAAATTCTATGGAGTTTCTTCCCAGCTCTTCTCAATAACTGGGACGGTTTCCAACTGAACTGCGGGAATGTTGTTTTATATACCAATGCTCATAGATTTCTCTTTAAAAATGACAGATTTTCATACAAACTTTAATTTCCCTTTTTCACCTTACCTTTACCTTAGAGGTTGAATTTCTAAAAATTGTTCCTTAGTTACAGTCTAAAAGGAACCCGCATGCAATATAATGTAGTTTCGACTCAGCGTTGATAAACCAGTCAGTCAGGACAAGTACTTAATATGGAATACAAACACACAAACGGAATTAATAAGCACTTATTGGATAAAGCGATGACAGTGTTTTTCTTTATAAACACCTATCGATGCAGTTGTAATATTAACAACCGGTGGATATTTTAATGTAAACGGATATTAATAATTATTTATTTATTAAATTACGGCTTCACTTTTGTTTTACTAAAAAACTTAAAAGGATGTTTAAATCACCCCTCAAAAGGATGCCGAGTTATAATTGTTGCTTTTTATACTTACACAACATTAACATTTATAAAGATGGCATTTTGTTTGTTTGTACGCGCTAATCTCTGGAAATACCGCTCAGGTAAAAAAAAACCTATTGCATATTATCGTCTTTATCGTCACTAGCTGCTACCCGCGACTCCGTCTGCGTAGGATATAGACATTTAAGCCGGGTATCTGATTGACGTTTATCCGAAGTTTGTTTGCTACTTCCGCCTGAAACGATTAACAGTTGCTTCGTCTTTCTGCAACAAAAAACATTTCGTTATTAATTGTTAAGATAAAACTAAAAATGTTACAACTTAAACTAAACGAAGAAAATAAGAGAAATTGAAAAAAATAATTAATTTTTATTAATTAATTAATTAATTAATTAAATGTCTTACGATATCCTTTTTATAAACATTTCTCGAGTACGAAAATTTGCCAATGGTTTTTCTCTATTGATATATTGTATCTACATACATACATACCATCACGTCTGTATCCCCGAAGGGTTAGGCAGAGTTGTACTAATGTACACCACAGTTCGCCGGGTAGGTTTTTTAGGTCCCTTGTAGTAGGAGACGAGCCTATTGCCATTAATTGGGCACAAAGCCAAACACCGAGCTGTTACTGACAACTTTCATAGAAAACCCCAATAACACTTTGCTCAACCTGGGAATCGAACCTAGGACTTCGGTCATAGCATGAGTTCTCCTTACAAACTATCATCCTCTATTTCACTCCTTCAAGTTTTATTTTCGTGTCCGTAGAAATACGAGTTAAACTAACATCTGCACAATTAATAAAATTGAAGTGTCCGTTTGTAATGTCAAAATAACAGATTTTTACTAAATTCTTATGAAAGTATATACGATACCTATAACAAAAAGCCCATTTAAAAAAAAAATCTGTCAGTCTTTCTGTCTGTCTGTCTGTTTGTCTATTTGTTCCGAGTAATATCCGAACCGGTTGGACCTATTTATGACAGGACTTCCACTGATAGATAGCTGATGATATAGAAAGTAACTTAGGCTACTTTTATTTTATAAAAAGAATTAAGATTCCGCACAAATAAAAAGAAAACTGGTCATGGTGAATCATTTCTGGCGCTTAAATGGCTTATGCTCAGTAAACAATAAGAGATAAAGCAAATTAATGTACTACATAATCATAGGCATTAAAAAGACCAACAACAAAGTCTGGGAGAGTATACATCTATCTTCTATGAAACACCCAGAATAAGCCTTTTTGTCTTTAAAATAGCCGGGAGCGGGAGAACAAGATTCGCGCGGACATTCTGCAGTCTACGTGAGCGAAGCCACGGGCACAGCTAGTATATATATATATATATATGTAGTAACGTCAATAAATATAGCAAACTGTAGAAAGTACGGGAAATGATAAAAGGGTTAGGCTTCACGGGTCCGTTAACGGCAGCGCGGTGATGAGTTAGTTGAATAAATATATGGGAGAAATCGTGGGGCAGAACTAGTTTAACATAATCATTAAAAGCGTGTATATCCTACACCTCATAAAGGTACTTGCTTTGGAGGCTTGGTTTATTTAAATCTTTTAAATTATATTACATTTAAGGGTAGTCCCAGCGGAGTGTTGTTTAAAGATGTTTTTACATAAACCTGTTAAATCACTAGAAAATCTGTAGTCCCCCAAAGTCTTAGCCCCCCTGTAAGATAATACAAAAGCTTGAGAAACTCAGTGCGTTGTACATTTATTGTACACATGCACAATGACCGACGCATTTTCCCGGGCGTAAACAAGGATATGCAACTTGGTCCATGATTCGAGAGAATTATTTTGTATCGTGTAAAAATAAATTATAACCTTTTTATAATTGTAAACAGTTAATAACATGATCATTATTGGGCCCATGAACCCATAAGAATGAACCCTTAGAGGATGGACATATGAACTTTTGCGTTCTTTTCTTGTTATACACTCTTGTTTTTGCTTTTAGCATTGCCTACACAAGTCCTGTATAGTATAAAATCGTAACAATAATTTAGTAAAACATTTTTTTTATCGCTTATGGATTTAGAGACCACAATCTCACCTGTCATCATGTGGCCTAAGATAGTAATTCATTAAGCTTAGTGGGGGGGACTGGCTATCAAGTGCAGCTGTCGGAAAACACCTATAAGTGCTTGCCGACAGATCAACTTGAGGGTGGAACATGGTCAGTAGGGCATTAAAAAATGCCCTACCCCCATGCTATAGTTTCATCACGATATTTTCCTTCACGAAAAGCACAGGCTCATTGCAGGGATTCGAACTCACATCGATCAACGTGATGTCTATACACGCCACCACTGAGCGATCATTGCTATAATGCTAATTAATAATATTAACATTATTGTAATAATGCTGTAATAAATAATTAGCAATCGTTCTCGACTTCAATAAGAATTTAATGAAAGATTGTAAAAATTATTAAAAACGAAACAAAAACACGACTAAAATTATTTTTTTTAATTTTTGCTTTTTATTTAATTCCAATACGTCTCGTTTTTAATTATTATATAGCATATGACACTCTCACAATTAAGACGAATCTAACGACACCTCGTATGCTAAAATCCATCGAGCCGTTTAGGTTACAGAGCGTGCCATAGAAATATACATACATACATATGTTCGAAAAACATAACCCTCCTTTTCGCAGTCGGGTAAAAATAACAGTGTAAGAATTTTTAGTAAGTGTTCGATTTATTAGAGATTACCACGTACAAACGTACAAAATTTTCCTCTTTATAGTCTTAGTACCTATAGAATAAAACGAATACATTAAGTGAATATGAACTCAATCTGTCATGTCGTTCAAAAGTTATAGAATTACTCACAGATGCACACAGTTTTTTAAGAAGGTAGATTATAAATATTATGACGGTTAAGATTTTCGAAAACAACAATAGAGGTTAATAACGCTAATTTTGTGGCTTAAAAGTTATAGATAGTGCACAAAATCAAAATACAAAAAATACAAAATCCATATCTTTTAAAAAGATCAATTTAACAAACACCACAAGTCTTAAATTTGCATGTTCCGCCTACCCACGTAAACTTATAAATCAGATACTTCGTACGACGGTTTTCGAACGCCTTTATCTTTTAAATATATTTCGCAGGAATCCTTCAGCTTCTAACCGTATCTAAATTGATTTCTTTCGGGTGCCCGGGCATCATTTGTCAAACAAAAGCCTCAATATATCACGAGCCATAGAGTCGTCCAGATATTGTCGTTGTATCCGGCACACCATAGCGTAAAAAGTTAATTTTTATTTAATGTAAATATTATCTCATGGTTTACGATATAAGGTTACTGTTTGAGTGGAAGCTAACAACAATTACTTATGTATCTTTAAGCACTGCAGAGCAACTTCTTCAAAGTATTGACGACGTAAGTAATGACGAGTAGTAAGTCCTTTGCAAGTTTCCACTGGAGTAAGTCTCATTTATTTTTGGGTTAAAGCAGCATGTTGTTCGATGTTATCTATATGTTAATACGCAAAGCAAAAACTTTATATCCCTTTTTAAGCATATTGCGTGCACCTGTGAGAATTGGCATGGTTAAAGTTTATATGGAGGAGTGCAGACAGCTAAAATTGATCTATAATGTATGTTACTAATATATTAAATTTAAAAAATTAATACTGCGAATTGTAAGCTGACCAGTGCCATTGAACGTAGCCCCCCAAAAAATATTGACATTGTCACTCAATGATAACTGACAGCAAGTGTTATAATATTCATTGTTTAGGTTTATACTACAAATGTCAAACAGAAAATACTCTATGATTAAAAAGTTGGTGGTCCACCAACAGAATTCGTACACATACACACGTTTATATTGTAGTAAGACATCCAGAATACATTACAGCATATGCAATATTTTTCCTTGAGCATTTAAAACTAAATTAACAAAAATAAATGAAAATAATGAAGATAATTAATATTCGAGTATTTTTTGTATTTCTCTTATTATTAATTTATTTTGATGTTAAATCTTTACGTTTAATATTTGATATTTAAACAAATCTGAACTTATGGCTAACTACATTATGTAACACTTCCTTCGTATAATGCGCGCGCGGCTCTCAATTTTATTGCTGGTGGGCGATTAAGATATATACTAAGGTAATCATTCGATTATGAAGATGTCTTGATATATCGACTAAACTTAGTGCAGTTCAACACTAAAAAGACACAAGTCTGCGCGTTAACCGCTAATAAGTCACCATTTGTCGCAACTCCTCGTTTTGAGAACTCTTCCCTGTCTGCCACAGTCAGTATCGGAATTCTTGGCGTCGTCATTTCGAGTGACGTCCAGTTCCGTAGTCAGTTAGAAAGTTAGGCCAAATTGGCCTCAAATAAGCTTGATGTGCTCAGTAAGGCAAGACGGTACTTCACGTCGGCTCATCACCTAAATCTTTATAAGGCGCAAATTCGATCCCACATGGAGTATTGTTCTCATCTCTGGGCGGGAGCCCCCCAGTACCAGCTACTTCCTATTGACCGCATTTAGCGTAGGACGGCTCGAGTTATTGACGATCAAGCTCTTTCCGATCGGCTTCATTCATTGGCTCTGCGTAGAGATGTTAGTTCATTATGCATCTTCTACCGCATTTATCATGGGGAGTGTTGCGAGGAATTGTTTGGATTGATCCCGGCTGCTAAATTTCACCATCGGACATCGCGACAGAATCGTAAATTCCATCCACACCACCTCGATGTCCAGCGTTCCACAACAGTGCGTTTCTTAAGGCACTTTCTACCTCGTACAACAACTCTGTGGAACCAGCTGTCGCCTGAGGTCTTTCCCAGCCGTTATGACCTGGTGACCTTCTAGAAGAGAGCTAATTCTTACCTAAAAGGCGGGCAACGCATCTGCGAGCCCTCTGGTGTTGCGGATGTTTGTAGGCGGCGGAGATAATTTTCCATAATGGCGCCACCTGCCCGTTTGCCCCCTTTTTATCATAAAAAAAATATCTCAATTATAACCATTAATAATTACTAATTTGATAGGATCAGTAATTTTCTTCAAACTTGGTGTTAGTATTCTGGAGAAACTTTTTTTTAAGCTCGTCGGTATACAAATTCATATAAAAAACTTCTTCGATTTCTCGACTGAACGGGAATTAGTAATACTAATTAGTAACGTTATTCGATTAATTAGTTATCAATATTAGTAGTAAGTAAATGTCACGATTATATAAATCATTCATGATAGCCTACCACAAAATTTTACCCTCTAACTAAAAGCGACAACAGAAATATAGTTGCAATACGTTTGCAATGCGATAAGAAAAGCATCGCACGTATTGCGACACGATATTAACATTACTATTCAACGGTTTTACGAATTACGATGAAGATTATACTGGATCGGCTCGTGTCGGCTCGCATCTGGAAAGTTCAAGGCCGTGAACATTCGGCTTGGAGTCGAAACTATCAACCGGCCGCAGTAGCGGTCATCTCTCAGCGTATAAATTAGAATGCGTGATTATTCTTTAGTTTTGGAGTCAAGTGAGTGTTATGGATTATTAATTAGGTACTACATAAATAATTCATGCAGTTTATTAAGGCTGATTTTATTGTCACGCTAGCGCGATCGCAAGCGTCGATATAAAATCAGCCTTAGGTCTCCTGGTAGTAAGTACATCGCAGTGGTAGTAATCCCTACTATTGAGCCGAAATGTCGCAGATTCGATCCCCGCATATAACTGACTTTTGTGTTATGAGTAGGTATAGTAAAATTGTCAGTTGCGTATTTAACAAATATCGATACATACAGAGCAATGGACGGTTTGTTTGTTTGAACGCGCTTATCTCAGTTACTACCAGTCAGATTTGAAAACTTATTTTTACATTTTATAGCTTATTTTTTGAAGAAGGTTACACGTTATGTAACATCACGCTATGATCATGAACCTCAAGCAATCTGGCAAGGATTATGCGAGTACTGGAAGTGAGAAAAACGATGGGCGTAGACATAGCTAGGGGAGGGGAGGTAGACAGACCGAAAAGCGACAATTTCGAACTAATATAGGTACCGTTTTTATTATTTTCATCTAGAGAAAGAAATATTTGAGCCGACTAGTTGCATGCCCCCTCCCCTGTGAAAATTAGCTAGCTACGCTAATAACGATAGCCTAGGTTTACGGTTGAGAGTTGTCGGATAAATTAAACACGAGTGGAAGCGCGTGGCACAGCTAGCTTAATAATAAATAGTACTTAATTCCACGTAAAACGAATACCTACCTTGAATATTTTCGAATGACATTTATTTTATTTACACATATAGGCAGATGACTAATACATTATTATATTATTATGCACGTAGATTTTTGCGAATTGTTTAAATAAATGTTACGATAAACAAGTAGTGTTGCGGTCATGTTTTTTTTCTTAGAAATACGCATTTGCTACGTGTTTTATATTTACCCAAATATTCTTATATTTCCTCATCATAAACATTGCTCATCCATATATATTTTAATAACTAAAATTAGACTTTTATTTACCAAATGTTATCATATTTTCTATCCAAGCAACTGTCAGAGAAATTTATCTTTAAAAAAGTTGTTTAGTGCACGTGCAGTTATTGGTTGAATACATATCGACGCATGAATCAGCTTTTATTAGCTTGAGATATATATCCCAGTATCAGTTAAACTGTTTTCTTGATATAACTATTTATGCATATTATAAAAGTCTGAAAAAAGAAAGAATCGAAAAAATAATCACCATTTTCAAATCACAACTACACCGTGATATTTGTAACAAACATGAGATATAGTGATAACATTTTTACGATTTGCATTTATTAAACTTGTGTAGGTATACAATTTTGTTTATACTTATTTTTAGTATGTATTATATGTTCTCCTGTGTATTTATATTTATTTCTACTTTATTTTATTTATTTAGTGTATATTTGTTTTTAAATTTTATTACTTTTGTAGTTTTATATTTCTGTGTTTGCACATTTTTTGTTATATTTTAAATTTAACAAAAATTTAAATTTATTTTCCTATTGCACTACCGACAATAATATCTTTTTCCACATTACCGCTGGTTGTCTGGAAGAAAATGCTATAAAACATTAATCTCGCCAGTGTACAAACTAATAGTGCAATAAAGTATTCATTAAATCATTCATAAGCACGATGAAGATTCTTGCCGTCTGTACCTTATGACAGAGATGTTTTCCAACCAAGTGGTCACTACCACATTCATAAGCGCCTTCTTAGGGCCTAAATTAAATATTGTTGATTTTGAATTAATTATATTATTTTTATAATTTACTTTATTTTAACATTAAAATTTATGATTCTTAATTGACACATTTTCTTGTATATTTATTTTTGTATAAATTTGAATCTTTAAAAACTAATTACAAAATAATTATTTAGATATTAACTAGCTATTCCAAAGTTTTTCATAACAGAGGACAAATTATAGTTCACAGATTAATAAAACATGGGTGGTGGTCAGTCAGTCAGAGCAACGCATTTCCAGAGACCCAACACAACGGCAACAGATCCACTCGACGAAGAGCTTTCAGACGAACATCGTATCAGCATCTCTAATAAAATGGTACTAACATTTTACGTCTTTGAATTTTTCGTATAACTAAGATGGCTAACATGCGTGTTCGACCTGTCTCTCTTCCCCAAGAAGTTTTTGGAAACCATACTCACCATAGGAACAAAAACACGGGTGTTTTGCTACGATCTTCTGTATGGGGTGGGTATTTCAACAGTCGGGCTGCTCCAAGAAGAGAGAAATTTGGAGATCTTTCTTTGTGTATCGCCTCACTTAAACAAAATGGTCCTCATTGTATTATGCTTATGATAATGTCAACCAACTAGATTCTCGGGGTCGAATAACATCTTGAGAACTGAAAAATCCAAACCATTCTCACTCGACTGGCTCTCAAGTGCAATTTGAGGGTTGTAGCTAACCAGGCAAATATTAGAAAAATACCAGAGATTAGCGCGTTCAAACAAAGAAACTCTTCAGCTTCATAATATTAAGCAAAGATATTGAAATTTGGACTAAACCTATCACTTTAACTTTTATGTTTTATTTTTGTCGTACTGTAAAACGGTGGAATAATCTCCCGGCCATTGAGTTCCCTCCATCTTACGAAAGCCGATGGATTTAGATCTCTCGGTGGTCACTGTTGTGTTTGTATTGTACTGTGCTTATCAGGGACAGTATCGTCTATTTGTCGTGCTATTATAAAAAAAACTTATGATGGCTGAATGTGGGATAAAACGTTTTAAGCTTATATGCAATTATAAGCAATTGCAACTGCTGGGACAGTCTTTAAATATCTTTGTTCGTCTCAGGTGGAACGGCTGGTGGAAGACGCGACCCTAGCTGGAGGGGCGGCGGCCGCTGCAGCACCCAGCACGCCTCGCGGTGACTATAAGGATAAAATATACATGGAGAAGCTTAAGTGTATGGACGAGAGTCATTCAGAGAGATGCGGGTAAGTTGCGAGTAACAGAGTAAATAGGGCATAGATAAATTTCTTTGGGGATTGGAATACCTCCACCCTATGGAAGATTGCAGCCAAATAACCTCGTGTTGTGTTCCTACGGGGAGTAGAATTTCCAAAGCTCCTCAAGGTAGAGGGTTTCAACGCGCTACTGACATCTATGGTATTACAAGCGTCCATGCTACACTAGCCGCTTATCATCAGGCGGGCTATATGCTTTTTTTTCCACCTTTGTAGTAGAGGTGGGCGATTATGAATTATTTACAGAATCAAATAATACATAAAGGGCTCCATTATGAATGATGACTGAATTGAGATATGTACTTATTAAAAATGTAGTGGGAAGCTAAAAAACAAAAACGTCGCGCGCAGTCGTAAACAAAGTTCTTTACAGGAAAATTATTATACACCAATTAGATACAAAAAAAGGTCGTTCGCTCTTAATAATTACTAATTTTATTAAATTAGTAACAAGTAATATTGGTAACCTAGCATTAGTAATTTACTAATGGTTACAATCGAGATATCTTCATAATTGAATGATTACATTAGTTTATCTCACATTCGCCCACAGATTTTGTAGTATAAAAAAAAGTTACATTTTGGTAACCATATTAAAAATGAAGAGTTTTAAATCCTGTGAAAGAACTACAGAAGTACCAATTTTAAAACATTATGAAGCAATGATGGGTCATTGCCACATTGGTATCGTGGACGGATAATATGGCGCGGGCGTCAATCGACGCAAGTTCGAATCTCTACAATGAGCCTGAGATTTCGGTGGAGGAAAACAGCGTGATGAAACCATAGCATGGTGGTAGGGCAATTTCCTAATACCCGTCTGGTTAGCTACCACCCTCAAGTTGAAAATCTGTCGTCAAGCACCAATAGGTGTGATCCGGTAGCTGCTCTTGAAAGTTGAATTTGTAAACAAAGAGTTAGCCGACATATCAATACCTACTATAAAAAAATCTATTTCTACTTAAATGTTCAATTTTAAGTGCTATTGCAAAATTAATGACATTTAAATGATATTTTTACATAATTCATAATAATATAACATTTCTTATTCGATTAATTGTATGATAATTGTGTTTCAATAATAATTTATAATAACTAGGCTGGACATTTTATTATCTTTATAGGTATTAGGTATAATATGCTATAATTTTTTATAATGACTATGTATTTTAATTTTAATTTAATTGTTTAATAAGTTGCACGCCACAAATGACAGAATATGATGTAACTATTTTTATAAATGTATAACCTGTATTGACCATATTTAGACAAATAAAGTTATTGTATTGTATGTATTGTATTGTATTGTATTATATCGATTCTAGGTTGACTATTGAAGATGTGAACGCTTTGGCGAAACGCATAGAACTACGCACCGCGAACATGGTCAGCGTGGAACCGGTCTGCTCAGATTTCAAAGACAAAATCATCGAATGCTACTCGATGGACGAACCTGATGAGGTCATTAAGTGCTGGAACGCTGTCGGTAAATATCGATATTTTACCTAAATGACATTTATAACAAAAATGGAAACAAACTACAATTATTTTGAAGAGTTAGAACTGCTGTATCTTCGAAATCGAAGGTCCAATGCCAATGAAATTAAAATGGGATCACCCTTGAGGTAACCCCTTTCCAATGAACAAAATAATCATTTATATCGGTTCATGAACAAAGAAGTTGTGGCTGAACATCCATAAAAATATATATACATTCGAATTGAGAACCTCATTCTTCTTTTTAAATAGGTTATAATTAAAATCTTATTATATTAAGTGAGCAATTCTTATATATATATAATTGGTTTCTCGGAAACGGCTCCAATGATTTTGATGAACTTTGCATTTAGGTACTGTTTTACATTCCAAATTTGTTCTTTCTGTTTATATGACACTGAGGCAGCTCGGTGCCCCCGATATCATTAATGCCTAATATGAGATCCTGACACACGAGTGTGTCAGCCAAGTTCGGAAAAGAAAAGGCGACACACCGGCCAGAGTATATATTTACACGAACCGTTTCGAGCTACTTACTTTAGAGTTCTCCAGAAGTCAAAAATTATTCGATCTTACATACTTGATATTTTGTATTTTAACATCCCACCTGCGTGTGTATTGTGTTGTAGTTTCGTACTTAATCACGCAAAAACGGCTCAACGAATTTGGATGAAATTTGACACACATATAGTTTATAACCTGGATTAACGCATACGATACTTTTTATTCCGGTAAATACATTTTTTTCATTTCTCTCTGGGAACAATTCAAAGTCCACGCAGACGAAGTCACAGGCAGAAGCCAGTTATGACTCGAGAGAAATTATTAAGCAGTAATTATTTTCATCCAATGATTGTATTTCTGAATGCCTTCAAAAAAAAGAATTCTATTGTATAGATATTTTTTATGGATGTTATGGCATAACTTTTTTATGAACCGATTTATTTTTTCTGTGGAAAGGGGATACCTCAAAGGTGGTCCCATTTTAATTTCATTGGCAATTGGACCTTCGACTTAGAAATTTTTTTCTAGGTTTTCTTTCTTGTTACTCATATTATTGATAAGACTACCAATCGAGGAATAAAATATATTAACCTACTTCCCGTGTAAAAAAATGTAGTTTCCTGTTTTAACGGCTTTTTCTCAAATTATTAATTATATATTTATCTTTAGAAAACTATCTATTACATAGGTTAAAAACTACAATATCAATTACCTAACCTAGACCGATAATAAGTTGTAAAAAATGGAAAGTTTATGCTATTATGTCATATCTATGACATACATATATTTGCATAATATTAAACCAACACCTGTATAGTATAGGTAGGTGTCTACCTACAATTTAAATATACTTAGTTTGAACTTTACAACTTTTTTCTTTTGTGATTTATTTATAAATAAATTTAAAAACTGGTTAATCCAGTTGCTTATTTCGATGAATTTCGTGAATTTTAATAAAACTAAACCGCACATATCACGTTTCCCAATCATGATGGATATAGCTGAATAAGTACATAATAATATTGGATGGCCGGAGACCTAGGACATATAATTATTTTTTTAAATAGAGGCATCGTTGCGGTATTCATTAAATAGTCTTACCAATAATTATATTTATTTAATTGTTTAAAGAATTTCTCATTAATTGACTTTGTAGTTACATATAGAACAGAACAGTTGGAACATTCCGATAGGTGCTTATTATAATTTTCAATTTATAGTAATTGAAATTATTATATTATATTGAAATTGTAATTGGAAAAGATAATTCGAAAAAGTGCTCTGAAGGAAGGCGAGGGGTCGCATCGTACGTATCAGATTACTTGTATCAAACGGGCTGGTTTGTGGCGTTCAGTGTATCCGAAACAATTGACATATCGACCACATGCGTCCATTAACTCGTATCTGACTTCAGGTAGTTTTTTAAAGGGGAACAAAAAACTTAATAACTTTTTTATTTTATGATGTATTGAGAGACTGAAAATCCAAGTTTATTAATTTTGTGTACATTATCGATTAATAAATATATTATTTTTTTAATTCAGTCTAGGAGTCGTTTATGTTAGATATGAGTTATTGCTATGGATTTTTTTTTGCAAATATTGCAGATAGAATTTGTTGTCACTTAAGTTCTAAATAATCACAAGTAATATTAATTAATCATTTAATAACAGCAAATTATTATTATATTAGAAGCAAGTAATTAAATCGTAATAATTAGTAAAAATATCTTTTTGTAATAATTAAGAGTAGTCAGTCTCAAGATGAATAATCCAGCCTTCAATTACTTATTTTAATTATGTGGTAAACCTTCATAAAATGCGTGACAGTCTACCGGAATGACACTCTTCAATTCTTGCAAGTGTATAAAATTTTGTATCTGTAATGGGAAGCTTATTATGATGAAGTTGTTTATATTGTGTTACGATGGGAATTTTGGTGACTCGCTGACACAAACATTGCCAATCACCAGAGTGGTTAGTTTTATAATGTATCTGACCTCTGGAACATACATCAGTGCTCTTATATCCGTCACCTTTTGTATCTCCTGGCTTTCTCCCAGGCCTGATGGAATTATAACGCCAAGTAGACGTATCTGCGTAGTCTTTGATAAAATCATAGTTAATCATTGTAACCTCATACGGAAAAGGTTTTTGTCTCGCCTCTAAAGTTACAGATAAATAGTCACTGGGCAAATGGATTAACCGATTTCTCAATTTCGCTCTATCGCGCTATGTACAGAATCTCCCTCCATTTAGTATGGCCGACTCAAATAATACATAAAGGGCTCCATTATGAATGATGACTGAATTGAGATATGTACTTATTAAAAATGTAGTGGGAAGATAAAAAACAAAAACGTCGCGCGCAGTCGTTAACAAAGTTCTTTACAGGAATATTATTATACACCAATTAGATACAAAAAAAGGTCGTTCGCTCTTAATAATTACTAATTTTATTAAATTAGTAACAAGTAATATTGGTAACCTAGCATTAGTAATTTACTAATGGTTACAATCGAGATATCTTCATAATTGAATGATTACATTAGTTTATCTCACATTCGCCCACAGATTTTGTAGTATAAAAAAAAGTTACATTTTGGTAACCATATTAAAAATGAAGAGTTTTAAATCCTGTGAAAGAACTACAGAAGTACCAATTTTAAAACATTATGAAGCAATGATGGGTCATTGCCACATTGGTATCGTGGACGGATAATATGGCGCGGGCGTCAATCGACGCAAGTTCGAATCTCTACAATGAGCCTGAGATTTCGGTGGAGGAAAACAGCGTGATGAAACCATAGCATGGTGGTAGGGCAATTTCCTAATACCCGTCTGGTTAGCTACCACCCTCAAGTTGAAAATCTGTCGTCAAGCACCAATAGGTGTGATCCGGTAGCTGCTCTTGAAAGTTGAATTTGTAAACAAAGAGTTAGCCGACATATCAATACCTACTATAAAAAAATCTATTTCTACTTAAATGTTCAATTTTAAGTGCTATTGCAAAATTAATGACATTTAAATGATATTTTTACATAATTCATAATAATATAACATTTCTTATTCGATTAATTGTATGATAATTGTGTTTCAATAATAATTTATAATAACTAGGCTGGACATTTTATTATCTTTATAGGTATTAGGTATAATATGCTATAATTTTTTATAATGACTATGTATTTTAATTTTAATTTAATTGTTTAATAAGTTGCACGCCACAAATGACAGAATATGATGTAACTATTTTTACAAATGTATAACCTGTATTGACCATATTTAGACAAATAAAGTTATTGTATTGTATGTATTGTATTGTATTGTATTGTATTATATCGATTCTAGGTTGACTATTGAAGATGTGAACGCTTTGGCGAAACGCATAGAACTACGCACCGCGAACATGGTCAGCGTGGAACCGGTCTGCTCAGATTTCAAAGACAAAATCATCGAATGCTACTCGATGGACGAACCTGATGAGGTCATTAAGTGCTGGAACGCTGTCGGTAAATATCGATTTTTTTACCTAAATGACATTTATAACAAAAATGGAAACAAACTACAATTATTATTTTGAGGAGTTAGAACTGCTGTATCTTCGAAATCGAAGGTACAATGCCAGTGAAATTAAAATGGGATCACCCTTGAGGTAACCCCTTTCCAATGAACAAAATAATCATTTATATCGGTTCATGAACAAAGAAGTTGTGGCTGAACATCCATAAAAATATATATACATTCGAATTGAGAACCTCATTCTTCTTTTTAAATAGGTTATAATTAAAATCTTATTATATTAAGTGAGCAATTCTTATATATATATATATAATTGGTTTCTCCGAAACGGCTCCAACGATTTCGATGAAACTTTGCATTTAGGTACTGTTTTACATTCCAAATTTACATATATAGGTGTTTTTCTTCTTTCTGTTTATAAGACACTGAGGCAGCTCGGTGCCCCAGATATCATTAATGCCTAATATGAGATCCTGACACACGAGTGTGTCAGCCAAGTTCGGAAAAGAAAAGGCGACACACCGGCCAGAGTATATATTTACACGAACCGTTTCGAGCTACCTACTTTAGAGTTCTCCAGAAGTCAAAAATTATTCGATCTTACACACTTGATATTTTGTATTTTAACATCCCACCTGCGTTTGTATTGTGTTGTAGTTTCGTACTTAATCACGCAAAAACGGCTCAACGAATTTGGATGAAATTTGACACACATAGTTTATAACCTGGATTAACGCATACGATACTTTTTATTCCGGTAAATACATTTTTTTTCATTTCTCTCTGGGAACAATTCAAAGTCCACGCAGACGAAGTCACAGGCAGAAGCCAGTTATGACTCGAGAGAAATTATTGAGCAGTAATTATTTACATCCAGTGATTGTATTTTTAAATGCCTTCAAAAAAAGAATTCTATTGTATAGATATTTTTTATGGATGTTCAGGCATAACTTCTTTATGAACCGATTTATTTTTTCTGTGGAAAGGGGATACCTCAAAGGTGGTCCCATTTTAATTTCATTAGCAATTGGACCTTCGACTTAGAAATTTTTTTCTAGGTTTTCTTTCTTCTTAAATATTCTCTTGTTACTCATATTATTGATAAGCCTACCAATCGAGGAATAAAATATATTAACCTACTTCCCGTGTAAAAAAAAATGTAGTTTCCTGTTTTAACGGCTTTTTCTCAAATTATTAATTATATATTTATCTTTAGAAAACTATCTATTACATAGGTTAAAAACTACAATATCAATTACCTAACCTAGACCGATAATAAGTTGTAAAAAATGGAAAGTTTATGCTATGATGTCATATCTATGACATACATTTATTTGCATAATATTAAACCAACACCTGTATAGTATAGGTAGGTACCTACCTACAATTTAAATATACAACTTTTTTCTTTTGTGATTTATTTATAAATAAATTTAAAAACTGGTTAATCCAGTTGCTTATTTCGATGAATTTCGTGAATTTTAATAAAACTAAACCGCACATATCACGTTTCCCGATCATGATTGATATAGCTGAATACATAATAATATTGGATGGCCGGAGACCTAGGACATATAATTATTTATTTAAATAGAGGCATCGTTGCGGCATTCATTAAATAGTTTTACCAATAATTATATTTATTTAATTGTTTAAAGAATTTCTCATTAATTGACTTTGTAGTTACATATAGAACAGAACAGTTGGAACATTCCGATAGGTGCTTATTATAATTTTCAATTTATAGTAATTGAAATTATTATATTATATTGAAATTGTAATTGGAAAAGATAATTCGAAAAAGTGCTCTGAAGGAAGGCGAGGGGTCGCATCGTACGTATCAGATTACTTGTATCAAACGGGCTGGTTTGTGGCGTTCAGTGTATCCGAAACAATTGACATATCGACCACATGCGTCCATTAACTCGTATCTGACTTCAGGTAGTTTTTAAAGGGGAACAAAAAACTTAATAACTTTTTTATTTTATGATGTATTGAGAGACTGAAAATCCAAGTTTATTAATTTTGTGTACATTATCGATTAATAAATATATTATTTTTTTAATTCAGTCTAGGAGTCGTTTATGTTAGATATGAGTTATTGCTATGGATTTTTTTTTGCAAATATTGCAGATAGAATTTGTTGTCACTTAAGTTCTAAATAATCACAAGTAATATTAATTAATCATTTAATAACAGCAAATTATTATTATATTAGAAGCAAGTAATTAAATCGTAATAATTAGTAAAAATATCTTTTTGTAATAATTAAGAGTAGTCAGTCTCAAGATGAATAATCCAGCCTTCAATTTACTTATTTTAATTATGTGGTAAACCTTCATAAAATGCGTGACAGTCTACCGGAATGACACTCTTCAATTCTTGCAAGTGTATAAAATTTTGTATCTGTAATGGGAAGCTTATTATGATGAAGTTGTTTATATTGTGTTACGATGGGAATTTTGGTGACTCGCTGACACAAACATTGCCAATCACCAGAGTGGTTAGTTTTATAATGTATCTGACCCTCTGGAACATACATCAGTGCTCTTATATCCGTCACCTTTGTATCTCCTGGCTTTCTCCCAGGCCTGATGGAATTATAACGCCAAGTAGACGTATCTGCGTAGTCTTTGATAAAATCATAGTTAATCATTGTAACCTCATACGGAAAAGGTTTTTGTCTCGCCTCTAAAGTTACAGATAAATAGTCACTGGGCAAATGGATTAACCGATTTCTCAATTTCCGCTCTATCGCGCTATGTACAGAATCTCCCTCCATTTAGTATGGCCGACTTCCAAATATTTTTGTATTATAGAAACATTATGCTGCATTGACAAATTGAGAAGCGCATTACTCAAAACATTATTTCGATTCTGTCCAGAACATCCGTCACTGTATATAATTATCGGGAGATGTTTTGGTATGCAATATTTTACGAGGTAGTCGGACAAGAATGTAGCGTAAGTTGAAGCTGTAAGATCTGCGTCGACTTCAGTGAACCAGTAACACATAACATGATGCGTAGATAGATCATAAACTCAATAATTATGTAACGCTAACTTCGTCTTATAATATACAGCACTTGCTGTAACAAAAGGACAAACTTTAACAGCTTGAAGATCTACAGTGAGCACTATACACTTTCCCTCACCAGCCTCTTGCTTTTATCTCTAGCTTTTTCAGCTCTTACATTATCTTTTCGAATAATATGAGCCTGATAATCTGATTCAGTAACATTACCTGTCTTGAAACCTACGCATGTGTCGCACATGTCTTTTTTTTAACTGATGTATGGCCAAATTTTTCTCTTTAAACATGTTATTAAAAATTCTCATGGAATATGGAACAGCATCACGACTTTCACAACAGCTTTTATAGCTGTTGTAAAGATTTGCTGTCGAATGGTATACTGGCTCTAGGAAAATTTTATTTGTGTTTTGTCTATTATAATGCGATGGCATTTTCGGCAATGAGTCGAAAAACTTATGTAACACCGCCAATATTTCTAATTTTGTTGAATCAACAGTTCTTGCCTGAGATGATTTCATGCTGTCCTGAGATTCATGCATTCCGTACTGGCTAGATCTAGCCCAAGATCGAACTGAAAATGGTCCTATGTTAAGAGTGTTCAAGAACATCTGCTTGCATACCTTTTTAATGTTGCTGGTCCCACTAGAATCCATCACAGTTAATCTATATTCAAAAGAACCTTTACATCTGAAAACGTTTTGAATGGTACATTTCTTCTTATCTTTGCAGGTTACATGGTTAGCTACGAATACCTTACGTTGGTCCCAGTTCATCTCATTCCAGAATTTATTGAAAATGTGAGTTCTGTGTTCTTCTGTTATGTCTCTACACTCTCTCACTCTACTCTTTTTACAAAACTCCGAATCACAACGATTCCCCATTTCCCTACCCCTTCGATGTTTGTTTTGCTTCATTTTATCTCCCCGTGGACGCGAGTAACCTAAATAAGGTTTACCTTCCATACGCAAACGCTTATTTAAGTTCTTTTTCCACAAATTTCTATCTGCCTTACGTCTACGTAGAGTACCTTCGTTCATATCTCCATAGAAATCATCCTGGTGGGTAGAAGTACTTGGTTCAGACTCATTATGACGTTCTCTACATTCCACTGTTTCAGTGATGCCTGAATCAGAAAGTTCAATATCAGATGTATCTGAATTTAAAGATAATGTGGTGACACTCCAAGTTGCCCTGCTACTACAGCTGCTGCGACTTGAACTTATAGATGCAGGAATTTCTAACGGAGAGCTGTTAGAAGTCGGCGGTTCTTGTACCTCGTTCGGTGGAGGTGGGATGTCCAACAAAGCTGGAACTTGCGGAATAACATTAGAAATTATTGGTTATAATACTTCGTTTGGTGGAGATGAGGTATTTACGATGCAGGAACTTCCAGGGCGATATTAGTTGCTGGTTCCAATACATCGTATGCGGGAAATGGGTCATCGCGTGGGTCATTTTCATTAACACCATAACAAAGTTTTATTAATTTAAGTGTTCGTTTACTCGGCATTTTAACTAGAAACCAAATATAAATGGTTTCAGACCGTTAAAATGTATATTTTTAGTGACAATAACAACTAACTGGTCATCCACTAAAAAATATTAAGACTGAAATACCTCCTAAATATCACTCGAAACTTCCTTCCAAAATTTTAAAGCTTAAATTGACATTTAATAAACGAGACTAATAGTTACATCGAAAATATTTCATTATTTAGTTTATATTATAATTACGATATTAAATATTTAAAGAAACAGGCGAAATACTCATTTTTAATGTAGACGAACAGGTGCCGACAGGTTCTTTATACAAACTGTACTGTCAAAGTGTAAGATAGGAGAAATTTCTACCAAGTTTATTTGCAGATTAGTTAGGTGTAATTTCAAGCGATTTTTTATTACTTCGTGGTTTTGGATACTTACGAGTTTTTGTCATAGGAAAGATGCCTGCATTTTACACCAGATGGCATTAAAATCAATTTTTGAGTAAAATGTCATATAGGAGGTATTTGTCGCATGCAGTCGATATAGCCGATGTGACGGCTATTAACTAGAGGATTTTCAAAACAAGCGGACAAGCGAAAATAGCAACACTGAATTATTTTTATTGGAAAAAAACCGACTGCAACAAAATCACGAGTAAAAAAATTATACTTTTCTATTTTTGCTTTTTCAAACGTCTCGTACTTAAATATTATATAGCCTATGTCACTCCCACATTAAGACGAATCTAACAAAACCTCTTAATAAGCTAAAATCCATCAAGCCGTAATGCTAATATGCTAAAGAGCGTGTTACGCTCGAAAAACATAATCCTCCTTTTTCGCAGTTGGATAAAAAACAGATAAAATACCTACTGAAATTCATCATCGGCGATTTAACTGTTTCGTGCTTTGTGAATTTTTGTTAGTTATATCTAATGCCATACATGTTAGTTAGTCAACACACTCTTCATATCCAGTGAATAATTGTGCAAAATAGTTGCATAATTTTATAAAAAGTTTGTCAGCACAAAATACTCCGAACAACGACATCTACCGCAGAATTTTAGAACAAAATATATTGAGGCTGTTTATTTATTATTAAAAGTTACGTTAAGATAAATTATTTTGAATAATTTCACTATCTATATATTACAGTATTCTATATCAAATTTCCATACCAAATTTCATCAAATTCGGTTTAGTAGTTTTTGCGTGATTGGCGTACAAACTAGCACAGGCAAAAAAATTTCAAAAACAGTCGAAATGTTTTCTTTCCATGATTCTAAACTCCTGCGTCGTAGTTTTTCTGAAATATCTTTAATGTACAGATTTCGACTCTTTACTCTTGTATCATAAATATAGATAACTTACCATATAAAATATTCTGAAATCCGATTGACGCAACCCATCTGATGCGTACGACGCCATCCCATCTTGTGGCCGTTCGCATTTATAATAACAATATTTTGTGTAATAATAGTTTTGTGCCCCGGATTACAGTGCCCTTGCTCTTGTTACATACAATAAACATATTATCAAATATACAAAACAGTAACCTAGTAAAACATGTATAAGGAAAAACGTTTGTGTGTGTGTACGATTCCATGTACGTAATAAGTGTATAAGGGTCACCGTGTGTATGAACGAGTGTATTGTTTAAGTGAGTTTAAGAGCCAAGTAGCAAGATTGAAGAAGAATCAATAAACCCTGCAGCATAAATTAGGTACTATAACTCACAGAGAGCTTTGAAAACCCTGTTCAGTATAAGATGCTAGTTCATAGTAAAATATAAATATTATTTTACAAAAATATGGAGTAAAATTTCATTATCTATCAAGTTAGTTTAGATTTGACAACCGATTCTTTAGTTTTTGTTAATAAAACTCATTTATAGTTTCCTCGTCACTTTTCAAATAGATGCGTTCACCAAGTGTGTACAAGAGACAGCGGCGACCAGGCTGCGCGCGCGCACTCAGAAAGAAGCTCGCGAGTACGCGCGTAAATCGAGGCATATGGCGCACGCGCGGGAACATGCGCTCAGAGACTTGGGCCCGCCGCCGCCTGAAGAAGAGACTGCTGCTTGACTATGGTCATAAATATACCAAGAACATCTCTTCTATTTATTTCATGACATTGTTTTCCCTAGTCACACTTTTAATCCGGGAGAATACAACTTTTAAAAGTTGCTTTAAACACTTAATCTTTCTTTTGAAAATAATACTGGTAAATAACTGCACATATTTATTCATTGAAATAAAAAAAAAAATCTACAAAAACGCGGCATTACGCTCACACGACCGTGCGTACGTCACCATACAATAAATAAAATTAGGGTTAGTGGAACCTATTACGTGCAAAGTTGAGTTTCATATAATTTCATTTGAAACATTAATTTTACAGTCGCTTGTCACATAGTAACCTTTTTTTTTTTTTTTTTTAACGCGGAGAAACCCGTCATGGGTACACACCCGCCCGGGGGGACGAGTGGTTATGTGAGACTCCTACTCACTAAAACTCCACGGTGCACCGTCCGCCGCCGTAATGGAGCGACGCGGAGCCAGCGGTTGCATACTACCGCGCCGCCCCGGCGGCAAGGCCCGGAAGGGCCGCCCGCTGACGGAAACAACCCGGTGAACGAAACTGTCTCCCCGTCCGCCAAACCAGTGCAATGGGAAGACAGGCCCCCCGACCCATCTCCCCTTGGTTCGGCCTGGCAGGAGAAGGAGGCGGATGAACCGCCCCTGTCCCCCACCCACCCGGCGTTGGGTTTTTTATAGAGGTTTTCTCCTCTGCCTCTGCCATAATGTTTGGCATATGGCGGGGGTAAGGGGCGAATGAACGCACCCCCACCCCCACCAGTCCGTCGTTGGTTTTTTATAGAGGTTTTCTCCTCTGCCGTAATTTAACTCCCGTCCGACCTCGACAATTCGGCTTTGATTTTTTAACGAGGTGCTCATCCTCAACCCTCCGGTTATTTTTTAAAGTGGTTTCCATCCACTGTCCTTCCTTGATTTTTTATGCTGGTGGTTTTCTCCACCTCCGGCCAGTAATTTTTTAACGAGGTTGTCTTCCTCGGTAATTTTTTAAGGTGGTTTTCTTCCACCGTCCGACCTTGATTTTTTAAAGGGTGGTTTACTCCACCGCGTCACATAGTAACCTAGAATAACACTCATCAATGTACATAAACATTGTACGATGACGTCATATTTTCTGATTGATGTTTCCATTCACTCGACTCCCAGATGAAAATCTCAAATTTCCCAAGGGAAAATGAAGTATCTAAATGACGAATTTTTTTACAGATTTGTATTTTTTAGGCATTTTATAAATAAACCAATAAGATTTACATAATAAACTTTATTTTTTTTATATTTTCAACTCGCGAATTGAAAGATATACACATCGAATGTTTTAAAAGGTTTCAAAATTGTTTAATTTTTTTTATTTATTTATATTTTAATAATTGATAACGTTTTTAATATTTAATAATAAAACTTATTTTTTCTAAATCACTTGATGAATGTATCAATAAAATTAAGGGATATACATAGTTTTTCATGAGCCTTCACTAAATAACGTAACACATAATAGAGGTAAGTGTTTTTAAGAAAATACTTATATTAAAATTATTTTGAAAATATCTCACAAAATGTGTCATATTGGAAGGAATATTTTAAATAATTCACTTGAACGTTACACTTATGACTAAAAACCTTAGTTTATTTTATTTGTGTTCATTTTAAATAAATAGATGTTTGAGAATAAGATTATTTTATTTACAATGATTAAAACTTTCTTCTGATCAAGTAAAACACACTTTTTTCTTAGCATCGTTTGTCGTCGGTTTGATTGCTTTGAATTGGTTGATATTCACGACTGGGGCAACGTCTTTATCGGTTTCTTCGGCTGCGGTATTGCTGTTGGATAAGGCGGCGAGTTTCACCGAATTAGCGATGAGTGTTGCCAGCTTCCTGCGTAACTCCCTAACTTGTGCGGCGCTGGCTAACTGTGCCGCTCCTCTAGCTAGTACTTCCGTGCGTAGTTGTTCGCATTCAGATCTGAAAACACAAAAATTTCTTGCTGTCATTGCATCCGATATAATAACACTCTAAATTTTTAGAACACAAGCATTAGCATTGAAATAAAATAGAATATTACAAAGTATTCTAAGAAATAATATACAAGTTAAAATCTGTCTTCGGTATATCACTTGTTGTAGGGGAAGGGAGAGTAGGATTGCCACCTTTTTTCGAAAAACTGCAAAATATGTAGTACTTTTGAGAAATTCAGGGTAATAAAAGTACACATTTATTTGTTTCAACTACAGAGATATAGTTTCAACATATCTGGTCACGGACTGAACGTTTCTTTCTGAATTTATCCATGTTGCGCTAAGGAAGAGTTTCAGTCAAAGTCACAGTTAATATATAAAAAGCGCAACAGTTGAACTATCGATAAATGCATAGTATTTTTATACTATATTTTTATACATACTATATAGTACAATTGACTAAAATATAGTATGATACTATATAATATACTATGGGTGGCAACCCTAGCAGGGAGAGTCCTGTATCCTAAAAATGTATTATCATGATTAATTGTGGGAAATTTAAAGTTACGTAAAATC
The DNA here is from genome assembly GCA_033032175.1 of Saturnia japonica. Taxonomy (NCBI): domain Eukaryota; kingdom Metazoa; phylum Arthropoda; class Insecta; order Lepidoptera; family Saturniidae; genus Saturnia; species Saturnia japonica. The sequence continues at coordinate 1,900,409 of CM065309.1, forward strand.
TATTTAATTGATAAAATGCTACAGAAACGTGGTGTTGCCTTAGTGCCGTTTTGCAACTGAATTACCTTCTATATAAATATAACTAGCTGTCTGCCACGGTTTTACACATGTTACAAATTGAACAGGAAATCCCCGGTAACAACCCTTTAGGGGTTGAATTTTAAAAAATTCGCTCTTATCGGACGTCTATATAATAATAACTACTTGTGTGCCAAATTGCAGCTCAATCTGTTCAGTGGTTTGAACGATGGGTTGAAAGATCAGTCAGTCAGTTTCCTTTTATGTATATTTATACTAGCTGTGCCCGCGACGTCGTTCGCGTGACCTACAGAATACCGTTTGACTTTGTACGTCTTTTTAAGATATAAAATTATGTAGTACATTAATTTGATATATTATCTCTTATGGTTTACTCAGCGTAAGCCATTTAAGCGCCTGAAGTGATTCAAACATTACCAGTTTTTTTATTTGTGCGGAACATTCATTTTGTAAAATAAAAGTAGCCTAAGTTACTCCTTATAACATCAGCTATCTGCCCGTGAAAGTCCCGTCAAAATCGTTCCAACCGTTTCGGAGTTTACCCGGAACAAACAGACAGACAGATATCAATTTTTTTTTTTTTTTTAATATATAAGTATCGTATATACTTTCGTATGCATTTAGTAAAGAGCTGTTATTTTGACATTACAAACAGACACTTCAATTTTATTTTGTATAGATCAAATGATTAAGGTTTGCCATACTACTGAATAGATTTTGATGAATTATTTTTTGTTTTACTCCTTAGATACTTGGGTCCTTATCTAAAAATAATTATCTTCATTTAACAACAATAAAAATTTTAAGAAACTACGATTTTTATAAGAATTACGCGTTCTTCTGTCGTCCACAAGAACGAAGCCGCAAGCACAGCTAACATGAAATAAATTATAAATACCATACAATTCTAATATTATGCTGAGTCACAGGTATACAAGGTTTGTGATGTTAGTAAAGCGACATGATGTATATAACCATATGTTTGTTCTTCTATATAACTAAAAAAATTATAATGCATTCCTTGAAATTTCAAAATAAATCGATAGTAAAAAGAAACATACTTTAAATGTTCCAATACACCAGGCAGCCAACCATTTGCTGGCGGTTCGCATAGTTTTCCGAACCATCGCGCCAACTCTCGCCGCTGTCGCTCGCAGAGACCCTCCAACTGTGTTATTCTGTCTTCATAACTTTCTGCAAAAATACACACACATAAAACGATTGAGAAAGAAAACACGGGGCCTTTGTCACTCTTTTATGGTCCATGAATAGCAACTGTTAAATAGAAATTTTTAAAATACTAATGTTCTTCTTTTGCTTCTTCTTCCAACTTTAAATTATAATTTTTTTTTATTTATTGAAATTTACAAAATGTTGTATTTTATATATAAAAACGCATGTTTTTTTAATAATACAATAATTTTCTAGGTAGGTAAATTTAATTCTAATTTTAAATATTAATTTATTGTTTTCATGCGCGCCGAGATTGCGAGATTGGCTGTAATTAATCGTTCATTAATCATATTACTTATTTGCTATTTACTGATATATTTTTAATGAATGACTGTTGTCAATCCAAATAAATAAACATGGCAACTAGTCCTCTTTATTGAAGACCATTACTGCCATTAGCGAGTCAATATAGTGCCCTGTCTCATGACAGCTTCAGTAACCTAACAAGATGGTAGCTCCCTTGTTACAACTTTCTTGGGAATTTTTGTGAGGTCTCAATATGAATGTTTTCAGCTGACATTTATAATCCACTTAATTTATAATGCACCAAAACCAAACTATATCAAACAAAACGCCACCAATATTACATAATATAGGATCAAAAACCTAAGTTAATTAATTAAAAATAAAAACCACAACATGTCACTTCAAGATCCCGCCAAAAATCACTCAAATACCAATGTTTTACATCAGATTGATTAGTCTATGCGTAGACAGAAAAGGAGCTAGATCATATAACTGGATGTGACATCGGTCAATTTATATTTAATATCATATGAGGTTACTTTTTCAGATTTTCTGTCAGACAAGTCGAATTTTATTCATAAATTCATATTCTTAAGTGTTACCAATTAATTCTCTATCATAATGTGCAGCTTCTCCAACTTGTTCTTCCCAAACAGTTTGCTTCTCATGAAGTAAGGCGTCCACTTCTGCTTGTTTATTTACCAGTTCTCTTCTTAGCTATAAACAAAATAAATTAAAAAAAAAAAAAAATTGGTTGCCTGTAAAGTCGGTATACGGGCGAAAGTTTTACGTGACAACGACTTTATGTCTGTCTCTCTCGCTCTTAGGCGGGCTAACCATGCCCGAGTGGAAGGGACGCGTGCCTCTCACTCGCTCTCATTGTGAGCGCATAACGTGAGCGGAGCGTAACGCAGTTTCTTGAAGTGTCACCCGGCAAACCAATTTATAAGACGTTGTCACGTCAAAAATTTTTTTATTTGTTATAAATGAAATTTCTTCAGTAATAATTTACTTCTGGCACAAGTATTTCCGCAAAATATTGTATATTTTAAAATTATACATACACTGTTTTATATATATGTAGTAGTGCACTCAGATTTTTTTTGTGTTATCTTATCTAAGCAAATAAATAAAATTGAAGTGGCTGTCTGTCAAAACAATAGTTGAGTAAACCATAAGAGATATATCAAATGAATGTAAGACATAATTGTAGATCTTACAAAGACCTACAAAAAATTCAGTGAGAGCTTATGTATATCTTCTAAGGATCACCCAAAATAAGGATTTGTGTTTTTAAAATAACTGAAAGTGGGAATAGCATGATTTGTGCGTTGTGCCCAATAGATGGCATTCTGTAGTCAACACATGTGCAGCCTTCGGCACAGCTATACTACGTTTTTTATTCCCATGGAGTGAATTGACAATCACCAAAGACAAATTTGAAAATAATGTTGACGATTATTTTTATACTGTTCTGCTACCATATATTTTATGGTACAATTATTTCAATTGTAACATTTTAAATACTGTATTTTGGGTTTTTATTTATTAATTTCAATATTATGTGTTATTCAACATACCTGATAATTTACTATTATCATTACATAATTCAAGAAACTATAAAATTAATATAATATGTATTTCAAACAACTGCAAAAAAAAAGTAGAAAAAAAGAAGGCTTTGGTTTACCCATAAGAGATGCGAATTAATATACTTTATTCAGGCTTTAATGTTTTTTAAAAAGAGTTAATAATAGGTACATTATCTCATACAGGTTTACAATTAGTACCATTTAGTGACATCTCTATTTCAAAAATACAATAAACTATCAACACATGAAATGTCATTTCAATCCATGGGAAATAAAAAACTAAGTATAGTACATAGTATTTTCATATCAGTCATCACAAATACATGGTTATTGTTCCCAACCTTCCATTTAGAGTAATAATAAAAAATATCATCGGAGGTAATATACAATGATAAACCTATTAAAATCTTTATTTATATTTTAAATCAATCTCAATAGCAAAAACTATCCATATTAAGCCCTCAAGAGGGTATGACATTTGCAGACTAAATTTTAATCACATTAAATACATAAATAAGCGAAAAATATTGATAGATTAAAAAACCTACTCTAGAGTTAGTTTGCTTCATTGATATGAGATTTTTGGCCATTTCTTGTCTTTTGTCTTCAACTTCGGCAAATATTGAATTGCCTTTTGTAGCTGAAAATAAAACAATTCAAAATTGAATATTTTTTTTATTTTAAAGATTGGTGATTGTGCTGAGGATAATAGAAAAAACTACAGTAGGTATCTTCTATTTTTAAGAAGAAAAAGCTAAGTAATAGGAAATAACAATCATTGTTGTAGTTTAGATTAAATTCTAGTTTGAAGACTTATTCTATAAGGCAGTAAGCAACTTATGTACACATAGCTTTATACAGCCAACATAGATTTGACATAATTTAATATACAAGTTCTATCTCAACAAGTTCAAGATGTATTTTAGAAATCAAAAGATGTGTGATCAGGGGGTCTAGCCAAGCTGCTTTTCTAGTCATTAACATTAATGACTAATTATGATAATATTGTAATTTATTGTTGATATATTATACCAATTTCATTAAAAAAAATTGATTTCTGTTAGCGTTATCCATTGTAGAAAGGCAACTTAGCTAGGTCCCTGTTATTGTTATTTTGGACAAATTAAAAGTGATTGTTCAAGAACAAGCTAGACAGGATAAAAATATTATTTGATTTGATAAATTCTTTTTTTTTAATATTTCTTTTACATAGTTATGGATTCTATATTTGTTATGTAAAAAGCTTATTGATTACTTCTATTTTATGATAACAACAAAAGATTATTTGAAAAAAGTCTAATAAATATTTACGGAGTTAACATCTTAGACCATATTCTGCTAAATGTAAGCTTTTCAGTAGTATGAGATAGTTGCCCAATTTTTGTGTGAAACCATAAATTTAAAAATTATAGCCCATTGCTTTCAATGTATTTTTTATTTCAATTTAGATTTAATCAGGAATCATAATATTAATATGTGAGAAGAAAATTTCAGACACCTTTTTAAGTGTATTGCGTGCACCGAAGCCTGTGAGATTTGGCATGATTAAAGTTTATATAGAGATGGAGTGCAGAAAGCTAAAATTTATCTGTGATATCTGTTACCAATATATTAAATAAAATAAATTAATACTGTGAATCCTAACATGACCAGTGCCATTGAACTTAGAGACCGCCAGAATATTGATGTTGTCATTCAATGAAAAGTGACAGCAAGTGATATAATACTCATTGTTTAGGTTCGTACTGCAAATGTCAAACAGAAAATAGTCTATAAATAAAAGTCGCTGGTCGAATTTCGATCATTGGGCGACCGCTAGTAAGAATAGATTCTTACCATGAGGTTGTAGATCTTGTACATCAGTACACTGATGCAACATAGCCCTCGCTTCTGCCAAATCCGCTAAAGCCAACGCTTCTCGTTCACCAGCCGCCTGTAGTTCCTCCTTTCTCAATTCAGCCGCTGCACACATCTCACCCATCTCAGTCACCAACTCTTCTGTTTTGATACGCCATGATACGATCTCTCTGTGAGCTTCGTCAAGTGCCGCTTTCGCTGCTTCTGCCTCAAACAACGCTGATGTCACAGCATTACGCGCCTCATCCAGCTCAGAATTGTCCCGTTCCGGACTATCTCGTACTTTTAAAACTTGTTCCTCTTTTAAATTACGAATTTGATTTTCAAACTTTTTAATTTCAACCGCATGACTTTCAGATGTTTGTGAACTCTCTTCTTTTAATTGCGATATCTCCTCTTGTAATGATGCGACCCGTGCATTTAATTCTGATCTGCGTTTCGCCTCATCAGCCTGAAAGCTCTCAAGTTCTGCGTTTAAGTGGCTTTGTATATCTAAAGCAGTTTGATAGCTTCTCCTTGTATCGTGTAACTCTTGCTTCATAGCTTCATAACTGCTAGATAGATTGTCGTATTGTTTCTTTAATAAATAATACCGCTCGCGCAGTTCACCGTTAGTTACTTCTTCTGCTTCCTGCATGCTGCTTGTAGAGTAATCCATTGTAATTGTTGATCTGATAAAATTTTCATATAAACTTACTTTGAATTTAGTGCTTAAGTTCTCGGTAGGAGTAGTATTACTACGTGTTAAGCACTATATTAATTAATATACAACTTTTAACTATACAACTTAATTCAATAGATTGAAAATTGTTTCAAAAATTACCACGAACTCGAAGTCGGGACTTTTCAAACACTGCCAAACTTGTAACGACAATCTGAACTTATCTGGATGGCCACCATAGAGTAGAGTTTATAACATTGGCCACCACAGAGTACTTTTGTATATGAATCAGGGTTACTAACATAGACCAATAACCAGAGGAGTTACTAACTTAGGGGCTTTAGTCCTAAATTTACGGCGAAATATTATGTATATTGGACTTTTTTGGGGCCCAAAACCATTTAGGGCTATTTTTAGGGGCATAAATTGTAATTCATGCGTCATTAATTTGACTGACCGAAATAAGTAAAAAAAGGAAAACGTCCATGGTACTATCTTTTGTTATTTGTCTAGGGGTAATATACTATACAGAGATAAATAACAATTAAACTATGCTATACCAAAGACAATTAAGAATTGTTTGAATGATACTAAACGAGTTGTTAGTCTGTGGTCAAAGTCAAGTTTTCAAGCATAGACCATCAGAGATAAATAACAATTTAGACCATTTTCAAGTTTCTGGTCAAGCTGACGCAAGCCATCTAGTGGCAGCACGGGACTTCACATAACACGTTCAAAATTTAAAATAGATTAGTGATCACCATAGACCAATAACCAGGTGATCACTATCAGTGTGGTTATGTCCGATAACTATTGTACGAATTCGTATGATATTAAAATTAAAATTTTAATTGGCAATAAGATAGGTATTAAATAATTAAATAAAACTCATTTAAACAATACCCTTGAATAGATACACAATACAGGGTATTTTTTGGGGCTTTTGAATATTGCATTAAGGGCTATTTCATCTTAATCTTAGAGGTATTTTTTTTAAGAGTTGGTAGCCCTGATAGGAATTAGTCAAAATCTGATTCGTGTCTACCACGATTTGACGTGCTCAATATAAAAATTTACAATTAATATATTAATATTTTCGTAATCAAATCTGTTCGTAGAGTGCAACGCAGCTGTCTACTTTTAAATAAACCACTTTTATATTATAGCGAGAATTTTATTTAATTAAAGCATTAGAACACATTTATAATATTTATATCTAACACAGAAAAGCAGACATCTTGTATTTTATATAATTACTTGTACATCTAATAGTCTGTGGAGTTTTTGGCGGGATCTTGAAGTGACATGTTGTGGTTGTTATTTTTAATTCATTTACTTAGGTTTTTGACCCTATATTATGTAATATTTGTGGCGTTTTGCGTGATATAGTTTGGTTTTTGTGCATAAGTGAAGTGGATTATAAATATAAGCTGAAAGCATTCATTCCGAGATCACACAAAAATTCCCTAGAAAGTTCTAACAAGGGAGCCACCATCTTGTTAGGATACTGAATCGTCATAACACTTGACAATATAATTCACTCGATAATGGCAGTAATGGTCTTCATTAAAGAGGACCGGTTGCCAAGTTAGGAAGAAGAAGAAGAAGAATAGTCTGTGTATATAATAGTGTTGTGTCACTCTAAATAGGGATGGAGTGGTCCATTCATATACATAATTTTTCAACAAAATCTGTTGTTTGAGATTAACATTTCGTGAACAGAATAACAATGGTAAATTGTTGTGTTATTGGTTGTAATAGCTGCAATGAACGTAAATGTGAAAACATAACTTTTCATTTGTGACTGTAGCGACTTATCACAATAAATAGTTCTTACTTCAGCCACATTTTATTTTGTTTATGATAGACTGGCTGACTTTCAGGTCTTGAAAAAGATAAAGAAGACATCTGTCACTGACTGACAAGAAGATATATTATTCTGTAATCGGTTACGAGCGACAAAATAAATACAGCAATAATTCAAACGCTGAGCTGCATTTTTAAATAATAGGATCGGCCAAACGATCCTATATGACTATGGTATTTTTACCTTAATTTGGTGTGGATCGTAGGCACCTATAATAAAATTTAAAGGAGCTGAATCTTTCTTTATTTTATCTACCAACCATTTGAGCGCCTTTCGCCCACCTCTTCCGTCATTCCGTATAATAAAAATGCGCACGCGGTACCTACTTGATGATTATTTTGCTGCGGAGGTAAAACTGCCATATCTCGTAAGATATTCATTCATTCGTAAAGGGCAATTATCTTCAAAATTAAATATTGGTGATGAATAACGTACATATTTATTTCGATAAGAATTATTACCATTACCATACCGAAGGTGTTGTCGCAAATAATGCATTATTTTAGAATAAATTTTATTACCATAAAAATTTTTTTTTTGAAATTTTTAAGAGAAACAATTCCTTCACACATTATTGTTGCTTAAATTTAACCATTTAAGCAGCGCACGCATTAGAAGTTCTCAAAAGGATTAAATTTTGCCTGTTTTTGCAACATTTTTCATTGATGCTCCGCTCCTATTGGTCGTAGTGTAATGTTATATAGCCTTTAGTCTTCCTCGATAAATGGGGTATCCAACACTAAAATATTTTTCCATTCGATCTTAGATTAGCGTGTTACACCAAACAAACTATTCAGCTTTATAATATTAGTACAGATAGCAGGTCAATAGTAGGTGAGCTGTCACTGGTTACGCCCGGCAGCTGTTGATAATAATTTTTTTTTGTCACTGGTTGAGTAGTTTTTGGCGGGATCTTGAAGTGATATGTTGGTGTTAGGTTTTGACCCTATAATATGCAATATTGGTGGTTATTAGGGTGATATAGTTTTGTTATTGTGCTTATTGAAGTGCAAGAGAGCCAGCATCGCCATCGCCATTTTGAATTCAAAATACCTACTACTTCGAAGGTTTAATAACATTGATACTGAAAAGTACGTTTTGCGGTGCCAAAACAAATAGCGCTAACAAAAAGAAATAAACATATATACGCTCAATAAACCTTTTTCCCAGTAGGGTAAAAACAGAAATGTTATGCGTGCATTTATTTCTATAATTTTATGGCAGAGAAAATTTGTCTTTTATATTTGGTATGTTATCTAATTCTAAAGTTATTATTCGTTCAGATAGTATATAAATAGAACGGAGAAGAACGCACGAAGAAAGCCAATGTGATTGCCATAAAGTAGTTTTTTTTAATATTGTGGCTGGATTATCTGTTTTTATTTACAATTTTAAAAAAATAATAGAAAAATGTATGTGTATGTAAGATGATACTTTTATGGTTCTGAACGCATATCTCCACTTCTAGAAGCTGTCTATACAAAAAAAAAAACACAAAAATTTAAAGGAATAGGCAGGTTTCAGTTGTTTGGGGAAAAGTTGCTGAAATCATATGTATTTGGGGTAATTTTTTGGCCGCCATGGGGAAATTTCGTAAATTCAATCTGGAGACACTGAGTGAGTTTGACAGCAGATCTTTGACAGTATCTCATGTGTGTCAAACAGCAAGAGCGATACAAATTTGGAAGGTGGAGAATAATAAAAACAAGGAAAAACTGAATAAACTGTAACAAATACTTACAGGATGTCCTCTCCCCCACCTACTAAGCCCCCGAGGGGGGTCAAACAAGGAAAAGAGACAGTAAGTGAAAAATAGTTATATTGTAAACATGGATTCTATTTTCGAAGTACGTAAATAGTTGTAATTTTCAATAATATAACATTTAAACCAACGTTATAATTTTCAGTTTTGGTTTGTATGGCAGTTACAGGTTGCCTTAGACTCCACAATCATATTTTAAAAAATACAGGGAAGTATAAATATTTGGTGTAAAAAACAAATTTTAATAATTGTACCTGCCCTTTACTACCCCATCTCAAAATCCACCTTGTATAACGATTTGTACTACGAGATGTTTCTTTTTCTTAAATTTTTTTCACAAGTAAAACTGATAAACATGCTAAAGTTTTGTAACTTATTTTTATTCTATGTACAGAGTGGTCTGCTTATGTCTGTCATTCGTACTCTCTCAGCGAGTGAGACAAACGAACAACGTGAGAAAGAGAGAGCAAAACTAGAGAAGGAGTATAAGAAGAGTGATGCAAGGCTTGATGAGCTTGTAGCTGCACATGCCCAGGATATTATGGAAGTCATGCAAGTAAGGTTTACATTAAAAGCAGTAAATATACTTTTTACAAAAAGGAAATTCTTTCTTATTCAGCAAAGTTGGCCAACAAGCATAAGGCCCTCCTGATGGTAAGGGGCAACTGTGGCCTATGTATGCTTTTAATATCATAAGTATCACTCACACATTTCTAATCTTGAACCCACTATCACAACCCTTATTCACCCCAGGAACACAACACAAGGTTATTTGGCTGCAATCTGATGTAGGGTGGAGGTGTTCCACTAGTAGGGCTGCCCCTAGTAGAGAGAAATTTCCAAGGAAATGTCTCTGTGCCTTACCTCTCTTTAAACCCCCCCTCCCTAAGAATCTCTAGAAACTCTACTCACTGCAGGAACACAACAAGGTTATTTGACTGCAATCTTTTTTACAGTGGAGGTATTCCAGCATTTGGACCATTATACCTCTATCTCTTTTGTTAAGTATAACAATGGCCATTGATGCACCCTTAGACATGTTTTGTACCAGGTTCAGATGGTGTGTATCCAGTAATCAAGGAGGGTGGTGGTGTATCTGTACTCAAATGTGTAATAAACACAAACTACATCCACAAGTATTGGGCGAGTATAAAGTTCATGTGTAAATCAAGTGCAGTATGTGAGACTCCTCAACTTTTTCATGTAATGAGAGAGTTTCACGCAAGCCGAGATACTAGAAACGTCTTGATGATTTGCAAGATTCCACAAGATGATTCAAAAATTTTTAACCTAATTAAAATAAAAGGAGTTTATCAATTCCAATGTATATTTTTTTATGGAATTTCAGCCATAACTTCTTTGCTTATGAACCAATTTAGATGATTCTTTTTTTTTTGGATAGAGGATAACTCAAGGGTGGTCCCATTTTAATTTCATTGGCATTGGAAAGCATCTTGATAATTAACTATGATCACATACTTCTTGATCATATTGAATATTCTTATCTTGCTGCACACCATTTTGGGAAGACTCATGAGAGACATGACATAGCGGGTATTTTGATACATGTTGCGAGCACATAGGATATCAGTAGTGTAGTGTGCAAGTATCCATACAAATGTATGTGTGATATGGCAATGACTAATATCTGAGACTTGTGTAGGATATGTTTCTCCTGTCCGTACAGTAATGTAAAAAGGGGCTTATACTATTTCCATTTCTTTATTTTCTTGATGAAAGTTCTAATTTGATAGTTGTAATGTTGTGACCAAATAAGTAATGATATCAATCCCATATATGACAGTGATGATTCATCAGATTTTGATTAAAATAAACAAATAAAGATTACCTGTCCTTATAATTATTTCCTTTCATTGTCCAGTACCTACCTATACCTACTTATTTTACTTCAGCTTCGAAAATTTTGAAGAAGTTTTCATTATCAATCAAGAATTAATATGTGTAATATCTTGTAATGAAATATAATATTAGTTAATAAATTTGTACAAAAGTATCGGGCAGTAGTTTAGTTTCTTACATTTTGTAAAAAAATATTGGGTCTGTTATCATGTTATGTTTATCGATATAGCTCCATCCCTATCAGTTTCTCCGACTCTGGTATAACCTTGTACGTGTGTAAAGTCATATTTTTATAAAAATAATACATACATAACGTAAAAAAGGAAGAGGAGCTGTCATTGAGAAAATAAATAAAAGTTAATGTTATAGTATAACAAAAACAAAGTATTGGGTTTTTGGTGAGTACTTGAAGTGACATGTTGTGGTTTTAAATTATAAATCATTAACTTAGGTTTTTGATTCTATATTATGTATTAAAGGTGGCGTTTTGCGTGGTATAGTTTGGTTATTGTCTATAAGTGAAGTGTATTGTGAGTATAAACTGGAAGCATGTATTTTGAGGTGCCTACAAAAACTCCCTAGCAAGTTTTAACAAGGGAGCCACCATCTTGCGATATTGAAATGGTCATAAGACAGTACACGGTTTGGCTTTAGATTACATGCTGCCGGATTTGATGATGTAAAATTGTGGAGGAGGTGGGGCAGGGTGAGAGGTACATCACTGTGTGGGCTACCATTTTGTTAGAATACTGAAATCGTTCTAAGACACGCCACTCTATGTTCACTTGATAATGTCAGTAATGGTTTTCAATAAACAGGACTGGTTGCCAAGTTAGGAAGAAGAAGAACAAAGTATTGTTTTTTTTTTTTGCAGAAGTTCAGCAGCGTAGGTGCTTTGATGTCATTGTGGGGCTCACACAGTGAGGCGGTGGAAGCGCGGCTAGCAGCTTGCCGGAGCCTGTTGCGGCTGAGGCGTGATGATCTTCGCCGGCTATGGGCCGATGCGCGCACTCATCACTACGCGCTGCAGATGCTCACAGACATGTTTGTACCCTCATGTGATTGCTTTCACAGTGCGCGTCAATTAGGCAAAAAAAATTTTTACAGTTAGATCACTTTATGTTTAGGTTAAATATAAATTTTCACACTGCGGAAATAAATAGATTTGAGAAATTAAATTTATAAATAGCATTATTTGTAAATTTGACCATACAAATGTCACTTCTAAGTAGTTAACATAAAGTTCAGTTTTGAATGACAGGTAAATTTTCAAAGATCATAATTATTTCTGTACACTTTTTTTGTTAGTTTTTAAACGATTATTGTGTTATTAAAAAGTCAAATACGACCTAATTTAACACTTTTGTGCCGCATTTTGTATCGAGTGAGATATTTTCATTTTTCCGTTGTAGTAATAAAATTGGTTAGTCTATTTTTGAACGGTGATCATCACGCACGAGCCTAACGAGCGGAGCTAGATGGCCGCGGAAGCGGCCGGTGAGTGCCAGAAACAAATGATTATTTGTTGAAAATTCATACACAATTCCTAGATAGACATAACCTCAAAATTAAAAAAAAATCTCAAACTATTTGTTTCTGCATTTTTACCTTCAGAGGGGATTATCTCAAACTCTCCCTCCTCTCTCCCCCACCCATGGCACTTGGCAGTAATGGTCTTCAATCAGAAGGACTAGTTGCCAGGATAGGAAAAAAAGATGATAAATATTAATCCCAATATTGCTTTATATAAGCTAAAGTTTCAGTGGTCATTTTTTTACAAAATTTTACTGTCATTTTTGTTTTTATTCTTCACATTTGTTCTAAATAACTCCTCAAGCTAACAATATTTTTTGGTGTCCATGTCAATCAGCGTTTTATGTGATATACTAGTCACTATAGAAAGTCAACTAGAAGTAAGGCCATGATGTACGTTGTTTTCGTTTCTAAATTCCCTCTGTTCTTTTCCAGAGAACGTGTAGTGGTCTCTGAGCGTGAAACTCGCGAGTTTTTATCTGCTGGTCGCGTGCTAGCGGCCGCACACACTCTCAAAGCCGCTCTGGACACCGCTGATACCACTCTCTCGCATGTCGACGCTTTGAATGCTACAAGAAAACATTTACAGGTACATAAATAAACCAGAAGTGACAGTAGTCAGAGGTTTCACTTGCATTTCATTAAAAAAAGTGTGTGTATTGGTTCAGCTCCGTCGCACAACTGGAGTGTACTCCTTAAGTATGATTGTCTTTGAATATGCAATATTGAGGAGTGAAATTTATAGAAGCGTTAAAAAAAAGCGTTACGTTGAGCGTTTTCAAAAATCGTTACGTTTTCACCATGAAATCATGTATGTGTATACATACATCATCTTGTTTTTAGATAAATCATTGACCACTCAGTCAGTCAGTTAGCCCGTTCGTCAGTCAGTCAATCAATCACCTCTTTATCTATTGCGTATTCAAAGACAATCGTATTTAAAGAGTAAAAATCCAGTCGTTCATCGGACCTGCTACACAAACATACTCTTTTTTAAGAATAATTAGCATTAGTGAAATGTACGGTTTCTTTTCTGCAGGCTAAAAATCATGAACTGGTGGAAGTAATACTCCGTCGTATAAGCGACGCTGTCTATAGAGACGAGAGGGCTCCGTTATCGAGGCGAGTTTCCGCCAGACGAAGAACTGCGCTCTTGTTGGCTGGTATGTTTTGAAAAACATCATTTCAAGATACAAGTTGGTAAAGCTTCCCTAAAATCTTGTGACGGAAACAGTGACATTTAATTTGCCGTGACGGGTTTATTAGCCCGCATTGCGACGATGACGAAATTTTCTCACTTCTCCGCTTTCCTCTCCATCTAGTGAAGTACAGTAATTCACCAGGATGAAACAAAAAGTCTAAAACTTTATTAATTACCTATAATTTATTTGAAGAGTTGACCAAAAGCGAAGAAGTGACAGACGCATACCTTCAAGATATAACTCCTGAGTATGAGGCATCATTGTCCGAGGAAGATAAAACATTTGAAACTACAGTCATGATATCGCTTGAAGCGCTTGGAGTGCTTGAACAGCTGAAGGAGGCTACTGAGGTATTATCAAATATCTATTATATAACACCTAATATAATCCTCAGAATTGTTAGTTGTAGAATCAGATGCGGTCACATAGATCAATAGAGTTAATAAAAAAAAAATAAAAAAATAATCTTTATTCAATTTAGGTCCTAAGAAGGCACTTACTTATTAACATCAAAATACTACTACCGAACTAAACGAGAATACATATAGAATTGACATAATTATCTGATCAATTGATTTAACTTTGAAAAATGTCCAATCCATACATTTTTTTCGATTGTAGATAGACCACTTGGCTAGTTTCCTTTTCCACATAATTGTAGATTTTTATTTTTAAACAGAAATTTAAAGTACAAATACAGAACGAACTATTGGAAGTGATAGATTCGGTGTCCCGTCGTATCATCGATGAGGGAGACGTTGAAGCAGATCAGGAGGGAGAAGAGGACGGAGAGATACAAGAAATCGAAGTTGTACCAGAGACGGGACGACCGCTCGCCAGATTAGTTACCAGTTTGGGAGAGGAGTTCAAAGCGTGTGCAACTAGGAACAAAAGGTAAAGTATTTTCACTAAGACATTATCGATAAAGAAAAGGTGGCAACATTTTTAAACATTTATTTATACTATAGTCGTACAAGTTCGTGCGCGACCGTCCTATGTTTCCGACAGACGTTGGCGGGGACGAGATGTAATAGACTACAACGGGGGCGAGTAATGTAGCGGGGAAGGGAAGCGCGTGCAATTACGTGACGTAGTCGTACAAGTAACAGTACACTGAAGTAAACAGTATTACGTATTCATAGAAACGGCCGAAACTTCAGTAAGTACATAATAGTCGCGATTACGCAATTTATAATTAATGACGAAATATTATATTACTAACTCCCTATAATAAATCTAATTTTGATTTATTAAACTTTAATGGAAAACTTTATATTATTTTTTTAATTACATTTCCATCTCACTACTACACAATTACTTCTGAAACTAGAAATAAAACCCAAGTAGAAATAATTTAAATTAAAACTTACAAAATTTCTACTAGATAATATATTTTAGTGAAAACATATTAAAGACATTTTAATATAGCATTATCAAATACGTAAGTAGGTAACCCAAGAAATACACTCATAGGTCAGCCCTAGTGCGTATTTATCTACCGAGCGGCTTTAGGTAATTATTTCAAGAACTTTGCCGAGACAGCATACTGTTTACTTAGTATACTGTAGTGACGTAATGGCGTAAAACGTCTCTCACATGGGATGGACGCGCACGAACTTGTTCGACTATAGCGGTCGTCCATTCGTAGAAATTCGACCATAGACTATTTATTATCTGTTTGACATTTGCAGTATAAACAGCTATGAACTAGCTGTGCCCGCGGTTCCGTTCGCGTGGACTACAGAATGTCGGTAATATGGTGGCACCGCTTCCACCCACGGAGGTCGCCCACCGGTTATTATAAAGATGATTTTTCTTTATTTGCGCGGAACCCTAACTATTTTTCTAAAATAAAAGTAGCCTAAGATATTTTGACATTACAAACGGACACTTCAATTTTATTAATTGTATAGATTAAATGTATCCGAAAAATGACAAGTTTATCGCAAAATATATACTGTTAACTTCAGGCAATATTTTACTTAGGAAGAGTAAGATTCCTTTAATCGAGAAATAATTTGGACGTTTTGACAGATAATGTTAAAATTAACCTGTTAAAATTTATAAAATATTCCTCAGATAAAGTTAAATGTTGATTAAAAAACCTGCCCTTAACAGTTTTTCAGCTGAAAGAGTCAATTTTACTTGGAGTACTTTATCTCACCACACTATAGGTATTCTAACCTAATGTATATGATTTCGAAAACTTAATTTCCTTTTCAGGCTTTTACAACTATGGCGAGGTGCTTTACAAAAACACCGTCTGTCAGACTCGAGCTTGCATACCGAACAGCATTACTGGAGCGCAGTGCAACAAGTTGTAAGTGACCCGTGTGACTTTATAGTACCAATACAAGGAACATTGTTTCGTGCTAAAAAAATTGGCTAACAAGTTACAGATAACCTTGAATATCATTGAATGTATTAATTTTATCGATTTTTCAAATTTTCTTTACTTATTAAAGTCGCCCTGTACTGTTAGTCATAAGGACCTAAGAAAACTCGAGCCTCAGACGGCTTTAACAGCTTCACCGGGTGTCAGTATTGTCGTATTTATGATATGTTTCTTATATGTATTCTGTGCAACATGAGTGTGACAACAATGAATGTCTAAATAAAATAACTTACTATACTGACTATACTGTTAGCCTTAAGGGCCCTGCAACCATTAGAAGTTTTGATAGTTTCACCGGGATTTGGGGCAAGCGCGGAAGGCACTCAGCCGCGAAAGAGAGGCGACAAGCTCAAGGGTGCCAAAGTGGCCGAATCTCGGCTTGGGCTGTTGCCGGACATGAAAATAAGTCGCGATCTAACTAACTCCCTATCCGTAAAATTCGATTTCACTGACTATACAATATACATGTTCCTGCCTTCTGGGAGGAAGGGAGAAGCATGCGTATATGCATTTAGTAATCTGGCAATTTGGTCTAGCTGCTTGGCGCAAGGCCTCTGAGTAAAATAACGTCAGTCTTCAACCGATCTCGCTTTTGATTGCATATTTATAAACTACTAGCTTGTACCCGCGACTTTGTCTGCGTATTATTGGATAAACACAGACTAATTTCGGAACACGACAAACTAAAAAAATCGCCGTTCTTGCGTGATTGAGTAAGAAACATAGAAACTTTCCATTTATTATATTTGTAGGATAACACTGGTTAAAGTATGACTTTTACCGGGATAAAAAGTACCCTGTGTGTTATTCCAGGTCATAGACTATCTGTGTGCCAAATAGCATTGAGATCTGTTCAGTCGTTTTAGCGTGATTGAGTAACAAACATCCAAACATACACACTTTCACATTTATTATATGTATTAGTACGATTAGTAGGATAACTACAGACTATCTGTGTGCCAAATAGCATTGAGATCTGTTCAGCCGTTTTAGCGTGATTGAGTAACAAACATCCAAACATACACACTTTCACATTTATTATATGTATTAGTACGATTAGTAGGATAACTACAGACTATCTGTGTGCCAAATAGCATTGAGATCTGTTCAGCCGTTTTAGCGTGATTGAGTAACAAACATCCAAACATACACACTTTCACATTTATTATATGTATTAGTACGATTAGTAGGATAACTACAGACTATCTGTGTGCCAAATAGCATTGAGATCTGTTCAGCCGTTTTAGCGTGATTGAGTAACAAACATCCAAACATACACACTTTCACATTTATTATATGTATTAGTACGATTAGTAGGATAACTACAGACTATCTGTGTGCCAAATAGCATTGAGATCTGTTCAGCCGTTTTAGCGTGATTGAGTAACAAACATCCAAACATACACACTTTCACATTTATTATATGTATTAGTACGATTAGTAGGATAACTACAAACATAATTTGACATGGTGGCCGGGTTTGGGTTAGTATATGAACAAATCAATAAACCAAAATGTTTATTGTGGATGATACTTAGAAGATAGACATAATATGCGTTCACTGATTTTGTTTTAGGTATTTTTAAGATCTACAATAATGCACTACATTAGTTACTCAGCGCAAGTCACTTAAGCTCCCGAAAATCGTCGATTTTCTGAATTTATTTTAATTTAATTTCCCTAATTCTTAAAAAAAATGTAGCCTAAGTTACTCCTTATAACATTAGCTATCTACCAGTGAAAGTTCATTGAAAATCGGTCAAATGGTTTCGGAGATTACCCGGAACAAAAAGACAATAATTCTAAAACCTTTTATTTGTTATAGGCACCGTATATACTTCCATATGCATTTAGTAAAAAGCTGTTTTTTGACATTACAAACAGACACTTCAATTTTATTAACTTGTTTTGATCGTTTTGAGTTTAAATTTGCGGGATCACAGGTGCAGCTGGTCCTTCGAGAGTACCTTCAGATCGAGAGTGTGAACCGAGCTGCACAGCGGACCTCTGCTGTGAGTCAGACCGTTCCGCAAGAGCTTAGACTGACGGACTACTTCGCTAAGAAGCGACCGCAGCGCCCTCACGTCAAGCTGTTCACATTCGCAAGTAATTATATTCCTTACTAACTATGCCCTCGGCTTGCCTCACATCGACTACATAATCCCATCGTTCGGACACACACACACATTTTGTCTGGGTCACAGTGAAAAAAGTTACTAAAAGTGAACTGAAAAAAATTGGTAATACTTGCCTTACACCAAGTTTACACTTTATATTCCAAGATATATAATAAATAAGCTATTACAATAGTTTATAGAAAACCTGTTGAAAATATTTTATAGTTCAAAACAGATTTAAAGACACTTTTGTTAAAAAAAACTAAATGTATTTTAATTTTATTCGTTAGAGGGTTAACATCACCTGATCTCACGTGACCTCTGAACCTGACCTCTGACTTGATCTGAAGTTACGATGTAGCTTAGTGGAAGGCTGGCTCTCAAGTGCAACTGCCCGGAAGACACCTATTGGTGTGTGGCGATGGATTTGCAACTTGAGGGTGGTAGCTAGCCAGGCGGGTATTAGAAAAAGCCCTGTCACCATGCTATGGTTTCATCACGATATCTTCCTTCTTCGAAAGCTCAGGCGAATTCACGTCATTCGATCATTGCTTCGAACGTCTATAGTAGGTGTCATATAAATCGATGAATCCATTGAACTGAAATGTATTAGTACTATAGAGAACCAAAATGCAGTACAACGTCTATAGTAGGTGTCATATAAATCGATGAATCCATTGAACTGAAATGTATTAGTACTATAGAGAACCAAAATGCAGTACGGTATTGTAGTACGGTTATGCTAAATAAGAAGACTATGCTCGGAGATTCACTGCATGATCGAATCAAAACTGAGGAGATTCGCGGGAGAACCAAGGTCACCGACATAGCCCTAAAGATAGGTAGACTTCAGTGGCAGTGGGCGGGGCACGTAGCTTGTAGAAAGGATGGCTGATGGGGCTGAAGAGTTCTCGAGTGGGGGCCGCGTACCGAAAGACGCAGCGTGGGCAGACCCATCACAAGGTGGTCCAGCGACCTGGTAAAGGTTGCGGGAAGCACAGGACTGGTCATTGTGATGATCTTTTGAGGAGGCTTATGTCTTTCGGCGGAAATGATAATTATCACTATGGCACGGATGGCAATCCTAATTGACTCTCGAGTGCATACAGCTGCCGGAACACACCCTTAGGTATGAGGGACATTAAGGTCACAGTGGTTTTTATCGAGAAGGGCATTAGGCGCTTTACCTTGATACTATTGGTTGTATGGTGTTCCTGTTTGTGTGCGCAGGCGCAGCTGTGACTCCCATCGCACCTCGAAGGGCGACCAGCCCGCTTGTATGTCGGCCCGACCCGGCACACTTGCATTGCGTGTTGCCCGCACTGCAAACAATCTGCGCTCATATCGAACCAGTTGCCGGGTAATTATAACTTTTCCTTTTAGAATACCTAGTCCGGCCATAAGTTCTGTTACAAATGAAAATACAATTTTTTTTTAATGAAGTAATGCAATATTATTAAAATTTATACCTACATATTTATTACACTCAGCAAAAAAAAAATCTATTCTAAATGGCCACCTTTGGCTTTTATACAGGCCTTTAATCTGTTTGGCCACGAATCTATGGATTTACGCACTGTTTCCAAGGGAAATTTCGCCACTGCTTGCTCCAAAGATTTTTTAAAAGACTCAATGTCGCCGTGTCGTTTAGAGCAGGCCATGTACTCTAAAACTGACCATAATTTGAAGACTAAAGGGTTGAGGTCTGGGCTAGATGAGGGCCAGTCTTCAGCTCTTATAAAGTCCGGAACGTTGGTTTCAAGCCAGGCTTGGGTAGTTCATGCCTTGTGACCAGGTGCAGAGTCCTGCTGGCAAGTCCACGGTATATTTTTAGAAAGTGTATTGCTGAGAGGTTTCACGACATGATCCAAGACTGTATCTTGATACACTTTGGCTGAAGTTTTCACTCCTTTTTCACAAAAATGTAGTTTTGTGACTTCTTGATAAGACACGCCCCACCAAACCATCACTGAGGCAGGATGATGACCACGTTGTGCCTTTCTGACCGCTTGAGCAGCTTCTTTAGAACTGTGAGCGTACACTTTATCATTTTGCTTATTGTAGTGTTCTTCAATCGTGAAAGTTTTTTCATCGCTAAAGTGGATATTTCTGTGCCGTTCACCTGCGTATCGCGACAGAAGGCTTTTTGATCGATTCACTCTCTTTAATTGTAAAGATTGATTTAGGGCATGTCCTGTATATCGACAATAAGCACCGAGCTCCAGGTCTTGTTTTTTTATACGCAACAGAGTCCTAGCGCGAATCTTCATTTCTCGCGATAAGATTTTTTGCTTCCCAATGAGGTTTCGACGAATTCTGGCCTTAACAGCCTTTGTAGTTCTAACAACACGCGGCCGCCCCGATTTTTTCTGGTCTTCGACGGAGGAAGTGTTGTTGTATCTGTTGATAGTACGATATACGAACATACGGCTGATACCAAGCTTTTGAAGTGTCTGGAATATGACCGACGGCTCCATACCCACGTTGTGCAAGGCGATCACTACAATCCTATTTTTTTAACACCCTATTCCATATTGTAATTTGATAATGAACACGAAAAATATGTGAAATGGCTCAAAACCGAAAGAAGTTTTTAAAATAATATACATGTTCCAAATTGAAAATAATTAGAAAGTTGAAAAAAAGTTTTTATGTAACAGTATTTATGGCCAGACTAGTTACAATGATATAGGCTTGGCGACAGAATACCAACTTGATGATGATAGCTAGAAATAGGTCAGGGATCGGCAAACATTTAAGCCGCCTGTCCACTAAAGCGGAGCGGAGTGGAGCTGTGCAAATTTCGATCAATGCAATTGCAACACTAGATTTTTATGCAATTGGACACGTTTAAACTGGACAGGCGGCCTTAAGCTGGAAGAGTCAAATGCCGATGCAGAAAATGCCGATTTTATGAATTTCAAAGAGCCCCTAGTTTTAGTTTCTGCTTTTCTATTTTATTTCTAACTAGCTGTGAGTCATTTCGTGGAATTATATATCGTATAATCTTTCTCAATAAATATGTTATAAAATACAGTAAATGATTTTAAAATATGACTGGTAGTAGCAGAGATTATTAGTGCTTCAAGAAAACAAACAAAAATAAAAAATAAACTCGTGTGTTTTATTAATATAAAAGATAGTATGAGATTTTATTTGTAGATGATGTATGGTATGGTAGATGATATAATAATATAAAATCTGTTGATGACAGGGGAGGTGAGTGCTCGCTACGCGCGTTCATAACAGACTACGTGCGTACAGGTGAGAGCGAGCGTCTGGCGGCCTGCGCACGCGCTGCCATCGAGTCCGTGATGCGCGCACCGTCCGCGTGGCGCGAGCGTGCCCCTCCACCGACACCTCCCCCACACTCCAACATCAGTTCAGGGTCAGTTACACAACATACTTTGCTTTTTTAGAGAGGTGTTCTAAGTTCTAACATGTGTATCTGTGTGTCTGTCTGTACCATCGAGGATCACAAGCGGTTAAACCGATTTTAATTTAGGTTTTTTTGTTTGAAAAGTGATTTCCTCGAGGGCGTTCTCAGCTATTAAAAAAAATCTTTTAGCCGTTTGAAGATATTCAGCTCTTTTCTTAGTTGGTAAATGGATGTGAGTTTCTTTCACAGGTCTGATTGAGTCAAAATTTGGTATTCTGTTACTTCAATGATATTAGAAAAACATGACAACCTTGACCATTTGCTGCAGTAACATCTGGAATTTGCATCGATTTTTGTTAATCTTAAGGCTGTCTTCTGTCCACTAAAGTGGAGCTGTGCAAATTTCGAGCAATAGAATTGCACAAAAATCTAGTGATGCGATTCTATTGTCGTTCCACTTCAGTGGACAGGCAGCCTAAATGGAGTTTTAATATACATTATATTTATATGAAATTTGATAGGAAACATGTAAATTGTTGAGCTCTTTAATTGATTTTAGGTATTACTAATAAAGGGCGACTTGCACAAAAAAACGTTAAATTCAGTTTTGGTTTAAATTCAATTTAGTTGTGTTAAAATTTATGCAACTATCAAATCTTAAATCTAGTTTAACGATATAAATATGATTTTAGGTTTTGGTGCAAACTACCGTTATAATAGGTATATAATATTAAAATCATAATAGAAAATCATTGTCTTTTGTCCGCTTCTTGTAGAGTACCCCATATGTGACATATCGTTTTAGATAATGGTTTGTCTTGTATTTGTGTCCGGTGGTTAGCGAGCGTCACCGCGTGGTGTACGCGTGCTGCGCGGGCGCATGGCGCGCGTGCTGGGAGGCGGGGCGCGCGGCGGGGCGGTGTGGGTGGTGCGGCGGAGCAGACGCGCTGCGTGCGCTCGCGGGCGCGCTGGCAACGCTCGCGACGCACGCCCGGGCCGCTCACTCGCGTATCGCGCCGAGCCCTGCACAGGCGCGCGCCGCACGCTGGCTCGCGGACGACGACATCGTGCGCTTCCTCCAGTCGCTGCTCAACTGGCGTGCCGTAACACACGCCGATGCTACGCCTGCGCCTGCGACGCATGTAAGAATAAAAAGTTTTTTGCAGTTTACTGCTTAAGAATCATTTACATATGGTATGGTGATTTTATGAGAAGTGAGATTTATGAAAGCGTTAACAAGAAAGCGTTACGCGCTCACGTGGGCTACAGTCTATACAACGCCGTCGACTGGGCACACGCGCACAGTAGTTTTTTTAAGATCTACCATTATGTACTACATTAATTAGGTATATGTCTTATGGTTTACTCAGCGTAGACCATTTATATACTTTCATATTCATTTAGTAAAAAGCAGTTATTTTTGACATTACAAACGGTATACAGTTAACAGTTTTTCTCATATAGCCTTAAACGGTGTGTCTCAACAAGCCTGCTTCAATTTTCGATACCAAGGGGTAAGAAGATGATTTGACAATACAAACGGACACTTCAATTTTATTTCTTTGTATATAATCTTGTGTATTGAAGTGTGTATATACGGATACGTTTATTGGACTAAAATAACAATCCTAAACTAACTGTAGGAAGAGAATGAAACTGATTCCGATATTTATGTTTGTATTGCCTTCATTATATTTCTTATGTCGTTACAACCTTGTTGTTAATAATGAAACTAAAATGTGAACAATAAACAGGAGCTGAAGCAAGCGTACGAGCGCGAAGCCGAGATATTAGGTTCGAGTTTAGGTGATGGTGCTATAACTCGTAAGGAAATCACATCTGATATAAACACTCTCGCCGATTTGGCCGTGCTTTGTGAATCTATGGTGAGTTTTATTGAATCTATTCGACTATTATTACATTAATATATATTTTCGTTTTCGTGAACGATTGTAGAAAGGCAACTTGCTAAGCACTCAGTTACTTATCAATGTAAAAAAAACTACTATTAATCAACGTTTTTGCCTACGCAGGATTGGCTCAGTGTGAATATAAGAAATATTCCATCGACCTTGTCAGGTTCGAATCAGGCTATCAGAGAAGGCCCTGAATGACATATCCGCTGCGGCGGCCATCTTCGATGAGATATCACATAAGTGCTTGCTCTTCCTACATTTGGAGGTAATATTTTTTTTGATACTTTTTGACTCGCGTCATAGTTGAATTATATAGCCCATTTCTCTACTTTCCAACTGAATTGTTAAATAGTAATTTTCATCTATCTTGAAAAATATAATGGATTTTCATACAAAATGTCACCCCCTTTTTCGCCACCTTACCAAAATAGTAAAACAAGTATGTAGTTTATTTTTTTACACTGTGCGTAATTCTACACTTAATGACTGATTATATGGATAGAGTTAGATCTCTATACGACACTAAAAGTAGAATGCCCTCCATTATTTTGCTCCCTGCGTTTTATAGGAACACCGCTGCCGCGCAGGTGAAGTCGCCGCCCGTACCGCGAGCGATTCTATGACGTCACATGCCATAGAGTCAGTTGAGAGTCTTACAATATTTTATGTGGCAGATGCGCATCGAATGCTTCTACTACCTGGGTCAGGAGGACCGGGAGCCGGGGGGTGTGCCATCCGAGCGTGATAATGACGCTGAAAGAGCGGGCGGGGGTGGGGGCGCGGGAGAGTTGGCACACGCGCTCCTCGCCTTCCACGAGCAAGCAGCGAACGTACTCTCACCGGCAAGACTCGAAGTTAGTGTTGCCAGCATTTTATCGTACTGTTTTTTATATTAAGGTTTTTAAGAAAAGGAAATTGCCCTGAAAACTGTTAAAACTTGTTATAGGATTTTTATATGCACTCAGTACCAAAACTCATGATTCGGACGATGGATATAATAATATGTGTAATTGTTATTTTGTTTTGCTCGTTACGGACCTGGAAAAGTTGTTAGATAAAAAAAATCGGGATAGGTGGCGCTGTGTTTGAGTTATTGACTCAAAATTACGGAGTCCCAACTAGTTTGTCATGACCATACCAATCCCACCTCAAAGTTCTATTCCCAGTGAACACGTGACCCTAGTTTGACATCACAGTTTTAACTTAAGTGTCATATTTACATAAGCTTTAAGCATATGATTTAGGTGTGATGTCAAATTCAGGTAATATATTTACTGTATGGAAGTGACTCCCCCTCTGTGCATCCACTGAATTATTATTATTGTACTTCTCGATGACTTCGCGCCTAAATTGAATAAAGATTTAATTTTATTAGTATGTGTTCAACGGTGTCGGCGAGATGATGTCCGCGGGCGTGGTGTGGCGGTGGCAGGGCGAGGCGGGCGCTAGTGCGGAGGGGGGCGAGGGGGCGGGCGTGCGTGGTGCAGGAGGCCGCCTCGGAGCGTTACGTCACTGTCTCGCAGCGCTGCACCTACCGCACGACGGCCTACATCGAGCGCACCATTACCTGCATCTGCTAAACTGCACTCCGCAGGCACGTATAGCTTATAGGAAAGCCCGGTGAAGCTGTAAAAAACCTTCCAAGGCTTCAGGGCGCTTAAGGCTAACAGTATAGTAAGTTCGAAGAAAAAACGGTTCGCGTGCGAACCGGATTTTTATAGGTCCAAGCCTAGTGGAAGACTGGCTCTTTGACTCAACCTTAGGGTGGTAGCTAGCCATGCGGGCTTTAGAAAATGTCCTGCCTCCATGCTATAATTTATTTAATTTAATATATTAATAACAGATATTATAGATATATTTTAGCTTTCTGCACTCTTTCTCCATATAAACTTTAACCATGCCAAATCTCACAGACTTCCGTGCACGCAGTACGCTTAAAAAGGGGTACTAAGTTTTTGCTTCACTTATTAATATAATGGTACTAAAAGGTTCTATCAGTAATCGTTGCCGACATGCTCGCTAAAGTCTCTCCATTTAATAGAACCTCCGTATATTAAAAAATAATGTAAAGTCATAAATAAAAAAATTAAAAATCTCATTTGAATCTCCAATGATTTTGTAAAATTCTGTAACATGAAATTGCCTTTTATTTTACAGTAATATTTGAAACCATTTGATTTTACGTGTAATGGAATAAACGAGAACCTTTTTTATGTCACAGTATTTAAAAGTTTTGTGTCAAAAATGAAAAAAATCAGACAATGTTTTTCTTTATTGTTTTGTTTTATATTTGGGCTGGAAGTACTTCATTTATTATCGAAATCATTGCTATTTATATATTATGTACATATATCTAGTAATTACAAAGGTAAAACTTTTGTAAAATTCAATTTTGAAATAGTAGTGTTCCTAAGGTTACCTGTCTACTGAAGAAAAGCGGAGCGGAGCGAAGTTGTGCAAATTTCGACTAATAAATTTGCACAAAAATTTAGTGATGCAATTTTATTGGTCTAAATTTGCACGACTCCGCTTCGCTCCACTTCAGTGGATAGACAACCTAAATGGCAAGTAAAATGGCGGATCGGCTAACAAGGGCACTGTCGGAACAAACCTATAGATACTTCTTATAATTTCAAATTGGAGCGAGCATTAGAAAAGTTTCCACCACCGTGCGGTAGGAATTTAGCTTTGACCGAACTAAGCTAGTACTTACTATATGGTTGATATTTATAGGAGATAATAACATCGGTTCGCGAGAAGGGCGCGCAGTTCACGGAGCTGGAGTACCTGAACGCGTTCAAAGTGATCGGCGCTCGCAGCAGCCTGTCCCCGACAGACATGCGGCATCATCTCAAGCAGCTGTCCGCTGCGCTTGGACACGTCGGCGTCACTGTCTGACCCAATATCACAACTGAATAATAAAAACGTAGGCGTCACTGTCTGACTCGATATTACAACTAAATAACTAAACGTTGGTGTCACTGTCTGACTCGATATCACAACTAAATAAGTAAATTTTGGTGTCACAGTCTGATCCGATATCTTAACTAAATAACAAAAACGTTGGCGTCACTGTCTGACCCCATATCACAACTGAATAATAAAAACGTTGTCGTCACCGTCTGACTCGATATCACAACTAAATAACTAAACGTTGGTGTCACTGTCTGATTCGATATCACAACTAAATAAGTAAACGTTGGCGTCACTGTCTGACTCGATATTACAACAAAATAAGTAAACGTTGGTGTCACTATCTGACCCAATATCACAATAGAATAATAAAAACGTTTTCGTCATAGTCTGACGCGATATCACAACTAAATAACTAAACGGTTCCCTGTCTGGCGGACCAGACCACCTCTTGAGTGCAGCTGTTAAATTATAGTGTTAAATCCCTGGGCGACTGTTAATGAATTATATTGGTACTTCCTATACGATTTGATTGTATTATGTTTCTGAGCACAATGACTGAATTATAGAGAATATTTGGCTGAATATGTGGTTTAATTGCAAGATATTTGAAGAAATAAATATAAATTGAGATACATGTAATTGCTTGTTAAGTTGTATGATAATAGAAGGAAAAAATGACACTGAAAACTGAAAACAAAACAAAATATTCGATATTATTTAAATAAAAGATGTCTTTTTTTCACAACGACCAGCATGCGTCGTGCTGGTCATCGCGTGTTAACAGCGACAGTATGCAATCTTCAGTGGTGGCTGTCGGAATGAGATACCATCATGCTGTGGTTTCATACCATTTTTATTAATTAAAATCTCTTCTTTGCTTATTTCTCTCATCCGATATTCAAGACAAACCTAAAATCATGATGCTCTTGCTTGATATTTTTGTCCAGTAACAAAACAAAAATCTGAACCTTATTACCGGCCAGAGTTATTATTATTAATCTTTTTTAGATCAAATATCAACAAAAACGGATTTTTTACAATACATATATATTTAACAATTTTAACGTTCTTATGGTTCATTTATTTATCAGCTTGAGATACACAACAAATTTGACCCGAATGTGAAAAAGAAAGATGTATGTATATGTCTATTTCTTTGGCACGCTCTGTAACCTAAACGGACGCGGCGGTTCACTTTTTTAATAAGGCTAAATATAAAATTTCTGACAATACAAAACAAATTTGAATTCTAAGCAGTTGGCATAAAGTTCACTTTTGAATGACGGGTGAAGACTTTTTGAAGGTATTTTTTTGTAAAAAAAAATTTTATTCGTTTTTGAACGATTATCGTGTTGTTTACGTCAAATAATAAATAAATAAATATCTACTTACGTATTTGTTCGTGCTATATCAAATTGTCATTATAATCTTTTTACCAAATTATATATATATTACTGCAAATTTTGTAAGATTTTATTTTATTTACATACTTGGGTTTTATTTCTGTTTTTAAAGTGATAGTAAAAACTAAAAATTTTTGCTTACTTTAATAACTCAAAAATATTTTGGCATTCTAGGAAGTAGGTAATAAAATATTTCGTCGTTAGTTATAAATTACGTAACTGCGTTGCATTCGCAATTATTGTGTAACGAAGTTTACTGAGATTTCGAAGTGCGTCGCGATGTTTCGGCCTTTAGCGAAAGTGAGGAACAGAGTGTAAAGTTCTTCATCCGCCATGAAAAGGGAGGATCCTCCGACCAGACGGGTGTTATGTCTGGCGGGCAGCTGCCCAAGGGTTGTTTATTTTATTTTAGGATCTGACTACACTGTTAGCCTTAGGGGCCCTAAATCCGCTGCGGCTTTGACAGCTTCACCGGACTTGGGGGCGAGCGCAGAGGCCACTCAGCCGCGAAAGTTATTTGGACGACTCGCACGAGGGTGCCAAAGTGGCCGGACCTCGGCTCGGGCGGTCGTCGCGTTCGCAAATAAGTCGATCTAATCGAATCCCTACACCTACGATTCGAGCTAACTAAAATATACACATAGGCACGTTCCCTTCCTCCCGGGGAGGAAGGAAAGAAACATGCGTATGTGCATTTAGTAATCGGAAATGTTTTCTACACTAAGTAGCGTAAAAAAAGAAAAAAAAGGTCCTTCACAGAACCTATGTACCTATGTAGTGTGCACGTGTGTAATGTTGTATGTAGGTAGCTAAGTGATGCACGTATAGTGTCGCTTGTATCGCGCGGGCGGTTGCCTGACCCAAGGGCTTCACGCCGAGGAAACGGACCTAGGCTTGGGTTACCGCTAGAGAGGGGTGGACGTGGGGGGTGTGCTGGAGACCCAAGGGTTGTTGTCGGGTTCTTGTATATATACTCAATTGTTCGGTTAATTTCAATATCGCGATGTAGGATGCGTCAGTTGTGGCTAGAATAGATGTCGCTATATCGATGTCGCTACAGACCGTTTGCATGAAGACGTGATACTGTTTACTTTAGTGTACTGTGACGCACTCGTTTCCTTCCCCCACTACCCTACCCGCCCCCGTTATCGTCTATAGTACCTTGTCCCTGCTAACATCAGTTGTCACATAGAATGGTCCGCGCACGAATTTGTCAGACTATAGTACATCTTTTGCTACTATGTCTTGATGATCAACTGTTTATGATTATGTCTATTATATTATTTAATCTCAGGAGAATATTGCTTTAAATAAAAATTTAAAGGTTAATATTAAAACAATAACACTATCAATGTGCATTTATCTAAAAAAATTATTGTTACAATATGATTGAAAAATATTGAAAATATTTATTTGCATAAAGGTATTTATAAGAGCTTAAGATACTATATAGTTATTAAATTAAAATTATAATAAAGACTAGTTTTATTGAACCTATACTTTTTTTTTTATTACTAGCTTTTATTTAAATATGACTAGCGACCCACACCAGCTTAGCAGGGCTACAATTTAAAAAGTGGTGTATTTTATGTTTAAAAAAAAAAACAAAGAAAAAGTATGATTTAGAGTTTATCGCTTTAATATTGATAGTTCATAAATTCATAGTTTCGAAAAGTGCGGATAGTTTGTGACGTTTCGCTGCGAATGATTTTTTTGATTGTGCGTAATTTGAACCGTTGGGTGCAGGCCGCACAAGATCGGTCGCTCTGGAGATCTATGGGGGAGGCCTATGTTCAGCAGTGGACGTCCTGCGGCTGATATGATGATGATGATGAATTTGAAATCCATGGTATCTTCTACGATATTTATTTAGATTATATAATGGATCTTGATGTGCCATATAGGTAGGTTTTTGTATTTGGGAAATTCCCAAGAATACAACTCATATTATTTACTTTTATTAATATTATTATTAATAATAAATAAATAATAATAATAATTTAATTTATTATTATTTACATCGTTTGTTTTCAGCTTTACGTTGTATTGTTTCTCTTGTGTAATTAGTGAATAGTGCATGTTCAAGTATTACAATTTTGAAATAAAAATACAACTTCAAAACAACAAAATAAACTGTGTTTGACAAAGAACACATAAATAATTAATCATAATAATAAAAATATTTTATTTCTCCAAGATGTATTTAGAACTGTAGTTCACAATAAAAACACAGCGCTTAGCCAGAAACTAATAAAAGTATTAATTATTGTTTTAGTCTAGTTCGTTATCAGATATTAATCAAATAATAGGCGGGCGATACGTGATCCGCGCGGCGAGTCACCACAAAGTACCTTTCTGTCCGTTATAACGGTGCGAGTAAGCGAGATGACTACATGATTTGCAACTTAGAATAGAAACGATCGTAGCCTGCTAGCCTATCGTATGGGTCATTTGGCAGTAATTCCTGTACAAGTTGAGTTTTCTACGGGTGCAAATTCAAATCTTTTAGCAAAATGCGACGCAGAGATGTTCTCCACACCACAAGTTCAGCTGATCGCTTGCGAGTCGATAGACCAGGATTACGTTCAACTGAAGCTCTAACTTGTTCAATTGTGTCTTCCGTTCTTGTTGACTTGGGCGTCCCGCATGCTTCTGTTTGAGAGTCGAACCAGTAGCTTCGAACTTTCTGACCCACGATCGAATCGCACTTTCCTTCGGACACTGATTTACGTCATGAAATCCAAACTCACGCCGAAATAAACGTCGAACAATAGCGCACGAATCGCCATTTTTATAATAATGTCTAACGCAGAATGCACGCTACGCTCCGGTGAAGCGATCCATCGAGACTTAATTTCCGAGAATTGAGCTTCTCATCCCCACCACCCGCGCAGCCCCCGCTCTTAAGGTTCAAACGCAAGAGGGTTTTTAAAATCGTAAGCCTTTCTGGCCCACCTGTAGAAAATCATTAGAAATTTGGGATTTGGAAACTGGATATGGATTTTAATTATTTACTTATAAAATATATGCATACATTGTACGTACGCTTAATATCAATATTAGATTCATGTAGGTAGCGATTAGCGAATATTAAATCGGTGACTATTATTTGACTAATACCAAATAATAGGTAGAGTAACCTATTATGAGATAACTTATATATTCCATATTAGGAATATCAAAATATGAGCCTAATAACACTTATCCAGTGAGCTAGCGAAAAAATTAGCAATTAGCGAGGTAGTTGAGTGCTGAATCTAGTACTTTTTTTGATGTGAATTTCTTCTTCGCCTTCTGCACCATTGTTATCGCACAGTAAGTTTTTTGATTTGGCAGCACTGATTTTCTTTTGTTGATATTTACGTGGAAATAAATTAAACAGTTGTGTAATCTGTATTGTAGAGGTGGGTGATTTTGAGTTATAATTCATAATCGAATGACGACTGTGAATGATCATTCTTAATGGATTGGATGTATTACCTACAGGTGGGAGGGAGTGGATAGCTAAAAAAAGGTCGTTTGGTACTTCAATTCATATAGGTAATCGAACTACAGAACGACCTCTTTTTTTTAGCTCATTCAGTCTCATTTGTAATTCCGAATATGTATGATCATGATTCATGACCACTGATCAGTCTTCGAAGTACCGAAATACTTTTTTTTAGCTCATTCACTCTCATTTGTAATTCAATTATGAATGATCACTCATAATCGAAGTACTATGTTCTTATAAAATACTTTATTTCAAAGACCTCCATTATCAATGATCATTATTACTTGTTCGATTGTGAGTGATAATTAATATTCGAATTACTATTATTAGTTACTAATGGTTTTAATCAAGATAACTCGAGATATCTTCATAGTCGAATGATTACGTTAGTATATCTCATAATCGCCCACCTCTAGTGTTATTGTATTGTGTTTCTCGTTAGAGTATATTGTTCTGTGATTACTGTGATTAGAGGCGTTATATTAGGCTGATATTTTGGTATTCCTAATAAGCAATATATTAGTTAACTTATATTAGGTTCCCGTACCTATTATTTGGTATTAGTCAAATAATAGTCACCGATTCAATATTCGCTATCTACTTGAATCTAATACTGATATTAAGCGTATCTATTCTCAGTATTCTCTATACTTATAGAATGTGAGTATGAGATAAATGATTGTATTGAATATTTATTGTTATTATCCGTATGCTTATTATATAACGTAAATAATAAAGTGATTAAATTTTCTTTTGTATTAATAAACTGGCTGTGCCCGCGGCTTCGGTCACGTGGACTACAGAATGCCCGCGCGAATCTTGCTCCCCCGCTCCCGGCTATTTTAAAGACTATAATGCTTATTCTGCGTGTTCCTTAGAAGATAGATGTATACTCTCCCTGACTTTTTTGTAGGTATTTTTAATGTCTACAATTATTTAATACGTTAATTCGCTGTATATCTTAAGGTTTACTATGCGTAAGCCATTTTAAGCACCCGAATTGATTCACCATGACCAGTTGTTTTTTTATTTATGCGGAACCCTAATTCTTTTTCTAAAATAAAAGTAGCCTATGTTACCTCCTATAAAATCAGCTATCTGAGAAATCAGTCCAACCGTTTCGGAGATTACCCGGAACAAACAGACAGACAATAATTTAAAAAAATTGTTTTTTTATTATAGGTCCCGTATATACTTTTATATGCATTTAGTTAAAAAAACCTTTTATTTTGACATTACAAACAGATACTTCAATTTTATTAATTGTATAGATTACGGACTGTCGTTAACGTCAAAATCTTTGGTATATTAAAATGTATTATGTTAAAAAATATCACTATGTCATGTACTACAATTATAGATTTTTATATACATATGTCCATTAAAAACGTCAATCGATTGATTTTTTAGTTAATTCTAAAAACAAAATAATAAATATTTAAATTTGAAATTCTCTAAAATATATACATACGATAACATGTATGCAATCGCAGCTAGTTACAAAAAACTGAAGGAACCGCTAATATAATACGAAATACCAATAGATACCTAATATAAGTATTACAAACTAATCTATGAATCTACTAATATCCATATTAGCTAATACACTGATATTTGTTAAAAATGGTGCCTAATATAGTGATTCTATAATACGAAACACCAATAGATACCTAATACAAATATTACAAACTAATCTATGATTCAAACTAATATTCGTATTAGCTAATACACTGATATTCGTTAAAAACGTCGTTCTCATTGCTTGCTTACTGTGTTACCATCCCATGCAGTTTTCATACGAAGCTCGACGTGTATAATGATGTCTTTACTGTATATACCTAGCTACGCATACGATAAGCCAGCAGCCAGCGGTCGTTTCTATAGGAAATTTCAAACCATATAGTTATCTCCCTTACTCGCAAGATGCACGTTCCTATAACTGATAAAGAGAGAGGTACTTTGCGGTGACTCGCCACACGGATCGTGAATGTCGTGCCTATTATTTGACTAATATTTTTGAACCAATTTTTCTGTATTTGTTTATCATAATATATTAGTCCGTGGCGCGTATTATAATATAATCTCTGTACTTATTACGAATATATTTCGTTACACCTCTATCTGTGATTGTGTTGTCACTGTTGTCAGGAATGTCAGGTAGTTTTAAGTTTTATAACAAATAAAAATATTTAAATTTTCGAAGTAAAGTAGGTACATAAAAGTACAACTATAAGTTTACAATATTGTGTATTAGCATCTTTATTACAATTAAAATAAACAAATGGCAGATTCAGACTTAATTGAATTGAGAAAACAATGTTTAACCAGTTTATACTTATGTACGGATAATATTTCCAAGTATATAAATGACGAAAAGGAAGAAGAGTTTTCCAAATTAAAGTCGATTGTCGAAAAATATTGTTTAATGGAAGCTCGACAGGATGTTGCTATACAAGCTTTGGATGCAACTAAAGTAAGTTTTCAATTATATTTAGTAAATTTATTTTAAATTACTGTGATGCTTGCTAACATTTAAATTTCAATCATCAAAAACTAAATACAGTCAAAACCGTTGACGGCAACATCGTTTAGAACAACATGCCGGTTATAATAACCTAGAACAAAGGTCCCGGCTGAATGCTATATGACCACCTTATTAAAAACATTGCTTTATACAACATTGCTAATAAGGACATACCTCATAAAACGACCACATTTAACTAACATTTCGGAGAATTAGATCTGTTAGAATGACTGGCTAAGCTGTATTGTAAACAATTTGAATAGGTATCCACATTTGTCTTCAATGGCTATTAAAATCAGGAAAGAAAACAATAGGATTTAGTTTAGTGTAGGGTCTTTTCTAATTCTTAGAAACAAAACACATGCATGCAGTAGAGTCAAAGCCCGCTTCTTCGTATCTCTTCAGTTAAATCTATATACTAGACGCACCAAAAATTGTGGAGTTATTTGTGAAACTTTCAAAATGTCGCAAAGAAAAAGAAAACAAATTATTATTGAAGAAAAATTGCGTATTAAATCCAAGCTAGAGAGCAGAATTTCAAACAAAGACTTCACAAAGGAATATGGTGTATCACACTCGACAGTTTCAACCATTTGGAAAGAGTGAGAAAAAATACAAATGCTTTATGACAATAATTTTTTGAACATGAAAGGAGCCAGAACAATGAAGCATATGAATATTGAGGAAGCTTTGTTAAAGTGGTTTAAATATCAAAGGGCTAATAATAATGTGACAATAAACGGACCGATTCTTCAACAAAAAGCTAACGATTTTGCTCAACGTTTTGGCGAAGATTTTGTTTGCTCGTCTAGTTGGATTCAACATTTCCGGGCTCGGCACGGTATTGTCGGCGGGAAAATGAGTGGTGAAGCTGCTAGTGTTGATAAGGATACTGTAGAAGAATGGGTAACGCAAAAGTGGCCTACATTATTCGAAGGCTACGGACCAGATGAAATTTTTAACGCAGACGAAACTGGACTTTTTTACAATATGAAACCAGACAAGACTTTAAAGTTCGAAGGAGAGAATTGTTCGGGAGGAAAAATGTCTAAGACAAGATTAACGATCATGGTTGCAGCAAATATGACAGGATCCTGTAAAAGAAGGCTTTTAGTTATTGGCAAATCTAAGAAACCAAGATGCTTTAAAAACATAAACTCACTGCCGGTAATGTATGAAAACAATGTGAAGTCTGAGGATGACATCGGACATTTTTTAGAGATGGTTAAGAAACTGGGATGCTGAATTGAAAGGAAACAAACAGAAAGTTTTATTTTTGGTTGATAACTGTCCTGCTCATCCGGCTGTTACTAATCTAAAATGCATTAAACTTGTGTTCTTACCACCAAATGTTACATCTGTACTGCACCCAATGGACCAAGGTGTAATAAGGTGTTTAAAATCTCACTATAGAAGACTGCAAGTGTTTAAGTTAATACAAAACCTTGACAGTAGTGACCAAAAAAGCTTTACGGTTCTTTATGCCATCTTGATGATATCAGAAGCATGGAAAAACGTTTCACAAAACACTATAGCTAACTACTTTAAACATGCTGGTTTTAAAGACCTCTTAACAATAACCTCAGATGATGTGACTGATGATGATGGAAAGGACAATATTTCTCTTGCTCAATTAGCCCAAAATTTACGACCTTCTTTATCTACTACTGAAGCAGCAGAGTTCATTGATGTAGATAACTCTATTGCAATTTGCGCACGAGCTACAGAAGATGATATTGTACGAGATGTTCAAGAGGAAGATGACGAACAGGAAGACTCTGAAGAACAATTTACTGTACCAACTTTGAATGATCGTATCAATGCTGTTAGTGTATTAAGAAAGATTGTTCTTTTTAATTAACAGTTCCATATCCACAGCAATTATGACGATACGTTAATTAAAATCCAACGTGAATTACAAAATATCTATGCACAACAGAAGTGTTCCAAACAGACCAAAATTACAGATTTTATGATCACAGAAAAATAATATGCATTGTACTTATGTGTAATAAACAAAATGTACATAGTTGAATAAATATATTTTTCCAATAATTCCCTATCGATTTGTTTGTACTTGCATGATACAAATTAAACATCACCGTTTGTTACGACTATCGGTTTTTACAACTGAGTATAAGCAGTCCCTTCGATGTCATTATAACAGATTTTGACTGTATTTCATAAAAATATTAGTGCTGGGTCTTTTCTGTTTTTTCGTAAAACGAAACGAAACGCTTTTTTATACTCAAGGAACCCTTCTTAGAACCGGTTTAAAAAAAAAACGCTTTTGGCTAAACTTCGAGAACAAACTGTACCTACTGAAAAAACAAACATTTGATGTTTAACCAAAACCAGTTTTTATTCCTTCCTTTTCGTTTTTCTTGTACAACCAAATTTGTATTGTATATCATTAGCAATAAGATTCATTGTAGCTTATTTGTTACTTCAAATTTAAAGTAGTTTCTTATAAAGGTTTACTGTCCATTCAATTACAGTCTTTTTATAACAGTCCTTGTTCATTTTGAAACTTGTTTTAGTTATATAGAGAATCAGTGTGTTCGTTTTTCATAGAAGAACTGGTTATTAAAACTGTTTCTGAATAAAACACCCAGTACTAAAAAATATGTTACTTGGTTACCAGCAAAGGAGAATCTCCTTTTGTACTAAACTCAAAATTTTAAATGTTCAAATGGATTGGTTCAAAAATTGAGTTTTTTTTTCTTTTCAAAATGTGATTCATAATAGATTTTTATAAAACGTATCTATATTGTACATTTTGTTTTTATTTAATTTTTTATTGTATATTTATTTACATTGGTTTGTTTTATTTTGTGCCTCTTGTTTGTCTACATATAAAAAATTCTTCCTAAACACTTCATTTTAATTTGTCTGACCTTCGATTTCCAAATGTCCAGTAACCTGCAGGTGCTTTATAAAAAAATATTACTCCTTGATACAGATTGAAGAATTTACTGCCATTTTTTATTTCAGATAGAAACAGATATATCAAATATTGATTCAATAAAGGATAGATTTACAGCACATTTAGTACAACTTTCTAGACCTAATTTAGATTGTAGCAAACATTCATACATGATAGAACTCAATAACAGATATCAGAATGGTTTACAAAGAGCAAGACGTAAGTATTTACTTGAATCCTGAACATTATAACATATTTAGAGTGAAATCTATAGGCAATCAGCATGAACATTGGTAGATCTAAGTGTTTTTCATAGAGAAGGGTTATATGCTACCCCTGAATGTGAATGATGGTGTTGTGGTTAAGTTATTGATTACTAAAAAGAGTAGAAAATATCTCTGAGGCCTTTAATCTAGTTTTTTTAGTTTAATTTTTAATACCATGAACATGTCCAATTATTTAAAGTCCGAGTAGGTTTTATAGTTCATATTATGGATACTTAATAGCTTGACTCCCAAGGATGGCTAATGCCATTTTATATGCTATTTGTGTGACCTTTGACAGCCACCTCTCAAGAGTAGTAGTAGCCTCTCTCTTTTTTGGTCTCACACTTGATTTAAGGTATCTATACAAGAGCCCAAAAAGCCTAGACTTGCTTTTAGCTAGTTTTCATGGTAATTTTATTTTTACCACTTTCATTCATTTCTGTACTTATATACTAAACAGAAAGTTGTAAATTAAAATAATGAATATCCTATTGTATCCTATTTATCATGCCTTTAAAATATTTAACATCTGTTACAGAAAACTTGGATGAATCAGATTTAGCTATTACAGAATCACAGGAACAATATGTAAGTTTTTAAAAAATAAATATAATAACTCTTCATATATAAAGTACTGGTAGTGTTCAAATGTTCAATAGAGTATTAGAACTAAGAAGATTTGATTTAATTTTATTGGAAGGAAGAGAATAAACAAACATAAATAGAAATTACTTTGATATCACTTGTAGTCATATATATTTATATTTACTTTTATATTAATAAAATTAGACAACAGTGATCTGTATTGAGCATAAACTTCTCAAATATTACAGTTTTTCTATCAAATATAAGTAAAACGTAATGTTTGTAATTGATTTTTTTTTTTAATCTTTAGTTGGATCCAATAACAAAGAGGCCAATAACTGATCCAGTGCGAAATACGCTATGTGGTCATATCTACGAAAAGGATTCCATTATGAATATGATTAGTATTAATTCCAGAACTAAATGTCCAGGTATATTTAACTTCATTGTTATCTATAACTCGTGCGCGATAAGTTGAGATCTGAGCGCGGTGACGTCATTGTCGGTTCCTGGTACAGTGAACAAAAAAAGAACACAACTAGCTTAGTATAGTAAGAGACTAAAAAATCCTATATTAAATAATGACGTTGCGCGCTATACAACGCGGGTGTCATCGAAGCGGGTGGGGAGTCGCATTCCGCGCGGGTCTCAACTTATCGCGCACGAGTTATACAATTCCATTAAAACTGATTTGACTTGATAATTTTTTGAAATGTCAAAACGACAGCAAACAGTATCCTGTCTGATGATAAATAGTTTTGTCGCTTATTGTTATAACTATTATGCTGCTGATCCTGGAGAGCATATTTTAGTTCCTTATAGACAGCCCCACATTATAGCCTTAGGGAAAATATGTTTCTAGAGAACCTTATTGTTATTTGGTTGAGTTTTAGGGTGTGGAGATGAGTAGTCAGCTAACGGCGGAAAGTGCGAGTTCGGAACGGTGATTAGGGCACCATATTTCAAAATTGCTCAGACCATTCCCTATTGCACTTGCGGTAGACCGTAGAACACACATAAAGACCCACTCGCCACGTCCCCCCTCTCCTGCGGCATGAAGCCCTTGACCAAGCAGCCGCTGGCGCGATATGATAACAATGTATAGACTGCATTCACTAGCTACAACATACAACCATTACATGACACTTCACACATGCACACCTCTTAGTTATATAGAGAAGAGACATGTATATATTATGTATAGTTAGATTCTATTAACGATAAGGAATAACACAGATCACCATGTTGCATATCTGGCAACATCCCAAGCTGAGGTTCGGCCACTTGGCACCCTTGAGCTTGTTGCCACGCTTTCGCGGCTGAGTGCCTTAAGCGCTCGCTCCTAAGCCACGGTGAAGCTGTTAGAGCTATCTGAAGCTTCAGGGCCGTTGTGGCTAACAGAATAGTCAGAACAAAAAAAGA
This sequence comes from Saturnia japonica, assembly GCA_033032175.1. Taxonomy (NCBI): domain Eukaryota; kingdom Metazoa; phylum Arthropoda; class Insecta; order Lepidoptera; family Saturniidae; genus Saturnia; species Saturnia japonica. The sequence goes on from CM065309.1 coordinate 1,939,603, forward strand.
AACCATGATGTCTCTGCATAATTCTAAAGAGTGAGACAGATTCTTCATGACCCAACTCTCTTCATTAGTCTGAAGATTTTTCTCAGTCTCTTTCAATCTGATACTTGTCTTTTAGTTTTATGTTAAGTGTCCTTGCTATAGGTATAGTATAGGTACAGGCTGGCCATTGTAAAAGTGGTTTTCCTCATAGTCTGCGGGTTGTGGGATAGTCTATTGCCGGCCCTCGTTACTAGCTTTCGTGGTTTTATTTTTGTGACTGCTACACATGAGATTAATTTGCTGACATGGAATTACCTACGTAGCGTTATAAAAAACTATACAGTCGATTAAAAGTAATGCTTTAATACTAAGTAAATTATATTGGTAGTATCTAAATATATACAAATTATAAAACTTAGGGTCTCTGTCTGTAGGTTCGTTTATGTTTTTTTCATGCAAGAACTACTTATGTTAATTAAAGTCATATACAAAATAAGCAGTGACGATAATGATGAATTGATTTCAGAGAAAGATGCTTCTACTGCGTTTACTTGGTTTATGCTGAGTAAACGATACGAGATAGATCAAATTAATACATACATACATATATAAATCATGCCTATTTCCCATCGGGTAGGCAGATACCGCGTCCTTCCAGTTACTATGATCAAATGAATGCATTACATAACTGTAGATCTTCAAAAGACCGACTAATAGTTAGTAAGAGGATTTATCTTATAAAGATAATCCACAATAAGCATTTTTGTCTTTAAAATAACAATCAGCGTGGGTAGAACGATTCGCGTGTGTGACCGATTCTGACTTCCGACAGCATTCTGTAGCCCACGCGAGCGCAGCCGCGAGCACAGCTAGTATAATAAAAAAAAATAATTTTGTTCACAGTGGTTGGTTGTGGTAACAGTACACCCATAATCCAGGAGCATTTGATAGTAGATGATGAAATGAGGTTCCGCATGATGATCACACAGCACTCCACCATGATGCATGATCGATCTGTTATGGATATCGATTAAATTATGTAATAGTTTCATTAACAATATTGTGTTATATTAAATAGTTATATTGAAGTTTATGTTTAACCTAACTCTTCAAAATTATCATCCCTTTATAAAGCTTTGTTAAGGTGGGTGTTCCCACGGTCCGTGGTATTGCGGATTATCACGCACGGCTGTCGACCACGGACTGACACGCACCGCACATTAAAGCTACGGTCTTGTCTGCTCTTTCACAGACGACTCTTCGGCTGATTTCATAGTGACGCTAACGGGCAGCGCGTTTGGTAAGGACTGCATAAAATCCGGGATCATAAAAAGTGGATTAACAATATTTTTTAATTGAAATAAAAAACACGACACAAAACGCGCCAAGCCCCGTGACGTCATCATTCATTTTAAATGTCATTTTGTATGATAACAGTGACAAGTGTGACAACTCACGCAAGAGTTTAACGTTCATATTTCGCGAATGGTGACGTGACATTTTGTAATTGGCGTTTCAAATCACGTGACTCAGACAAAAATATTATTTTCCAAAGGGAAAATTGAATAAATAAACAATTACTTTTTCCAGATTTGTATTGTTTTAGGCTTTTTATCTATAGACAAATATTACTGAATAATTTACTTTAATTTTTAAACATACAGTTAACTCGTGGATTAAACCCCGCTGATGGCTCGTGCGAAACTCTTACAAGTTTATTCTTGCGCGGTCGCGTTATTGTCTTGTACATATGGGAATATGAACATAAGATAACAACTAGCGGCACTTCCAAAAAGCGTGACAACGTGACACACTTTTACCGCAGTAGGGGTGCCGACCGCATCCGCCCAGGTAGCGCTGGCGACAAGACCGCGGTTTACCGACAGTGTAGGTCAGAAGCGAACCAATAAAACGAGAGTAGATACTACAAATATTTGTCGCATACGCTTACGGCACGCGCGGTTACTAGCGTCACTATAAAATTAGCTTCCCATGGTGCGTCGGTGTGGACTGGACCTTTAGATTTCACATTTATCATTAATCAATTATGCGCGATCGATCATCGGTCCTTAGTTCAATAGTTCTTCGAGCGACTTGTCATATAATATCTTTGTTGTCATATTCCTGGAAATTTCAAGAAAAAATTCGGACTATTGAAAATGGCAGCACGACGTCTGCTGGGTCGTCATAAAAATAAAACACACTGTACAAAATATCCTATTTGTTAGGTGATAGCTGTTATTTCAGCAAAAACTATTAAAAAAAAATTACATTTTTTCCCAATAATCATATTTAATCAAAACAGCTTGATGATTTAACATTTTACGAAATACAGTTGTTATGTAAACAACTTATAATTGCATGATAAATATAATATATTGTTCTCTTAAAGATATAATATCAAAGCGTATAGATAAATAAAATTACCTATTGTATAAACATAATAAGTAATTTAAAAAAATCTTATATAAATCCATTTAGCCGTTAATATAAAGGTCACTAGTCCAGTAGGTACCTAATTTAATGTTATTTCCTAATATTTCTGAAAATATAATAATTGTGAAGGGTTGAAAATCCAAAGGATCTAAATATCAATTTAACATCACGTACGTTTTGTACGTAAAGAAGAATAGCGGTAGACACTTGGACCCATTTGGTTATTGTTAGACATAAGCATAGGTGACCATAGATTTAGTCTAATATAGATCGGGCAATAGGTTGAATAAGCATCCATTCAGCCCACAGTTACCCACTTCTGAGTAATAGGCCTCTTCTCGGTAATTTTTTTCAATTCGTTATAGGTTTATCTTTGTGGCCACAATCTCACCTGATGTCTAAGTGACGATGTGGTCCGAGATGGTAGCACATTAAGCCTAGTGGAAAAGGCTGGCTCTCAAGTAGAGCTACCGGAACATACCTATTGGTGTTCAACTTGAGGGTGGTAGCTAAAAAGGTGGGTATTAGAAAAGGCCCTATACCACCATGCTATGATTTGCTCATGCCAATCGTCTCGATCCTGCGGCGACTTTCATCAAGAATTTACCCGCCACTCTCGCTATGTTGTAGAACCATTGAGCTGGCGGTTTGCCTCGCAATCACTTTCCACCTTTGGGCCACCACTATGAAATTCCTTTAGTCCAACGTCCATCTTCTCGTATTGCCGACTGCCCCGTCTACCTCCACTTAAGCCTCGTGACTAGCTTGTATCCAATGTTTGTTTTCCGGATTTCTACATTTGGTATACGATTCACGAAGGAGATACCCAACATGGCCCGTTCCGTGACTCTTTGTGCTACTTTTAGTTTGTGCATATTGCTCTTTGTGAGCGTCCACGTTTCGGCACCTTACGCGAAGATATTACTCTTCAGGCACTTTGGTAAGTTCGATTTGAAGATGTATATTAAACATTAAATTACACTTTAAAACCGCAAATTTTGCAAAGAATAAGGCGGGATTTGTTTTGGTCTCAATTTACGCAACTCGATACAGGCTGATAGCACGACAAAAATGGTCTCGTATTGCTATCTCGTTCTAACACAAGCTTATATTGCGATATTTCTCTTGAATTACTTGAATGTATTCTTATAAAAATATGTATTAATTTATAAATTTTTTTGACACATAGACCCAATTAGTTTTTTAACCTTTCTTTCTTTTTTAATTTATACGAATAATAAATTGTCTTTAAAATATAAGAAGCTTGAACAATAAAATACTATAGTCTAAATTACACCAAGCAATAACACAAAGAGCAAATAATTATAATCTTTCGAGTCATACTCGTATATTATAGCTATATTTTTTTTATTATTGGTTTAGCTTTATCAAATCGTTGGGAAAAACAAATTCCTTGTTCATTCTCAGAATTTAAAAACAATATAGAATTAAAACTACATATAATATTTGGAATGAAAAAGATACTGTGATAAAAAGTTGTTTATTTTTATTTTCATCTATATATAATTCTATGTAATATCTCTTTATTGTGATGATAGTACAAGGGTTAGGCCATATGAATGTAGTAGGTACAGATGTCATCCGGCTATCGCGTCGGAATCTTCTGGATTTTTACCGAATGGTTATCAAACTGCGAGGCTGTTTAAAGTTACGAGCCTCGAACGAGTAACTCATTCAGGCACGCAAGGGTTTGAGAGTTTAATGACAATGGATAAAAATATAAAAAGAAACCTTTGCGATTATTTATTAAAAGTTATTAATTTGTAACACTTGTGTAAGTTCAACAACTTTCAATGCCCTCTTGCAAACACTTGGAAGCTAGATATACCTAATGGCTTATCCCGAAACGCGATAAATAAAAACAGAGTCACCGTTACGTGTATCACCGTGGTGATCATGATCTACTTGGGTACAGATTAGTTTTTCAACCATGTCTCGCGTGCTACGTAAAATCAATGTGCAAATCAAAATCAAACCTTAGTTATCCTTATAGAAGAAGCACTTTGGGGAATCATTGCTTTGCGAATTTATAGACTTTAATTGACATAGGCACGTAAGGTAGCATTTCAAATATTTTTCTTAATTTAAAATACCTAATAAAAAATATTAAAATGTTTTTTTTTTTTTTTGAAGCAGAAAATTTAAAAACTACGTCAGCTAAACATATCTCTACATTTATGTGATTATGAAGTAAGTATTTTTTGTGATAAAACAAACAAAAAGAAAACCGATTTTAGTGATTTTTGAGGAGTACCTTGGTGTATCTTCAAGTCCTTAGACTTGCAGACAATGTAAATTAAATGAAAATGGGACTACCCTTGAGGCGTCTCCTTTCCAACGAAAAGAATAATAGTCTAAATCGGTTCATAAACAAAGAAGTTATGACTAAACATCCATATATAAATATAATATACATACATTCTAATTGAGAACCTCCTTTTTTGAAGGCGCTTAAAGAATATTTTTGTACATATACATAGGAATTACAGTCAAAACCGTTTATGGCGACATCGTTAAGAACATACCGGTTATATTTACCCAGAACAAAGGTCCCGGCTGAATGCTATATGACCGCCTTATCAAAAACATTGCTTTTTACGACATACCTCATCAAACGACTACCTTTAACGGCTTTAACTAATATTTTCGGAGAATTATACCTATCTGTTAGAACGACCAGCCAAGCTGTATTGTAAACAATTCGAATAGGTATCCACATCTGGCACAGTATAATGGTCAAAAGTAAACAAATAAGTGTCGAGTATAGGGTCTTTTGTAATTCTTAGAAACAAAACACGTGCATGCAGTAGAGTCAAAGCCAATGTTGCCAATGCTAAGGCAATTGCCGTGTTCTATGGCTTTCACGTAAAAAAATCACAAAATCCACAGTCTACGGCTGCAAAACTAGATGGATTTTTAAGTACTTACACAATACACATTCAATAATACCACTTCATAAAAAAAATAGGACTTCGTATCTCGAAAACATCACCGGTTGTTACGACTAAATATGAGTAGTCCCTTCGATGTCGTTATAACAGATTTTGACTGTATTAACATAATTCAGTCTTGGTATGCTAAAATGTTTATATCTTTACATTCAGTTTTGTGCCAGAAAAGTTAAAATTGGTGGCGGTGGTAGAATTTAAATGGATTTTTAAAAATTCTAACTAAAGTCTGCATAACATGGCTCAATTTACACCTATTACAAGCGAAAAAAAATAGAAATTATTATCAATCTCGACACAGTGTCTGTAATTAAATATATGAATAAAGAAGTAAAAACTCTAAAATTGTGATGACAATAACTTAATCGTTAAGGCAACTGCTATTGGAATGATTATCATAGATTATTATTTAAAAAAAAAAACCTTTAAATAGCAACATTTAAATGCGTAAAATTTAGAAAATACTGTATAATATAGAGCATTATGTTTAGAGTTGCAACGAATACTAGATTCGATTTGATTTGTGTCGAAAAAAAAAAAATCGTTACCGAATACTTACTAAAATATTCGGTTAAATTAGCATTCGTTATTGTTCGGCACGAAAGCTGTGTGATAATTATATGAACCATATTTATAACTAGCTACGCTCTGCAGTTTCACACGTTTTAAAATATTTACATTTCATGATGTGATCAATGACGTTTAAGGTTATTGCGCTGCTCCAAGGCCGTAACGTAACGTTATATACTTCATACTTTTCTTAGTAAACATTTACGTATCGACTAAGCCTAGTGAAGCTGTCAAAGCCTCTAATAAGCTCCAGGGACCTTAGGGCTAATAGGATAGCTAGTTCGAAAAAAAATATTTACGCATATTTTTTCAAATTGGACTGGTATTTTCTGAGATTGGTGCGTTCAATCATACAAACGGTACAGCTTTATAATGTTACCGTACTAGCGGAAACCAGAAAAAGTAAATAGACTGACATACGAGAACAAAGAATACATTAAAATTGGACTTGCTGCGCCAGTTACTTTTGAATGTGCTAATATTGTTGTAGGGACTTCAAAACCAACTCATTTGGATGTGGAAAATAATAAGCTTTAATGAAAAAATTATCCAAATACCCATAAAAATGTGCAGTAAAACACGATCATAGGTATACCATTTCCATTTCTTTATTTTCTCGATGTCTTTTCCTGACCAGAAATGTTAAAAGTCAATAAAGCAACAAATTTTTATACAAAACGATCTATGACTTCGATGTAACAAGAGTTTCGAGATGAACATACGAAAACATGTAATAACTCACAAAACAACTGAACAGTCAACAAATATTCAACAGGAGACCAAATAGATGAAAGGTATTCTTTGAAGAAAAATCAAAAGCGTTATTTGCGCGGGTGCCCAGTCGACGTCATTCTGTAGTTCACGCGAGCGCAACCGCGGGCACAGATAGTATTCAATTATAAAACGTATTGCGATTGTGGACTACGAAAAAGCCTTTGATTCGGTCGAAACCTGGGCAATGTTGCAGTCTCTCCAGCGGTGCCGTATTGACTATCGATATATCGAAGTGTTGAAGTGCTTGTACAACAACGCCACCATGTCGGTCCGAGTACCGGAGCAGTGCACGAAGGCAATTCCTTTGAGAAGAGGCGTTAGACAGGGAGACGTAATATCTCCGAAACTGTTTACCGCCGCTCTAGAGAACGCCTTCAAGCTCCTGGAATGGCAAGGACTCGGCATCAATGTCAATGGCGAGTACATCACTCACCTTCGATTTGCTGACGACATCGTAGTCATGGCAGAATCGCTGGAAGATCTTGGCACAATGCTCGATGGCCTCGACAAAGTTTCTCAACAGGTGGGCCTTAAAATGAACATGGACAAGACGAAAATCATGTCAAATGTCTATGTGGTGCCCACCCCAGTATCAGTTGGTAACTCTTGTCTAGAAGTTGTTGAAGAATATGTCTACCTGGGACAAACAGTCCAGTTAGGTAGGTCCAACTTTGAAAAAAGAGGTCAGTCGACGAATCCAACTCGGCTGGGCAGAGTTCGGGAAACTGCGCGACGTCTTCTCGTCCAAAATACCTCAGTGCCTCAAGACGAAAGTCTTTGACCAGTGTGTGTTGCCAGTGATGACATACGGCACAGAGACGTGGTCGCTCACTGTTGGCCTCATAACAAAGCTCAAGGTCGCTCAGCGAGCTATGGAGAGGGCTATGCTAGGTGTTTCTCTACGAGATCGAATCAGAAATGAGGAGATCCGTAGACAAACTAAGGTAACCGACATAGCCAAAAGGATTAGCAAGTTGAAGTGGCAGTGGGCGGGGCACATAGTTCGGAGAACCGACGGCCGTTGGGGCAGAAAGGTTCTCGAGTGGAGACCACGCACCGGAAAGCGCAGCGTAGGACGGCCCCCCACTAGATGGAAAGACGACATAATAAAGGTCGCTGGGAGCCGTTGGGTGCAGGCCGCACAAGATCGGTCGCTCTGGAGATCTATGGGGGAGGCCTATGTTCAGCAGTGGACGTCCTGCGGCTGAAATGATGATGATGATTGCGATTTTTAAAAAAAATTCTTCATCTGTCTCTTATGTTATATGCCATTTTCTAAACAAACTCAACCTAAATCTAACACTGCCTTTTAATTTTATTTGAAGCGCCATCTAATAATTTAATGATGCGTTACTTCGTATGCTACCATCCCGACATCTATCATAAAGCGCTTAAATAATCGTATATTGTTCAATGTATTTGAGAGTGAATTCACTAACAATTCATAAATCACTAAGACAATGTTTTTATACAATTAATATTAGTGTTATACCCGTGGGTATTAAAAATACCGATGTTTGACGTGAAGAAGATTTATTTCAATTCCACACAGTTACAAATTACACGAACTGACAACACTGTTATTTATTACACTGTGGTTTCGCTTCCTTTTATCGCTCGTTGTTACCGCTTTATAATTCAAACTGAACTGAACTGCTCGGCGCCTGAGTCGCTTATATACCTACACTAAACGACTGCAGAAACATAGTGAAGCATCGCGACCCCTCTTGATCTTTACTTTCAATGCCTACTCGATGACGTAATCGAGGCGATAAGCCCAATACATGTGTTTGTAAACTGCGATGTTTACACAAACATACGCCGCGGTTGTTTACGGCGCGAACATTATTTCGATGTCCTGAGAAGTTTTTAGTTGCTTTAAGATATTTCAGGAACAGGATTTTTCTATCTTTTTAATCGGGTTGTAACAGGTCGTAACAAATAAATAAGTCTTAAATTGAACAAAATATTTCAAAACAAGCCTTTATAATTCAAACGGACAATCAAAATTAAATGTGTATACGAAACTTCGCGTATAAGTTGTTGACCGTTATGGAGTTCTTTCATCTGGAGCCAATCCTGAGTGTGGGCATGGTTATGCTTACCATAAAAATCAAATTGTCTAAAAATCAACATTTAAAATTCAACCCCATAGGAGCATAGGATATTAGAAGAAGTAGGTTAAATTTAACATGCAAGATTTCATTAAAGACACACCGGGACAGGTGAAACTAAATAAAAGCTAATTTTTTATTTGTTGGCTTCAATTCGAGTCATTGAAAGAGTTTTTGTGTGTATATTATCAGTCTATTTATCTTACTAGAATTACTAGTACTAGTATAATAGATGTCACTTATTAAACAAGCCAAATTTTTAAAAAGGAAACAAAAACCCCGACTGCAACAAGAACACTCGAGTAAAACTTTTTTTGCTTATTATTTGATTCCCAGACATCCATACTTAAATATTATATAGCCTATGCCACTCCCATAATTATGAGTAATCTAACGACATCTCGTAAGCTAAAATCCATCAAGCCGTTTAGGTTAGAGAATGTGCCAAAGAAATAGACATACATATACACTCGAAAAAAATAACTCTCCTTTTTCGCAGTCAGGTAAAAATATAGTCCAACTTCCATTTTTAGTAGTTCTAATCATTTTATACTGCAAATTAGTTTAATATGAACCATTTAGGTTCTAGACATATTCGAATACTAACTAAATACTCAAATACAGAGAATATTTGTTGCAACTCTAAATATTATAAAACTATGACTAGATAAGCTAAAAATATTACAAAAAAGCTTATATTCAATTTTCTTTGTCATTACCCGATATATCAGTTATTACAGCAGATATACAAGACTTCAAGTCATCACTGAAATCGTTTCTCGAATCGCTGAACTTCTTTAGAGAATCTTGCACTTTCGCTTCCTTGTAATCGAGAGCTAGTTTATTCTTCTTCGTGGTTATATCTAAGAATGCTGTGAGATTTTCCGCGACCTCTACTGGCATTTTAGCGCAGTTCGTGTCCAATAGGACGGCGATGTGCTTACCGATCTCCGAGTTCAACAGTTGGGTTATGTAAATCTTCTCATAATCAATGGGTTGTTCAGAGTCCGGTGAGACTTTCTTCAAAGATTCAATCGCGAGCAGCGTCAGTGCCAGTATAGCTTCGTTCTGCATCAATGCATGGCTGGCGAGTAGCATATTGACCAGGCTGGACACACAGCCTTCGACCTGGTAGGATAAGAGGTAACCAGTGAAAACATGTAAAAACTTTGTTTACATTAGTTCACTGTGCAGTTGATAGAAAGGACAATGCAAACTAACGACAACGGAATAGATAACAGCTGCCAATGAACATGTAGATTACTTTGGATATACACTTTATATAATGTAGCCTTCACCATTTAGCAAGGCAAAAGGTAACCAGTGAAAACACGCAATAACTATGTTCACATTGGTTCAGCTTAACAATGCAGTTGATATGCAAGGACACTGCAAACCAACGACAATATACCCGAATACTCTTGAAATACTCCGAATATTAAATCAGATATAGTTTTCACAACATGGCAAAGTAAAAATCCAGTGGTTTTTTTTATATTTTGTACGTGTTTTGCAGTCGCCTTTATAATACCAATTTATGAAAACCCCATATGAAACTACGTATCACATAATACAGTGTAAACTCTTTATAACGAAACTCAAGGGACTGAGCATTTTTTATCGTTATATGGAGTGAACAAAAAACAACCAAATTAACAAGAATTTTTAATATGTATGTCTTAGATAATAAATGCTTATAAATTATTGTTTACACATATAGTCTGATAACTTTGTCTGACGTTTTTTGCTATGCCAGTACTTGTTTTGTATTATTTTATGTATTCTATTCATATCTTCTTCTATCAAACTTTTTCGTCAACACTAATCGCTTTCCGTTTACTGGCCATTTTAACAGTTTCAAAGTAGGTTTACGACTGATAATACGATAGGTACCCAGTATGCTTGGTCGAAGACCATCACATCCGAGAAAACAATGCGTCATACTGCACGTGTTCAAGGCAATTAAGGATAACAAAAGCTAGACCTACCTCGGATGTTTCGGAGCTTCAAAGTCTTTTGTTACCTGATAACATAACATAAACAATAATATCGATAATAAATATTTACTGTCTAAAAATATGAACACATTTCTTCGTAATAGAGAATGGCGTATCGCTATAAGTGTTTCAATATGTGGGTTTTAACGCAAACCAACCAAGTTGGGCTCACTTCAACATTATAGGGAGTTTATCGTTATAAAGGATAACGATATAGAGAGTTTACACTGTATTCCTTAAGATTCTCATAAGTAGTTACGCACCTGCAAGATATACCTCCAGTGAGTGTCGCGTGTGAGCAGCTTGATGGCCCAGGCGAGTAGGCGCGGCGCCTCCCCCGCAGCGCCCGTCGACTCCCCGCAGAGGCCCCACCGCGCCACGCTCGCCAGAGCTGACGGATCGCACGCCAACTGCTTCGCTACACTCTCTGCGATCATATTATATACAAACAATTCCATTGTTAACATTAACATCTTAATATATTAGAGAAGCTATGCTAAAAACTGAGCACTAACTAACAGACAATTGTCTTAAAACTTTGCATGTATAAGAGATGTAGGACTTTATGCCAGTAAATTTAAATCAAAATCAAATAATATTTCATTTAGCCCCTTAGAAGGCATCAGTTCGGAAAACATCTCAGTTATCGAGAAGAGCCGACAATAAAATCAATCATCATGTTTATTAATATTCTGGCTGTACCCTCCTTGTTCATCCGTGTTAAAATTTTGGTAAGAACCTCTGGAACACCCCGTAATGGGTTGAATTAAAAAAAACCGTTCTTAGCGTTTACCCGTGTCATAATAACTACCAGTATGCCAAATTTCATTCCAATCTGTTCAGTGGTTTGAGCTGTATGTTGATTTCGGTTTGAAATCAGTCAGTCGCAGTTGCATTTTGTCTATATTTAGATTATGTTCTTCTTTTCAAGTGTACAATTAATGTTCACAGTTATTAATTATATATCTTTAGTGGATCTATACAGAAAAGGAGTCATCACCATACCATTTGACTGTAAAACTGATTTAATATGACCCTTGAACTTATTGTTCGACAAATCGGCATGTGCTTATCTTTTACATGTAAGAACCTAACAATATTAGAAACCTAAACATCTTTTGTGTTACTAATAAAGATGGGATAACTATTTTATTATTATTTTACATGAAATATATTATGTAACTTTGGAAACATCTTGAGTGACAGATTTTTATTGTGCAGAAATAAATGAGACCTGAATTTCGATTTGCCTCGAATTATTTTTAGAAGGAAACTAGCCAATAATTTAGTAAATATTAATAAGATTGGAAAAAATTGAATATACTTCTTCAATAAAGTTGCCTGTCCAGTGAAGTAGAGCAGAGCGGAGCTGTGAAAATTTCGACCAATAGAATTTAATGTCTATATTTTCACAATATTCTATTGGTCGAAATTTTCACAGCTCTGCTCTGCTCTACTTCAGTGGACAGACAACCTAAAGGCTTGCACTTCTCAACTGCATGAAAATCGCAACATCTCTCTAAAGTTTAGATTAAAGTGGTCAGGTAAGGTGGTGATCAGGGTAAAGTGGTCTTTACATCACTCACCTTGCCCGTCCACCAGCATCCTGATTGCAGCAAGCATCTTATAAGCTACGTAATGTTCTTCGACGTGGGGTAAGGCTCGGAGCAGCACAGGCGCGGCGCGACCTTTGGCTGCGGCAATTCGCTTATTGCGCACTGGCACAGTCAGGTTCCTAAGAGCGGACAGCACCGCGTGCTCGATTTTCACCACCGTTGTGTTGTCGATCAAGTGAGTTATGTCTGGCTCCTTGTTCATACGTACGGCGAATCCATGATATACTTCGAATATATCTATAATTAAATGGAATTATTTTTAATCTAAACCTAATTTGAAACTATTTTTACGACATAACATTTCTCAAACCATACTGTTTTACAAGAGCACTCTTATAAGACCACACTGAGTGACACTTCTATTGTATAAGTCATATTCGTCCATCTTAATAAGAGGTTCTGCACGACTATAGTGCGACAAGTTCGAGCGCGACCGTCCCTATGTGGTGACAGATGTGCCGAGGACGCTACTACTACCAACACTATCACCATTCCCTCGTTTGTTAATCAGCAGGTTGGCTTGAGCGTTTCAACTTCGAGAATGTAATTTGACACCCCTCACACCTTTATTTAATTAAATGTGCTAAAATGAACCAATCTATTATAGAAAGTTGTGGCCGATGTGAACGACGAATCGAGATATTCGCGTAGGTTAAAATTAATGTAGTTACATATTATAATTAAGGTTAAATTATTTGCCATAATGAAATATAAGTTAGTTTAAAAAAAAACTAACCTAGCAGTTTATCGTAAATCTTGTCGTCCATCATATGACTACAGTAATCGTCCCGTCGGGCGAAATTCCCTATCGCCAGGACAGCGGTCGTCAGGAGATGATGGTTTGATGAATCCAGCCACTTGATCATGGATAGGTACACTTCACCGAGTCCATTGTTGTACAATATTTGCATTGCTTCATCTGGAAATCGTGGTGACGTCTTTTAAATATACTCTTTCTCTATAATATATAAATCTTTTCCAATTTTTCTGATATACTTACACCTAATAATAAAAGAAACTGATGACGTATAAAATTTTGAAAATTTTGTTGTCTGTCTGTTTGGATTTTAAATTTTTATGAAATTATGAACATGGGAAGTTTATGTTATTCTTCACTTGATCGGCAATAAGAATCGTCAGTAATACTTTTTAAAATCGGTAAAAAAAAAAAAAAAAATTTATTCATTCTCAATCGATATTTATGACATTTTAAAGACGGGAAATAAATGAAATAAGAATTGTCAATACTTTCAGAAATCCCAAACGTCTCACCACATCTTACCAAATCTCACCAAACCAAATTAAAAAAATATTTGTGTGGGTTTACTCCTTATGTATGATTAACTAACTGACTGACCAACAGACCGACCGACTGATTGATTGAGTGGTTAATAATTTGTCTAACAGCAAGATGATGTATGTATGTATACACATACATAAATTCAAAGTGAAACGTAGCAAGGTGTGTTGCACAGAATAACACAATGCTTCTATAAATCTCACTCATAAAATTTCCATACCTGGGTTCTTATATGGAAATTGATTCTCAAGGCGTAAACTCAAAAAAAATACTACAAATTAATGGACGTCCTTTTTATATTTAGAGCATAAGTTTTTTTTGTTGTTGAGAAAACACAGCTATTATGCCTAATAAATATTTTACGATTTAGCAATTTAAATAAAAGTTCTTACCGCCGGTAAGTACAATGATGATTAAATCACAGGCCTGCTTCATAATCGATTCAATTTCTGAATCATCTGCATTCAGGTCACCTGCATAATGCCTCCGCATGAATATCTCTAACCGAGAGCACACTAACTGCACACCGCCTTCCTTCGCCAACAGCAGTTTTACTGAATCTGAACATAAAAATGTTTTTTCATTATTAACATACATACCATCACGCTTGTATCCTGTGGTTAGGCAGAGGTGTACTATAATGTACACCCACAGTTCGCCGTGTATGTTTTTAGGTCCCATGTAATAGGGATTACATGTATTAGGGATCCTATTGCCATTAATCGGGCACAAAGCTAAACTCCAAGTTCCTACTGAGAATTTCATAGAAAAACCCAGGAACACTTTGCTCAACCTGGGAATAGAATTCAGGACCTCGAGCATAATAGTGGCGCTTACAAACACTAGGCTAATAAGGCAGTTTTCATTATTATTGCATAATAAACTAGCTTAAACATGTTGTAAGTTTACATTCGTCATATCAAAAAAAATTAGAAATGAGCCAAGTGTGAGTCAGTGATCACAAAGTGATCAACTTCATAGCAAAAAGTTTTTGTATTAAGTATTTTTGCAAATTCTTTTTTATCATTCAATTTATGACCGTAAGCAACCTTTATTCTATGTTGTTTTGCTTTAAGTTTGCACTATAATCACAATTTTGACATTTGTATGTGTTACAGCTCTTAAGATAGAACAAAACAATTAAAAACATTGAAAAACAACCATTATTTTTGTATGAGGGGTTGCCTTAATATTCTACTTTTTGGTATTTATATAATTTCTTAAGGACATTCACCATATCAACCAACCATAGCCATTCAGCACCATCATATTATGACATTATGTAAAATTTTCATCTGGATACCTATTAAGGTTCAAAAGATATAGCTCTATAAAGGCAGGACAGACAACATAAATAAAAGAGATTCTATTTTGGGTAAGTTGAAGTTTTCACATAGAAAATACTTATAAATGTATAATTATATTTACCTACTACTGATGTCTTGTTCTGTCTCTTTATTAAATGGCATACATGTGATATCTTTTATTATTTCTGGAACATAGCCTAATATAGTTAGTAAGTGTCTCAATTTTTTAAATTTGTGTGCCATTTCATATCTTTCTAACTATAGATACTTATTACACAAAGTTAAATGATTTTTTATTTTAATATCATTTAACTTTACCATTAACCATTAGATTTCAAGGTGCTGGTCTACCAAAAAATAGCAAATTAAGAATAATCTTCAAACATATTATGAAACATAAATATTATTTTTTTATAAAAGGTAACTCATTTAGCCTTTGAAGTACTTGGTGACAGATTTTCAACTTGAAGGTGGTTGCTAGAGTTTCCTGGCTCCTGGCCCAATATACAGTGTAAAGAGTTTTCACTAAACTGAGAGTAATAAATACAATAATATTAGAATATGTACTTGTTTGTACTATTACAAACAATCATTTTTAAATAATGTACATGGATTTAATTAAGGAAATTCAAAAGTTTCAAAGCAACTAAGAATATGTTAACTAAAGACAAGGCATATAAGATGATAGTAGGTAGGTACAGTAAGCAAACACATGCTAGACAATTACAACAAACAAATGAACACATTTGTTACAATCCCATAGTACATAGGCAATATGATATATTTAGAACTCTTATTGTGTTTGAAGATCAGTCAAATCATTCTCTTTTTTAAATTTTGGGTATCTGCCTATGTAGGCAGTTTTGTCAATGACAAGTGTGCCAAATACATGTTATAGACTATAGTTGCGAAATGTTCAGTCTACTGTAGAATGACCCATAAAAAGGATACATTGACTAAACATAAAACAGTCATAAATTTATACATAATACTTGTTATGGAAACTGCAGGGATAATATAAAACTACATATGTTAAACATATAAATAAAAACCATAACTATAAACTATATAAACACAAACAAAGGACTCATTACAATTTTATATTGTTATAATAAATAAAGACACCAAATATTTCAATAAAAGTACAAAAGTACATATATGTCACTAATATATTGACATTAGTAAGACGGGGAATAGGAGGAGGAGTGTGAAAGGAAGAAGATCATATATGGAACAATTAAAAAATATGTGATCCACGGATCCCTCGTTAAGACCGCACTCACACAGAGAGTGGTCACGGACATGTATTTTCTTGAGGAAAACAGGAGAGCATACATAGCCTAAACTCAATACTTAATAAATTAAATCAATACTTATTGGGGTCTAAATAATGACTTATTGTTTCATTATAGAGAGTGGTCCTTAGGCAATATAGTGTTTCAATCTAAACCAAACAAACTTTAGCAATTTATAAGTATTAAGGATGTTTTCGCTAAGTAGAAGTTCTTTACTTAAATAGTTTGCATTGTATAAAAATAAAACCCAAATTTAAGCAAATATTTAAGATGCACCTTTCTCTCTTTGGACTGAAGTATGGATATTCATACTCACCATGCTCAGCTTGTGAATGTAAATGGTCCAGGCACAGTTCTGATATCTCTATACTGGAAGTTTCCCTCAATATATTCAGAACTACTTTATTCACATCTTCATCATATAATAACTCTGAACTGTTATCACTGATTACTCCTAATATCAACAAAATTGTAGATATGACTTCATCATCACTATCTTTCTTATATAATTCAATTTCCAGAAGTTTCCTTAAGACATTAATCAGTTCACCTTGCAACATCGCTTCTGTGAACCCTTTGCCACCAATTGAGTAATTAAGCAGAGTTTTTGTTACAAGTAATTTTATTTCATTCATAGACAGTTCCAGACTTTTTTCTATAAAATTAGAGAGCACTGGAATCCCATTACAGTCAAGAATTATTTTTCTTGATTTATCACAATCACAACAAAGATTCCCTAAAGCTCTGCAACATTGTTTTAATAAGTACTCTTTGTTAGGGGTTATATCATCATCTTTGAGTATATTCAATATTGGTTCCACAATGTCTTTTTGTGCATATACTTCTCTTTTATCTTCACATTTTACAAGTTCCGATATAGCTTGTATACTCAATACTACAATATCTTGATCGCTATTATTTAGTAAGGATTTTAGGCAAGCGGAGACGTCATATTCGTAATCTTTTCCTGCTAATATAATTTCATTCAATTTGTTCTTCAACTCGCTTATATTTTTTATATTTTGAATGACCAAAGCTTCCAAAGATGTTGAATTTTTGGGAGTCGATCCTAAAATCAACAAAAAAATAAAATTTTGTTTCTAATGTACTTAAAGTTTAAAGAAAGCAAATTATTTAAATTTACTACCGTTCATTTTTATTATTTTTTGTTGAAGTTAAAATTGTGTAATAAACTGCACTAACAATTCAATAACAAAACCCACATTTTATTACAAATTAAAGTTAAGAAAACATGAATAACAGAAAAATCTATTTAAAGTGTATTCCACCACGGCTGAGGACAGTCAAATCTGTCGGCAATCACGACGATGTAAAATGTAAAAAAGTAAAAATCTGTTATAACTGTCATATTTTGTGATTTGTCATATGTCAAAAACGTTAAAGTCATTGGCGTTTCGTCTTTCCACTGTAAGATATTGTATTGAATGCAGTGACTGCGTTTAGTTGAGATCCAAAAGTTTTGGTATTTTCCACGGTAATTAAGTGTGTAAAATAAATAATAACTTTTTCTAGTCAAATAATTAATATTACTGAGGATGTGAGGGGGTCAAAACATACTTTCAGTCTTGAGACTCACACGCCAAAATTTATCTGCACGTGGTGCACCCTGGGTCCTTGCCGAGTAACGAACGTAGAAATGAGGGGAGTAGATAATCTACCGTCAAAGTCAAATAATTATTTAAATTATTGTAAGGTTTATGTGCGAAAGCGGGACATTTTTCGATCGCTGGGGGCATGACAGCGGGATAGACTGCCTGAAAGCGGAACTGTCCCGTATAAAACGGGTCGTATGGTCACGTTAACGATGCTAATGGTGAAAAGCCCGTAATTTTTTTAAATGAAAGGCTCCGGTTAATTCTGTTTAACATATTATTAACAACACTAAAAATAAAATATAACATTAAAAATAAGTGAAATACCACATGAAACCATTGGTACAGTTTCTTCTCACATACCTACCTACTGAAAATTAACGTATTAATTTTCCATTGCAGCTGATTGTTTTCAACGACCTTGAATTACAGTTTACCACTGCCATATGGCTAAAAATCGTAGGCGTATCGATATAAAATGCTCGTAAATTACATAGCAGGGCGTATTGGTCACATAAAATACCACAGGCGTGCAATATTTCACAGTGAAATTCATGTTTTCGCCATAAATAAGCTGGTTTGATTTTTCATAAATCGTTATGACGAATTGTTTATTATGAAACTATCTATAGAAGTATTATTTATTGGTCTGTGTTATGTAACGCCTCTGGTTACTGCAGAATCATATTTTTATGAGAAAATTAATAGGTTTGGATTAGGAAACCGTGTAATGTGAGTGTTGGTGCATTTTCTTTATATTCCATACGATAAAAAAATATTGAAATATGTGTAGGTATAGAAAACTGGATTTAAAAGGACGTCTTGGCTATAATAATTGAAGTTATGAAAAAATCTATGTTTTAAATAAAATAGACTCTTGTGAAAATACAAAGTGAGATATTACAAAATTAAACAAATCCGAATGGAATAACCTTCATTAATTCAATCGTACGGCCAACCTGATTGTAAGCAGTTACCGTAATTTATGGACGCTTGATATTTCCAGAAGTATCATTACCGATCTTGAACCCCTCTTTTCCAAGGAGACCCTACTCACCACAGAAACACAACATAAGGATGCGATCTTCTTTAGGAATTACGTAGGAAAATGGATTTGAATGTATCATTTAGAAACAGCTATTATTTACACCTTAATCCTTTTTTACCATAATACCAACGATTTGTAACAATTATATTAATCTAAATAAAATTTTCGTCAGCCCAAGAGCATGGAGGAGTCGATATGCGCACCCAGAAACTCTTCCAACACCAATACCGACCAGTTTCGTTCGATCTCCATACCAGAGTTTGTACCAGGGCTCCCGACTGACAAATGACACTAGGGTTTACCGTAGACGTTTCGAATACCAGGCGAAGATGACCGGACATCATTTGTTGTGCGAAGGTTTATTTGACTGTATTGTAAGTACATACTAGAATTTTGCGTTGTATTTATATCTATCACAACAATTATCTATTTTTATTAAAAATTTAGTTAGTAATAACAACTATATTTCTGTTCAATGACTATTGGCGTAGCTAGCAAACTTTCCTAGCGGGAGGGGGCAAATATATTTTCTGAATATTATGAAAAGAAGAAAAAATGACTTTTGTAGGATAGACATTACCTCATCGTCAGACTGCATAATAATATTTAAAAGTCCGTCAGTTGGACAGCAAAAGACGCCGCGCGCTCAATGCTTTTGAACGCTGCGCTACACTCTACAGGCCCGACTGACGAACTTTTAGAAATTATTATGCCAGTCTGACAATCTTTTTCTTGTTATATTAATCATAAATAATAACCACTATCAATTTCGTATTGTATATCACTACTTTATTTTTATAATTTTCCGACGACTACCTATAGATAACTGACGATGATTTTATCAGCATGTCGAGATCGGACGGTTATTTTTCTTAAATTAACATCATAAATAAGCAATGTGACGCACGGTTTATCAGTAAGAATTAAATAAACTATTATCAAAATAATGTCCTACTATATATATTGCTACTCATGAAAAAGGTCCCGTAGCTCCCGGAGTATACCGTGTAGAAACAATCCCTCATGGTTCTTTAGTGGAAGGAAGATGATGAAATGAGTTGCAATAAAATACTCTTCATAACGTTCACTCATAGAGTTCGTGTTTTAATTATATGACGTTCACCGTGATTTAGAATTGATAATCATTTGACAATCAAACGTACATGTTTAGGTTACTGTTTGATTAAATTCGGATCGGTGATCGGTGTTTTTTGTTTCTTTTTGGGTAGACAATTATTCTAGATGCTAGATTATAGATGTCAGATTGCTTCTATTACAATCTTTCTTAAAGTGGGCGATAATGCCTATTTGGCCCTCGAGAATGTTTTAAATATGGCAAATATCATGTTTGTCTAATACGCAGTTAGAAGTTCTTAGAATTCTCCGTATTTTAAACTAAAATTTCCTACAATAGTTTAATTATATAGTTAATTCCATCCTAACTCATTTCCTGTTTTTTTTTTTTTTTTTTTACTTGATTTTTTTGATTTAGGGTTTTAAGATGGGTCATAGAAAGTAAGTTAAAAAATTTAGCGGGCCAAAAAATTTTTTGCTCACGAGTTTGGTGGTATGTATAATAATATTATTTGAGAATCTATGCTCCATTTCGATTATTTATTAAACAGATACTAGCCCCTGCATTTTTTAACTAAATTATATAATGTATATGACAATAGCTTGCTAATGAATTTTAACAGGCGTTTGATAAAAATACAGGAACTTTTGTATTAATTGGATCAATGTATAATAAATAACAACACAATAGGACGATATTTCATAATTTTTCAATTCTGAATGCAGTTGAAGTTTCTGAATTCTGAAAGAAACAGTTGTTTGAGGGACCAAAATAAATGTCGAATAATTCAGTTGCACAGTAATTCACTTTGCATAAATGTTTTCAGAATTCGATCTGTAGTCGATTAAATAGTGTAGGGTATGTTCCGAATTCAGACAATTTCAATAGAATACTTTATTTACTTAAGTAGATAATATTATGATGAAAGCTGTATCTGTGATAAATATCGAAAATCTGCCAACGGTTTACCAAAGAGTCTATACCAATGGCCCCCAAACTTTTTATACTCATAGACCCCTTACCAAACAATTTTCTTTACAAAATTCCGAACAAAAATAAACAAATACACGTACAAGTACAAGTACGTCTTGTACCAAGTACAATCGGTACCCACAGGTCTTGAAAAGTACCTATAAAAATAATTTTATATGGACATCCCATCTTCGCTCTCGAATATTCCCATAAATAATGCAAGTAATCATGAAATTCTCTGAATTTAGCTACATACTTTCATTAAATTACATAAATATTTTCTTTTTACAAATATTTACTTATGTTTATTGTAAAAAAACGTATTATGTTAGTACAAAGGTACTATCATATTTTATTATTTTATTTATAGAAATAAAGTCACACTTTTCGCCATGACTTGCTTAAATAGAATGCACTATTTTGTCGACCTCCATTTGCAACTCGCGGACCCCCAAATGTTGTTTTCGCTTGTGTAGACCCCTTGAAGTTCGACCCCTAGGGGCCCATAGAACCACTTTGGGAACCTATGATCTATACTATAAGTATAGATACAAAGATAAAAAAAAAAACTAAAATCATCTCCTATAGTACCGCAATTAATTATGATTTTTCTAAAACGTAGAACACTGTTTATTTCTTACCTGAAGTATAATAACTAATATGATAAATATTTGGTTCTCCATAAAAACATTCACCCCTTATATCACCACTTCAAGATTTATTTTCGAAAGACTAGGTAGCCTATGGTCTTCTCCAAGGTCCAATCTATCTCTACACATTCATCGAAATTGATTCAGCGGCTTGAGAATGTAACAAACAGAGAGTTATTTTCGCGTTTATAATATTAGTTTGGATTTCATACTTCTTCATATTGATATTATCTCTGAAAATATCCTTTCAAAGGTTGCCTGGAAGAAATTGTTGTCAATAAGAAGGCCGACCCTTTGTACATTAAACATAATTAGTATCTGTATTTAGTGGTGTACAATAAAGTGTAAATAAATTACCTTCCAGTATATTAATTTTCAAAAAAAACGTATAAACACACTGGCTGTGCCCCACGGTTTCACCCGTGTTAATTTTACACGAGAAACATCGCCAACGCATCCGTGTATGCCTGGAAGGAAGGAAGGAACATGTATGTATTTAGTGATCTAAAATATGGTCTACACTAACTAGCGTGAAAAAAGGAAAAAAAAGGTTCCTTCCTATGTGGTGTGCACGTATGAATGATCATATTGTGTGTAATGATGTGTGTGGGTAGCTAAGTGATTGCAAGTGCAGTGTCACCTGTATCGCGCGGGCACAGGGCGGCTGCCAGACTCAAGGGATTCACACCGAGGAACTGACCTACGCTTGAGTTGCCGCGAGAGTGTAAGGTCCCGGCGCGGCGGTGGGTGTGGTGTAATACATGGGACCTAAAATCATACCCGGCGAATTGTGGGTGTACATTAGTACATTTCTGCCTAACTCTTCGGGGATACAGGCGTGATGGTATGTTTAAAAATTTTTGAGTAACAAATTTTTATTACAAACTTGTTTTGAAATTGAAACTACACAACATGCCAAGAGATGACGCTACCGTCTAAATAGCTCGCGCTATTGTTACTCTATCTGCAATGTGTGTGGTTGAGCGACATACAGGAATTAGCCCAGATTGCTTGACTCTGATAAGAGAGTCAGTACTTGCCTCACTTGCATATTTTTGAAGAACCTTGCACTTATCTGTGCCTTGAGTAGGTTCACATTGTTCACAATTCGGATGTAAATAGAAAAAGTGGAATTTGTATATTCAAAATAAAAATTGATTTTGAAAATTAATTTTAAATCGATTAAAGAAATTGTATTAAACATTATTACATTTAGGAATAGGAAGTTAGTTTTTGTGTTGTATTGTTTGTATACCCCCAAAATGGTTAGCTTCTGAATACATGAATTTATTTTGTTTATTAGAAAGTATATGTATTCGATACAATAATGTAATAGTTATCGGTGATTTTAACCTGACATCATGTGCGACTGAGGTATGGAATTTTTATGAATATTTTTTTATCCTTCTGCGAGTTTCGTCAGATTAATACTGCTTTTAATCTAAACAATCGAACATTGGGTTTAGTTTTAACAAGTTTTTCGGATTGTGAAATGATGGTTCGCGAGGTAGAGGACCCACTAGTCTGTGTAGATCCCCATCACCCTCCACTTGCTGCACGTATAGCGGTCAGTGTAAACTGACACCGCGTGTCGGTGACAGACGTTGACTCGTCGAGTTTTGTGCTCACTGCTAAGTGCTAACAGGTATACATGGTCTCAGTGGAATTTCGGTAAAACTGAATTATTAATTTTGTATAATGCAGCTGCAAGTATTGATTAGGAACAGCTTTACACGATTAAAGATCCAAATGACGCTGTAAAACACTTTTAGAATTTAGTGATTGGTGTTATAAACGGTTGTGTACCGATAAAGAAACATAGATTCAGTTCCACGAAGTATAATTATTACCCGATATGGTAGGTATTCGCATGATTTAAATCTGACATTAGAAAAAAGTGGAAGTTTCATAAATTGTACAAATTAAATAATCAAAAATGCGACTACGATACATTTTTTGTCTATAGGGCTCAAAGTTTAAAATTTCGCTCGCATTTGAATCCTAAGAAAATAAATTACACATGAATATTCTTAAAAACCCAAAATGATTCTGGAACCTAATTAAAGCTAAACGCAAGTCACGTAGTAGTATGTGCTTGGTAGACCAAGGTGAGACATTAAGGGTGATGAATGTGCACAGCGATTTGCGGACTACTTTCATTCCGTGTACAGTGTAGACGCTCCCCGACTGGAGTCGCTTGGAAGCAGAACGTAGCGTGGGTGCATGTCTCTCAGCTAACACTACGCGACGCGACGTGAGGGTTGCGGTTAAACGTCTTAAGCCTAAGTTTTCCTCTGGTCCCGACGGGATATCGCCTTGTCGCACAGTATTCGCACATCCTATAATGCACATTTTAAATTTAGGTATAAAGAATTGTTATTTTCCCGAAGAATGGAAGGTTACGCGGGTTATTCCAGTACCTAAAAGAGATACGGGGTCTGAGGTTAGTAGGTACAGACCAATTGCTATACAGTCGGCCTTCGCTAAAGTTATTGAATCAATCTTACATTGTTGTCTTTATGTACAAATCCGCGCGCGACTGACGGATTGTCAACACGGTTTTCGACCGGGACGCAGTACGGACAGTAACCTGACGTCGTTTGTCAATAACGCGGCGCCAGTTGTAGACATTGGAGGTCAGTTAGATGCGGCATACTTCGATTTTAGGAAAGCTTCTGATACTGTTGACAACGATATCCTATTAACAAACGTACTAACTTTTAGCAAATGCTTCAATTCCTCAGGAAAGTGATATTTTCAGTGATAGTCTGACGGAACTCAAAGAACTTGCGGAAATATTATAATTATTGTATAAGCATATAATATGTTTTGGTTTATTTGTTAATATTATATGTTTGTTTATGAATTAATGAAATGAATAAGTAATCATAATTATCATAATCAATTTAAATAAACCTGTTTCAATAATAAGATAAAAATTATTGTTAATAATTGAAAATGCCCATTCTTCTACCAAATTTTGTCATGCGCGTATATATTAAGGTATAATAAAAAGTAAAGTAATTTTTTTCCATATTATTTTACGACCGTTTGTCATTGAAATTTGGTTTTCTATAAAAGAATATTCTTTAAACTTTTAAAAGTAATATCATTAGTACTTATACACTGCGTAAATAGTTCCGTAGGCGCGGGCGGTGTGTTCCTTCACTTTACTATTTTCCTTTTGAACACTAAACTACAATATTAAATAAAAAGGAACACAATATTATAAATAAATAACGATATTTATGGGTGATATTTAAGAGCGATGGAGTTTTTGGCGGGATCTTGGAGTGACATGTTGTGGTTTTTATTTTTAAACTTAGGTTTTTGACCCTATATTATGTAATATTGGTGGCGTTTTGCGTGATATACTTGGTTGTTGTACATAAGTCAAGTAGATATTTAATATAAACAGGGCCGTCTTTAGCTATGCTGGGGCCCCTGGGTACACAACGATACGGGGGCTCCGAATCGATTTAGAAAGTAAAAATATAGTTAATGGTAAAAAAAAATGATATATAATAAATACGATACTAGTCACAATTTATAACTAATTTATTAATGATTTGGATTGGTTACGATAATGTTTTCTTCCAATCTGGCACCTTCCGCCGTTAGCTAGCTGATCATGATCACCGGCTCACACCCCAAACCATGAATACAGAAAGTAAATAATGATTTCACCTAGTGCCAAATGGTGTGTTGGTGTCTGGTATCACTTGAGGGAAAGAAACTCCTGGAATGTTTTATGTTGATTTTTCATGAAATGCACTTATTGTTAATTAACTAGGTTTTTTAGAATTCTCGTTTACGTTATTGTTAAATCGTTAATTATTCTATTAGTTATCAATTATTTAAGCTCCAAAAAAGTTAATAACCGAATAATTTGTTGAAGTTTCTATTCAATCACGTTTTTTTTCCTAAAAAAAATTATCTAAAAAAACGATAGTCTTTGATTATATATGTCTATATAAAACTGGACAAAAAAACTAAAAAAACTGGTCATGGTGAATCCATTCGGGCGCTTAAATGGCTTACGCTTAGTAAACCACATAAAATATATCAATTTAATGTACTACGTAATTGTAGATATTAAAAAGACCTAAAAAAGTCAGCGAGAGTATTTGGCTATCTTCTAAGGAACACCCACAATAAGTATTTTTGTCTTTAAAATAAACGGGCGCGGGGTACCAAGATTCGCGCGTGTGCCCGATCGATGGCATTTGTAGTCTACGTGAACGAAGCCGTTGGCACAGCTAGTAGTATTTTATGTATGTAACGTGTTGATAGGGGAAGCCGGTACGCTAGTTAGTGTAGATATACTTTGAGATCACTCACCCAGGAGGCAGGGAACATGTATATAATTTGTATATGTTAGTTAGCTCGAATTGTAGGAATAGGGAATTAGTTAGATCGCGACATATTTGCATTCGCGGCAACCGCCCTGTGTGATTCGATAGCTGTTTTAAATGTGAAATTAAGGTAGTATTATGGCATGTGCACGGTTCCACTCACCTTGGGCTGTCGCAAGTCGGGTCTTGTGTCCCGGGACGTGGCTTCGCTCCAGAGATGGGTTTTTTCCACACAAGACACAATTTAATAATAATTTTTAGTTTTTTTGAATATTAGCGTGCGCGAGCGATTCAGTTGTCGTTACGGCTTCTCAACGACTCGCAGATGGCGCTAGGCGCGTCACATACCCGGGTGAGCCCGTGTTGCCATTTATGAAAACACAACATTTCCCCCCACCGAAAACCGCAAGGATTTCCCAGTTATCATACCAAAGTTGACTTGTTAAAACCTTGATTTGTGTGAGAGTAAATGAGGTTAAATAGAAATAATAGAAATGTATGCACGTTAGTTTAATATAGTGGACTGTATAATCATAAAATCTAATAAATATTATAATAATTTGAATATAGACATAAATAATAATGATTTTACATAATATTGTTAGATTGTAAAAGAAAGAACTATACTTATACTGAGTTCTGCTCCAACTGCAGAGGACTCACTTTGGAAACGGGACGAGTAAATTCATTTTCATTTGAATTTCCTAAAGAAACAACACGGAAAACGCCATAAGGGCCCTGATGTAGTTTTGATATTTTAGCTAACGCCCACTTGAAAGGTGAAGCATCATTATTAGTCAATACAAGATCGTTTACTTTGAGGTTTTGACATTTGGTAAACCATTTTTGAAATTGTTGTAAAGTGTGTAAGTAATCTTGTCTCCAAAGTCTCCAAAATTGTTGTGACATTTGTTGGATCAACCACAAAATATTTAACTTGGAAGTAGAGATATTATGTAAATCGTACTGCGGTACCGATAAAAAGTCCCTACCTATGAGGAAATGAGCGGTTATTAGAACCTCAAACTCGTTTGGAAAGCTGAGTAAAGAACATAAGAGTCTTGAATAGATTACAGCTTCAACGTGAGTAGAACGGTTACAGACTTCCTGAAATGATAGAGCCTTGGTATCAATACTAATTTTTAAATATAATATTGTAAGAAGCAGCGAGTGCTTTACATCAACATTATATTCCAATGGGTAAGGCGGCCCCCTACCTTGAGAAAACAGTTGGAATTTATGAAGAGGTTCAGCTTTCGCAAGGATTTATTGCAGCTAATATTATGAAATAAAGTTGATAAATCACTTGAAAAATGTGCCTTCCTAATGAAGGCTCCAAGAGGCTTACGTTTTCGAACAGTTACTCTGCGACTATGGGTGAACTGCAACCATCGGACAATGATATTTATAAGTTTGTAGAAGTTAAAATATTTTTCTGGCAACCTGTAAACTCTTTTTGTTTGGCTAATCTCGTTGTAAGCAAGAATTATCCGAGGACATTTGAATTCAGGTGGCTTACTGTCTCTAAATTCAGCTATGGTTTTAATCGGCCAATGGGGCTGATTGAGATTTAGCCACTGAGGTTCGATAAACCGTTCTTGATTGGCTAAAAATTCAGATGGTAATACGTAACGAGAGTATATTTCAGCGAATGAGGAATTTGATTGATTCAGAAACTTACGCAATAACATATAATGAGACGGTCGCGGACTCTGATCAACATTTATTTGCCGATACCTTTGACAAACGTATGTAGAAAGGCAAATTCTATTTATACGAAAGTTAGTCAACAGTTGAATAATAACGGCATTAAGTTTAGGACCTGGTAGTGATATTGAATCCAGTGACATATTATTTTACATCTTGCCAGGAGCATTAATTAGCGCTTGATGAGTAGTCGTGGCACTTGTCTGTTTGGTAATGCAGAAATGCGGAATGATGAATTTCGAATTCACGTTCTGGCCATCACCAATGCAAGTCATATGCCCGAGCTCCTTATATTCACGCACGAATTTATGACACTTAGTTTTAAGGTCAGACTCCTTTTCTAATTTCGACTTTAAGTTGAGAAGTCGACGAGTTGCGATTTGACTCGAGTCGCTGAGTTCAACTGATGGTCGAATTGGATTTTTAACAACATATCTACATGTATTGTCACGTTTATGTTCTTTTGCAAATAAGTACTCTGCGAGTTATAAACTTTTATTATAGCCTAAGCGAACATCAGAGACTTGATTTTATAAATTATATTAACGTGTGACGTAATTTATGGATGGCCCTTTTATACACATTTATAGAGTCAATGCAAGCAAACCTGCAGGAAACAGCTAGTATTAGCCATATCTCCTTTTCCAGCTGCTTGAGAGCGCATTATAAGAAAAAAATTGCATACTCAGAGATGTAGTTACACAAACTTCTTCAGTGCGTCTTTTTTTCTGACGATTCGACAAATCTTCAAAGGATTTTCGTGGAGACTTTTGAGTTGAAGCTGACACATCTGATTTTGACGGGCTCACAACTTCAGTAGTTTCTTCTGTATGGACTATGTTTTCCTTGGCAAACTATGGCCAATGTACTTCAGAATTCAGAACTAAGCCAATTTAATTTTTTTTGCATGAAATAGTTATGAAATCTTTTGGATTTGACCCATCTAGTTTTTATACGAAAACAAAATCGACGACACCAATTTTTCAGTTCTTTTTCGGAACTTTCACAAAGTTGAACACTACTACTTGACTTTAGAATACTAAATAAATAATCATAATCTAGTAGATCATTATATTGGCGAAGAGCAACATAGACATCAAGATTCGTTACAAAGCCACGGAAACACTTAATGACAATACGCAATGAGATCGTAATTGCAATTAATTTGTTAATATTTTGTACCACTTCTTATATTCACGCAGGTATTACTGGCTAGTAAGCAAGGATTAACTACCACCCATTAATATTCCAGGAATCGTAGTTCATGTATAATATAATCCTTTCAAATATAATAAACATCCTATTGATATATAGGAAGATTATACTAATGAGTACCTACTTACCTACCAAGCTTATCAATTCGGGTGTCACAAACAACCCTGCCATGGTATTAATATTCATTAGGTGGGTAATAAACGTAGGTGCACGTGTTTTATGACCGTTCCTGTGGTTATTTAAGTTAACAACGTGTTTTGTTATGCTGTCTGAGTAAGTTTTGGTTAATTATAGTTTATGACCGCTTATTTTTAATTTTCAGTTGGTGGCTAGTATAAACATTACAAATATGAACTTAGACCAGTTTTATTCAAAATATTTTATATATTTTTATTTATATCTCAAAACCTGCACAAAACTGGCACCATGTGACTTTGGAGAAAATATGTTATGTAATGATTAGATCTTAGGATAAAAATTTTAGAACGAAAAGCGGCGAGACATACGAGATAATAATATCCCATATATTACAAACGGTTTTTCTCGATTTACTCCAAAACTATGAGTCCAATCATAAAAGTAATTTCATCCATATGTGTTGGCTATTAATATAGCAATCGAATGGTGCATTAAGTTTTGTGAAATGAAAACTTTGAATTTTTAACTTGCCTATGTCAAACCGCTTGTATGGGAACGATGCACCGTGCGCCGCGGCGCCGTAGTCATGTAAAAAGACAGCGATAGCATATGCCTATCTCTTGTACATAAGCCATAATAAGGAATTTTGTGACAAAGATTAGTTGAAAAATAAAAAGTGATTTATAAGCATTATTTTTAGACATGATATATTAATCCTTACGAACAAAAGTTACTTCATCATAAAGATAATTTTATGAAGTTAAATTTTGGTCTTTAGAGTATTATACTATTTGGACACATAGTTTAGGAGATAATGAAAAATTAAAATTAGTTGTACTTGAAAATACATATTTGACTGAAGGGCTACTAATGTCAAAATACCAGCTTTTTACTAAATGCATATGAAAGCATATACGATACCTATAACAAAACACTCATTTTTGAAATTTTTCTTCGGTCTGTCTGTTTGTTCCGGGCCATCTCCGAAACGGTTGGACCGATTTTGACCAGACTTTCACTGGTAGATAGCTAATTTCATAGGGAGTAATTTATGCTAACTTTATTTTAGAAAAAGAATTAGTGTTCCGCGCAAATTAAAAAAACTGGTCATGGTGAATCCATTCGGGCGCTTAAATGGCTTACGCTTAGTAAACCACATGAAATATATCAATTTAATGTACTACGTAATTGTAGATATTAAAAAGACCTAAAAAAGTCAGCGAGAGTATTTGGCTATCTTCTAAGGAACACCCACAATAAGTATTTTTGTCTTTAAAATAAACGGGCGCGGGTACCAAGATTCGCGCGTGTGCCCGATATATGGCATTTGTAGTCTACGTGAACGAAGCCGTTGGCACAGCTAGTAGTATTTTATTTAAATAACGTGTTGATAGTGGAAGCCGGTACGCTAGTTAGTGTAGATATACTTTGAGATCACTCACCCAGGAGGCAGGGAACATGTATATAATTTGTATATGTTAGTTAGCTCGAATTGTAGGAATAGGGAATTAGTTAGATCGCGACTTATTTGCATTCGCGGCAACCGCCCATGCCGAGGTCCGCCTACTTTTGTGCCTTAAGCGCTCGCCCCCATGTCACGGTGAAGCTGTCAAAGCCGTCTGAGGCTTCAGGCCCTTGTGGTTAACAGCATAGTCAGACAGAAAAAAGAGGTACCGGTCCATGTAACAAAAGTTTGTCTTTGTTTGATGAAGTTTTTTAGACTGCAAGTCTCTTAATTTGTATGGATTAACATAGTCCGAACAATAGCTAGATATAAGGGTCAATTGTAAGGGCACGCTCGTAGAAAGAATGGACGATGACGCCAAAGAGTTCTGGGGTGGTGATCGCTTGCTGAAAGATGCAGTGTGGGCAGACCGCCACAAGTTCGACGACCTCGTGAAGGTTGCAGGAAGCCAATTGACAGCCCAGTACTGGCCGTTGTTGCAATTTTTGTGGGACGCTTATGCCCAGCTGAGAACTACTTTTGGCTGAAATGATAATGATAATTAGTGAAATAAAATTTATTTGACGAAAATATTATTAACAAATTCTGTACTTGTTTTAATCCCTTCGTATCCATTATAAAGAAAGACACGAACCTTACATATGATATAAAGAGTTGTTTTTTTTGTTAATATGACAGTTAAGTCATTTGGCCATCGAGACCACGGAAGGCATCCCCATTATACTTCGTGGTGGAGTTGGATACCGTTTCTTCGACGTGGTGATTAAAGCAAGACCAGGGGAGCATCTGAAAGGCAGCGTCAGGGCGTATTGTAAAAAGAAAAATGACTATTAATATTAAAACATCATTAAGTACGTAAGTGTTTGGGCAAATAAATTATTTTAGGAATAAATCCGTTTTTAGTTTTAGTTAGTTTTAATGTATTCTTATTTCCGTTATGATTACAGAATGAACATTAAGTAAAATAATTAATTATTAGCTGTGGCTCTCGGTTTCACTCGCGTTTAATGTTTTCAGTTCTCGTCAGGTGGCCAATCCAACCGCAGTTGGCCCGTGATACCACGTGACGCATCCGCGCCGCGCCGCACATTGGACTGAAATCGGAGCCTCCCTTTCATAGGATTTTAGAAAAATTAAATATGTTATTTCATAGTTTTAAGTATACAGTTTTGTCAAAACAGTCATATCATTGTATAATTTAGCAATTTCAAGCTTTATTTTTAAATTCTACACCATATAATATGGACTTGTAAATTTCAAATGAATGAAAATGGATTTTCTTTTCGTCATAACTTTTTTCTGTTTTGAGTTGTAAACCTGAAACTTATACATATCGTTATTGGGGTGGTAATAAACCCTTAAGACCTTTCATCTTGACCCCGGGTATCCCCGTAGCATTCAAGTCGAAAATAAACCTACATATTTGATTATTTCACCTCAATACAATGTCATCAAAGTATGAAATTTTCATCAACAAATATCTATTGAACGGGGACGCCCGGGGTCAAGATGAAAGGTCCTAAGGGTTCGTTACCACCCCAGTAACGATATGTATAAGTTTCAGCTTTATAACTCAAAAGAGAAATAAGTTATGACGAAAAGAATATCCATTGTCATACATTTGAAATTTACAAGTCCATATTATATGGTGTAGAATTTAAAGGAATTGCTAAATTATACAATGATATGACTGTTTTGACAAAACTGTATACTTAAAACTATGAAATAACATATTTAATTTTTCTAAAATCCTATGAAAGGGAGGCTCCGATTTCAGTCCAATGTGCGCCGCGCCGCTCGACTTGACCGCACTATTAGAGCGGCCACATACAGTCGGAATTCCGTCTTTTTTTTTTTTTTTTTTTTTAGAACTGACTACACTGTTAGCCTTAGGGGCCCTATCCTAAAACAGACCCGCTGCGGCTTTTACAGCTTCACCGGACTTGGGGGCGAGCGCTTAGGGCACTCAGCCGCGAAAGTTTGTGACGACCCGCACGAGGGTGCCAGAGTGGCCGAACCTCGGCTCGGGCGGTCGTCGCGAATGCGAAAAAGTCGCGATCTAACTAATTCCCTAATCCTAAGAGAATTCGAACTAACTAATATATACTCATATGCACGTTCCCCTCCTCCTGGGAGGAAGGAGTGGACCATGCGTATGTGTATTTAATAATCGGAATGGTTTTTCTACACTAACTAGCGCATTAGTCTAACTAGCGCAAAAAAAGAAAAAAAAAGGTCCCTTACAGAACCTATGTGCCTGTGTGGTGTGCACGTGTGTGTGGTCATACGTGTGTAATGTTGTATTGTGGGTAGCTAAGTGTTGCACGTATAGTGTTACTTTGTATCGCGCGGGCGGCTGCCTGACCCAAGGGTTTCACACCGAGGAACGGACCTAGGCTTCGGTTTCCGCTAGAGAGGGTCCAGTGACGGGTGTGCGGGAGCAAAGTTAACCGCCCGTCCTCTGCGGAGTGAACGGTGGTTACGCGGGCGTGGGCGGTGGCACGCTCTGTTTGGAGAGACAGTGGCGTAGAACGCGTTAGCTGTTTCGGTTTGGTCGGGCGGGTCAGTGAATATATTACGCGGCTGGCGTTTTCTCCGGCAGGCGTTGGGGTCGGAAACATAAGAAGCTGCCGCTTTTATTAAGGGATTCGCGTGGTTCGACGCGGTGTCGAAATAAGAGCGAGAAAGGTGTTTGACATAGGCATGTATCGAAGGAAGGTCCATATCTCTATGGAGATCCTCCATACGAACATACCAAAGGGCGCCGGTAAGGCGGTGAAGAAACCTATTCTGGATAGCTTGTAAGCGTTTCCAATTATATCTTAACATATGTGCGAACACAACGCAGCTATATGTCATAATCGGTCGGAGGGAATTCCGTCTGTATGTGGCCGCTCTTATAGGTCGACCCTCTGTAAACGCGACACATCTGACGGTTTTTGACACTACTAACAGACAATTTAATTTTGTTTATTTCTATATATTAAGAATTGACCAAAGTGAGACATTAAGATATTTAAAGTTATTAACAATTTAAGTTAACAGTATTATTGAATTCATAATTATAGTAAACCACAACATGAGTAAGTTAAAAGTAATTATTAGGTTAAATATCCTACTAATATAATAAATGTGAAAGTGTGTATGTTTGGATGTTTGTTACTCAATCACGCTAAAACGGCTGAACAGATCTCAATGAAATTCAGGTGAACTGAAACGATTTCGTTTTTTTGCATGAACGGGCTCGACCGTATCTCTTTAATCGTTTCAGTTACTAACAATTCTCTTTTTGATTTTTCTTCTTTTCCACTATTACTTTCAGATTTATCATTTTCAGATTCAACTCGAACAGTTAATAACAAACGTTCTTTGTTGCTCAGGCGGAACAATGAAAATTTGGTTAAAGTAATTACGATGGATTTATGCAAAGTAACGCCCACATCAATCAAATATTTATATCACAGTTTATAATATTCCAGAGATTAAAAAAGCCGGTGATATGTTTTATGTGTAAATAGGGTTACCAGATCAAAAAATAATAATATTCGGAAAAAAATACGAACTATTTAAAAAAATATATTTGAATATTGATTTCTTAATACACATAGTGTAATCTACGTACATGTTGTATCAATTTATTATTAATTTAAGAATTATAATTTCCCACATTTGTGTGAAAATTACCAAATTTCCGGACATGTATGGAAAATTCCAGACTTATATTAGCCTTATGTGTAAATAAAATAACCTTCAATGTGAAAAAACATACATTACTTATTCATAAAATGTATGACCGTTGCGTCTCGTCGGTTGTCTGTGGATATTGTTCTGTTTTCATCAAGTCAATTCTAGTACAAGTGTGGCGAATATGCGTATTGTAAACAATTAACATTGTTCGGTTCCTTCGGGATCGAAGCGGTTTTATCTTAACATCAAATACATGTACAGCGTGTATATATTTTTTAACAGATATTTAATTAGCATAAGTACCACTTTTTAAATTAAAATTAATAAAAAACGTAGGATACAATGTATTTGTATTGTTTTAGATATTTTCTCCCTAGCATGCGGTGTAGGAATTTGGATAGGTATTTTGCCGGCCACTCACCTCGGGCATGCTGATGTTGATTTTCGTGGCTTCTATGCACTGCACATTACGCACTGTTGAAGCACTATGGAACCCCGGGGTTTGTGAAGTCCGAGCTTAACTATTATTTTTATTTATACTTTTAATTTACGACGGAGATGCAATAGTTTTATGCGCTCTGTTAGGCGACACGTTTTGTCTTTTCAACTGTCACTCGTCGCACGTGAGTTTTTGGTTTTGTTTGTAGATGGCGCTAATAGTGGCCGAGGTAGGAAAAGTTATGAAGGAATATATGCATGCTCTAACATTTCCCCCCACTTGAAATCATGGGTGAACTGCAACCATCGGACAATGATATTTATAAGTTTGTAGAAGTTAAAATATTTTTCTGGCAACCTGTAAACTCTTTTTGTTTGGCTAATCTCGTTGTAAGCAAGAATTATCCGAGGACATTTGAATTCAGGTGGCTTACTGTCTCTAAATTCAGCTATGGTTTTAATCGGCCAATGGGGCTGATTGAGATTTAGCCACTGAGGTTCGATAAACCGTTCTTGATTGGCTAAAAATTCAGATGGTAATACGTAACGAGAGTATATTTCAGCGAATGAGGAATTTGATTGATTCAGAAACTTACGCAATAACATATAATGAGACGGTCGCGGACTCTGATCAACATTTATTTGCCGATACCTTTGACAAACGTATGTAGAAAGGCAAATTCTATTTATACGAAAGTTAGTCAACAGTTGAATAATAACGGCATTAAGTTTAGGACCTGGTAGTGATATTGAATCCAGTGACATATTATTTTACATCTTGCCAGGAGCATTAATTAGCGCTTGATGAGTAGTCGTGGCACTTGTCTGTTTGGTAATGCAGAAATGCGGAATGATGAATTTCGAATTCACGTTCTGGCCATCACCAATGCAAGTCATATGCCCGAGCTCCTTATATTCACGCACGAATTTATGACACTTAGTTTTAAGGTCAGACTCCTTTTCTAATTTCGACTTTAAGTTGAGAAGTCGACGAGTTGCGATTTGACTCGAGTCGCTGAGTTCAACTGATGGTCGAATTGGATTTTTAACAACATATCTACATGTATTGTCACGTTTATGTTCTTTTGCAAATAAGTACTCTGCGAGTTCATCGTCTGGGTTAAGCGGTACCTGAGTTGGTATATTTTCAATTTCCCAAAAGGCATTCATCACCTGATCGAGGTTTGTGGTTAATGCACAGAAAGTGCTATCCCGAACAATATTAGCCGCAGTTAAAGTGGTACTACTAGTAGGATGATCATCATGAGCAGTCTGACCCAGTATGACGTACCCAAAGACCGAACTCATCACCACAGGTAATCCATGTTCGCGCGGAAGTATCTTTTGTCCATTATAGATGTACGAAAACAGATCACCTGCAAGCAACATATCAACGGGAGCGGGCTTATAGTAAGTCGGGTCAGCTAACATCAAATGTTGAAACTCTAGAATAACTTTATTGGAAAGAGGCATTGTAGGTAGATTATTTGCTATATCAGATATGATAACCGCATCAGTAGATAGGATGGGCCCATCGCAGTGTCTGGGTTTCACCTTGCAGGTGGTAAGACCGAATTCCCGAACTGGATTGCCTCCTAGACCAATCGGTTCAAGGTTACATTTACGTCGCGACAGGCCTAATCGTGTTGCACAGTTTTGAGTTATGTAGCTCGTCATAGCTCCGCTATCAATTATTGCGCGTACAGTGTGGTACTGACCTCCACAATCTGCGACGTGAATAACCGCGGTGCCGAGCAAGACTGTCACATTAGCTGAGCACGTAAGTGAGACTGCACTAGAACTCGAATTTGCAAAAGAATCTATGTGCAGTGTGTGGTGATGCTTGTTTTTGCAGACCGTACACCGTACCTTTGACGGGCAGCCATCGACAGAATGTTCGCATAAACAATTTTCACAAAGTTTTAATTGTTTAATTCTATCGAGACGCTGTGCCGGAGACAGGTCGATGTAGTCGGTGCATCGATAAATAGAATGCATCTTTTTGCAATATAAACACTCCATGGATTTCTTTGAGTTTACATGTTGGTTTGCATTGATAACAGCTGACGACAAAGTCGGTCGCTGTGTATTTTTAAATTTTGGAGTCGCCGTCTGACTACCTTTTATTTGGCCCCGACTGTACGTTACACTATTTGTACTAGTGGAATTAGTAGTACACTCAGACCTCTCGAGCACGCGTATATATTTTTCAATAAAAGTAATTAAATCATCGTAAGTGGGTAGTTTGGTATCTCCTAGTTCTTTTTCTAATTCACGTTTAGTTGCGGGGTCAAGGTTACGCAAAGCAACATAGAACAAAATAAAACACGTTAAATCTTCGATTTCCAGAATCTGAAGTGCTCTAATGTTTTCCTGATATGTCTGTAAGAATTCATTAAGCCCAGATGCAGATTCATTCACTAACGGTTTGAAGGCGAATATTTTATCTAGATATGCTGTAGCTAATGCGCGTTTGTTATCATATCGTTTCACTAACGCACTCCAAACGATTTGATAGTTATCAGATGTTACTGGCATTGACTTTACAATAGTCAAAGCAGGCCCGCTAACAGCTGAGAGTAAATAATAAAACTTCTCAATGTTCGCTAAATCTTTGTTGTGGTGTATTAAGGTAGAAAATGTGTCACGAAAGGTTGGCCAGTTTTCAAGCTTACTGTCAAAAGGAAACAATTCTAATTTAGGTAACCTAGGTTTTACACAGCTGCCCTCTGCTTTCTCAGTTACACTATGTTGTCCAAAGTTCAAACTACTCGAAACGCCGCAAATAAAATAATACATTTCGTCAAAACTTTCGAGTTCTTTATATGATGGTACATAACCGGGAGAGAATTTCTTTTTAATCAGTGTGATGTCACCAATGCTTTGTGTGAACTTTTCCCGCCATTCGGGCAAATCATGAAAACGAGCATTAAATTCGCCTAGCAACTCAGGTTTGTCAGAAACATTTTTGGAAATATCATATAAAGTTTGTAACCTCATAAAACACATTTCTTTCCTTATAATATGTGGTTGTACCAACTTGTCAAACTCCTCATCGGATCTGACATCAGGTTTCGGAGGCATTTTAAATAAAACAAATAGTTAATTACACCACAAAATAAAAATAGCAATGGCGGTCGGCTGCTGTCCGACGATTTTACGTAAATTAATTTTGAAAATGACGAACCTAAATATGATGTTAAGAATTTAGTTTTAGGTTGGATTAGGAGTTATTATGAATAAAAATTTGATCTAAACTAGTTTCAGAGTTGTAACTTGTGTACTTATAGAAATAAATGTTATTTTTTACGCCAAGTTATACTTGAAACTACCTACCTACAAATACGTTGATTAAAACGCTAAAATATAATTAATACGGGAATTATACCAATAAATACATGTAAATAATTAGATATTTAGTTGTATTGATATTGTAACTGGGTAATCCTGCTCGAATTAGACCAAAATGTGTGATTCGATAGCTGTTTTAAATGTGAAATTAAGGTAGTATTATGGCATGTGCACGGTTCCACTCACCTTGGGCTGTCGCAAGTCGGGTCTTGTGTCCCGGGACGTGGCTTCGCTCCAGAGATAGGTTTTTTCCACACAAGACACAATTTAATAATAATGTTTAGTGTTTTTGAATATTAGCCTGCGCGAGCGATTCAGTTGTCGCAACGGCTTCTCAACGCCTCGCAGATGGCGCTAGGCGCGTCACATACCCGGGTGAGCCCGTGTTGCCATTTATGAAAACCCAACACGCCCATACCGAGGTCCGCCTACTTTTGTGCCTTAAGCTCTCGCCCCCATGTCACGGTGAAGCAGTCAAAGCCGTCTGAAGCTTCAGGCCCTTGTGGTTAACAGTATAGTCAGAAAGAAAAAAGAGGTACCGGTCCATGTAACAAAAGTTTGTCTTGGTTTGATGAAGTTTTTTAGACTGCAAGTATCTTAATTTGTATGGATTAACATAGCCCGAACAATAGCTAGATATAAGGGTCAATTGTAAGGGCACGCTCGTAGAAAGAATGGACGATGACGCCAAAGAGTTCTGGGGTGGTGGAAGATGCAGTGTGGGCAGACCTGCCACAAGGTCGACGACCTCGTGAAGGTTGCGGGAAGCCAATTGACAGTCCAGTACTGGCCGTTGTTGCAATTTTTGTGGGACGCTTATGCCCAGCTGAGAACTACTTTTGGCTGAAATGATAATGATAATTAGTGAAATAAAATTTATTTGACGAAAATATTATTAACAAATTCTATACTTGTTTTTATCCCTTCGTATCCATTATAAAAAGACACGAACCTTACATGTAATATAAATAAAGAGTTGTTTTTTTGTTAATATGACAGTTAAGTCATTTGGCCATCGAGACCACGGAAGGCATCCCCATTATACTTCGTGGTGGAGTTGGATACCGTTTCTTCGACGTGGTGATTAAAGCAAGACCAGGGGAGCATCTGAAAGGCAGCGTCAGGGCGTATTGTAAAAAGAAAAATGACTATTAATATTAAAACATCGTTTAGTACGTAAGTGTTTGGGCAAATAATTTTTTTTTTAGTTTTAGTTAGTTTTAATGTATTCTTATTTCCGTTATGATTACAGAATGAACATTAAGTAAAATAATTAATTATTAGCTGTGGCTCTCGGTTTCACTCGCGTTTAATGTTTTCAGTTCTCGTCAGGTGGCCAATCCAACCGCAGTTGGCCCGTGATACCACGTGACGCATCCGCGCCAGCCCGCGCCGAGTCGCTCGACTCGACCGCACTATTAGTGCGGCCACATACAGTCGGGATTCCGGCGACCCATCTGACGGTTTTCGGGACGCGAGACGGCAGGTGTGCACGGATATACACGATATTAATTAAGAAGATCAGTAGTTTATGCATTTATTGCAGCTGGCACATATTTAATACATACTTATAATGACGTTGGCTTTATTAAAATGATAATAAACAAGTACAAGACAATTTTTAACAAAGAACAAAAGCAACTTCAATGATTTTGAAGAGTTTCCTCGTATATCTTCGAAGTTGGGGTCTAATGCTAATGAAAATAAAATGGAACCACCTTCGAAATATCCTCTATACAACAAAAAAAGAATCATCCAAATAGGTTAACAAACAGAGAAGTTATGGCTGAACATCCATAAAAAAATATAGAAGACTAGCTTATTGGTCTATTTTTTCCCCTCCCGCGACCCGCAGGCCATTAGGAGAGTCGCGCTTATGGCCGGCGGTCAAGCTGTTCTTTCTCTGCGTACTTTCTGACCTACACTTTACTTGTATATCTACCCGAGTATCTACAAGGCGACAACGTCTTAGTTGAATATTATGTTTATGTACTAAATTATGTAAATATAATCCTGAGATAAATAAATAAAAATATCAGGTAACACTATGACCTGTATGGCGATAAAAGAGTTAGTACATAGGTTCCATATATATTATACTAACTGTGCCGCACGGTTTCACCTGAGTTTTATTCGACCAACTCTACCGTTACAAATTTACGTACGTCAATAAAAGTACCACTCGACATGTTGTTCGAACACGGTAAAGTTTGCATTCAAAAGCAAAACAAACAAACAAAAAATGTTCAACTATTTTAATTCTTAATATCACGTGAACATCCTACTAATATAATAAATGTGAAAGTGTGTATGTTTGGATGTTTGTTACTCAATCACGCTAAAACGGCTGAACAGATATTAATGAAATTCAGGCGGAACTGAAACGATTTCGTCTTTTTGCATCAACGGGCTCGACCGTATCTCTTTAATCGTTTCAGTTACTAACAATTCTCTTTTTGATTTTTCTTCTTTTCCACTATTAGTTTCAGATTTATCATTTTCAGATTCAACTCAACAATTAATAACAAACGTTCTTTGTTGTTCAGGTGGAACAATGAAAATTTGGTTAAAGTAATTACGATGGATTTATGCAAAGTAACGCCTACATCAAACAAATATTTATATCACAGTTTATAATATTCCAAAGATTAAAAAAGCCGGTGATATGTTTTATGTGTAAATAGGGTTACCAGATCAAAAAATAATAATATTCGGAAAAAAATACGAACTATTTAAAAAAATATATTTGAATATTGATTTCTTAATTACACATAGTGTAATCTACGTACATGTTGTATCAATTTATTATTAATTTAAGAATTATAATTTCCCACATTTGTGTGAAAATTACCAAATTTCCGGACATGTACGGAAAATTCCGGACTTATATTAGCCCTATGTGTAAATAAAATAACCTTCAATGTGAAAAAACATAAATTACTTATTCATAAAATGTATGACCGTCGCGTCTCGTCGGTTGTCTGTGGATATTGTTCTGTTTTCATCAAGTCAATTCTAGTACAAGTGTGGCGAATATGCGTATTGTAAACAATTAACATTGTTCGGTTCCTTCGGGATCGAAGCGGTTTTATCTTAACATCAAATACATGTACAGCGTGTATATATTTTTTAACAGATATTTAATTAGCATAAGTACCACTTTTTAAATTAAAATTAATAAAAACGTAGGATACAATGTATTAAAGTGAATTTTATTCATGTATACAAACATTTAGATAAGTAACAAATTTATTGCAATGTAAATTATTATTAAATGAGTGTTCTCATCCATAACTACTCCCTACACTCCTGATTAATACATGTTATTATAATAACAGGCGTCACACATTTTTATTATTATTTTATAATTAAAATTAGCTGTGCCCTAAGGTTTCACTCATTTATTCAGTTAATTCTCCACGCGTCGTCGACAAAGCACTCGTGTAACTTAGCGCTCTTCTCGCTACCCGTACTTAGGTTCTTACATACAACTGCTTATCAGGTTTCTTGACATTGATTAGTTAGTGCTTAATGCTAAGATGCTCCGCTCTTTAGGCTATACAATGCAAAAAAAACAAATAATCTATTGTAAACAATATTATAATAGTAAAGCCTTCTAAACTCCTTGACATAAAAATTCAAAATTCCCTTATTTATTTCCAACTGGTAAATTTTTTAATTCAAATTTTATGTCCTAAAACTATGAAAAAATAGTCAATGTAAACTTTCTTCTTTTTTATTTAATGTTGGCGAAATAACTTCGTTTCACGTATAATATTTTTAAAGACATTGCCAAGATATGTTCAATTATTTTTTTTCGATTTTCTAAACTATTTTCTGCTTTTTAGTCTCATTTTCATGTTAAATGTAGCAATTGAGTTTAAATATCTTGATTATATTATTACACAAACAAGTGATATTATTAAAGAAAATTAATTGAAAAATTTATACCCAATAGACAAGCAGCTAGATAAGAAAGGTAGTTAATAACGTGTGTAAAAAAACAGGTGGGTACATCTCAAATTTCACTCCGATACCTATCGAAATGTACACCCAAGTACCTACTTGGGGACAGACTTTCAACTTAAGTGAGATAGCTAGTAATGGTAACACTAGAAAATCTAGAAGTAACGTTTACTTTGTAATATTGATTGTAAATGAATAAATTTTGATCAACCTGTGTAGTGTCAATGCGTCTTATTTTATTGAGTTTCGAGAGCCGCGGCCGTATCGCTCGTCGCACGAACCTTCCGATACAATGCGATTGTTTTGAACTATTTACCCTCAAATTGTTTTAGAATTATTATTTTTGTCATTGCAGTATTAAATAACGTATTAGCAGTTAGTTATTGCAAGAGATAATGTATTTATGTGGTATAAGTCAGTTCTTTAGAAGAAAGCGGCCTATTATAGAAAGGGTGAGTTTTTAAATTATATTTCTATACTTTAATATTATGAATAGGTAAAAGAGTTTTTGGTGGGATCTCAAACTGTCATGTTTTGGTTTTTGTTATACATTCATAAATTTTCGTTGTTTGACCCTATATTGTGTAACATAGATTGCATTTTAAATAATTAAGCTTAGTTATTGTACACAAGTGAAGTGGATTGGAAAGATTGTCCATGAATTCTGACATGCCACAAAAACTCCACAGAAAGTTGTAACAAGGGAGCCTTACATTATATTACTGAAATTATCATAAGTCATCCTGACTTATATTCACTCTTTAATAACAATAATTTGCTAAGTTACGTAGAACCGTAGAAGAAGAAAGAGGTATATTTTATGAGTAGGTATTTTTGTGGGATGTCATCATGGAATTAGTGATCCGATTCTAAAAGATCTTTCACTAATAGAAAGCTACGGTACAGTTGATAGTTTACAGGTTATGTTATACCTAATTTTATTAAGTGCTGTATTCTAATTATCGCGTACAAAGTCGCGGGCGGTTGCTAGTATTATATATAAATCTACGCCCAGCGTTAAAACTTTGATATGTTAAGATATAAAAAAATAAGTTTTCGGTGTTCAATCTTAGCAAAAATATCACAAAACTACTTAGGTACCTACCTATCTACATCAAAATATAATTAAAAAAATTGTCTGGGCG
Source organism: Saturnia japonica (assembly GCA_033032175.1). NCBI lineage: Eukaryota > Metazoa > Arthropoda > Insecta > Lepidoptera > Saturniidae > Saturnia > Saturnia japonica. The sequence continues at coordinate 1,982,785 of CM065309.1, forward strand.
TAATTTTTTTTCGTAATTCATACGCCATAAGCTTTATAGAAGATCTGAGTTGCTTTCGCAAGTCGCGCCCAACGAAGTTTTGCTTCAAACACTTTTGAACTCAAAGGCAGCTAATCTTCAGTACAAAGTGTCTATATAATATTTATCAAAGGTTTTTTGTAGCAACGCCATATCTCCCCTAATTTTTCATCAAAATTAATGATTATGTTCTCCGCTATTGACGAAAATAGTTTAAAATAATTGATTTCGTGAAAAAAAAAATTCTTCTTCTTCTTCTTCCTAACTTGGCAACCGGTCTTCTTTAATGAAGACCATTACTGCCATTATCGAGTGAATTATATTGTCATATGTTATGAGTGACGATTCAATACCCTAACAAGATGGTGTTTCCTTTGTTAGAAGTTTCTAGGAAGTTTTGGTGGGATCTCGGAATGAATGCTTTCAGTTTATATTTATAATCCACCTCACTTATGTACAAAAACCAAACTATATCACGCAAAATCCACCATTATTACATAATATATGGTCAAAAACCTAAGTAAATGAATTAAAAATAACAATCACAACATGTCACTTCAAGATCCTGCCAAAACTAAAAAAAAAAAAAACATTATAAACGTAATAAACATTCATTAACAACGCCATCTGTGGATGTGAATATATATTAAACTAAAATGTAGGAGGCGCCATCTATTAACAGCATGTTTACACGATACTTTTTCTAGTTTCTCGGACAAAACGACAATAAGGGTGAAACCGCGGTCAAGGTTAGTGTAGACAATTTTATCGGAATAGTAAACGAAACTTGGCTGCCGACCATACTACATATACTACATATAGTTTTATTTAAAGGAAAGTGTACACACGTCACAACTCTGTATCGGAGAGATCATATCAAACAAATTTAGATATTTTTATAATAACTGCAACGTACGTATACAAAACATAATATTATATACATACTCATTATATTTGAGCTCATAATATAAACAAACCCATCTATATATAGTAAACATGATAAGTATGCATTTCAAACAAAGTTTCCTTAACTTAATCTAACGTGTATCTATTTGGTGGTACAAGTGTTTAATAAAACTATATAATTATCTACAATCTGATTTAATATGTACCTGAACGTTAAAGTATCGATCCCCAAGTGTAACAAGCAACGATATTTTATTAAGAAATAACATGGGAAAACCATTTTTTGCTCTTTGAAAGCTTATAAGTCGTATACGAATATTATATCCACAATATGGAAAGTACATATTATTATAGAAAATGTAACGCTTTACAGGAAAGTTCCCTTATCATTTTTGCGCTAAATCTACTAGTTCAAAAGTTACCCTCATACAATTTGCTAAGTTAGAAATCCTATATCAAAGAAAGTATAATAATAAATTGTTTTGTAAATGAATTAATGAGCTTACATTCCTGCAATAATATAATCAAAGGAGATGTTATGGAGATTGGCACCCGTTAGATCTCACTTTTTTTATCGGTGACAATAACTACCTCGAACGTCGTTCCTATCGAAGTTGCCTCTTATTTCTGAACTCAAAAAAAGATAGGAGGTTACTCAATTCGAATATATATTTTTTTAATGGATGTTCAGCCATATCTTCTTTGTTTATGAACTGATTTGGATGATTCTTTTTTTGTTGGATAGGGAATATCTGTTGGGTAGTTCTATTGTAATTTCATTGCCATTGGAGTTTTGATTTCGGAGATACACCAGGGAACTCTTCAAAATCATTGATTTGGTTTTCTTTTTTGTTAAAAATTGTCTTTTTACATTTATGATTTTGTTGGGATGTACATGTTATTATATATTTCGTATCGTAAGTAAAATAAGTATTAGTACCTACTACGATACTATAAATAGTTCTCATGGGTAAAATTTACGATATTTGTTAATAAATACATAATTTAGTAATTACAAATGCACATTTTCCAAATATTATTAGCGTATAGTCACAACTATATTCTGTTTGAGACGATTTGTTCTATTTGTACGATGTGCGCTTACCTTTACATAATATCGTTTGGAGCCAAGTACCACGTCGGCGGCGTCGTGTGTTAAATACAGACCACTTATTAGCTATTATGTACAGAATAGAGAATTCTTATTGTCGCGGTAAAATGGTGCAAGAAGTAACACCCTGTACCTGGTGTACAATGTTTTGACCTAGACCAGCTACGGCTATATTGCAGCGACGTAACGGTAAGCCCAAACGTTTAGCACATTTTACGCTTCAAAAGCAATCCTGTGCTCCGCTATCGATAAGCGCTCTGACGAGTAAAACCTGGCCGGTATTTTCCGGATGATGTACCCGAACACTACAAGTACCTAAAAGTACCATGGCGCGGTTACTTTCGACAAGTGTGCCAGCGTACACTGTGCTTATGTTAGGACCATCGATGTTCACGCTCGATACGGCAGCAGTAACAGGGTTGACTCCCGAACCGGGACCAGTGCTGTCAGAAATGGCTGAATAATGCAATAAGGTATGGTGACGACCACCACAAGCTATGCATCGCGACTTAGAGAAACATGAATCTACGTTATGATTTTTACGCAAACAATTTCGGCATAAATTATTCTTGGTTACAAAGTTATTTTTAAATGAATTATCTAAATCTTTAAACGCAGCACATTTGTACACGGAATGTGGCAAAGAACAAAACACGCAAGTTTCAACCTTATCAATATTATGATAAGGTACCTTTGTGTTGACGGTCAATGAAGAAGATTTATATTTTTTATCATTGTTATAATTTTTACGAAAACTTGTGTTCGGTACGAAATTAGATTTATTAGAAACTGATTTACATGGGTGTTGAACAGAGTGACCGGACTCACTCGCTTCTAATACTTTTACATAACTTTGTAAAAATGATAAAAGATTGTTAAATGTCGGTATTTGCAAATTGTTTTGTGATTCAAATCGTTTGCGAGTATTTTGGTCCAAAGTACGGGACGCTAAATAAAATAAAATATACTCGCCAAGATTATCAACATTTATCGCCTTAAGGGCATTTACAGACTCATATAATACGCAAGTGAATATACGTAACTCATTTAAATTGCCACTTTTTAAAGAAGGATAGTTACATATTTTGTCAAGATAGATAACAGACAAGATTCTTTTGTTTTCAAAACGATCGTTTAATGCATCAAATACAACCTGATAATTATTAGATGTTACTGGAATGCCTTTCGCGACAGATAACGCGAAACTCGACAGACACGATAACAAATAATGAAATTTTTCAATATTACTAATGTTGTCATTGTTATGAATTACACACGTAAAAGTGTCATAAAATGTTTGCCAACACTCAATGCTTCCGTCAAACTTAGGCAGCTCAATTTTAGGCAACCGCGCTTGGCCAACTGGCTTACAGGTATTGGGCGTAATGTTTGATAACTCGGGAACACTGATAACAGAATACGCATCGACGACAGCATAGTACAAGTCGTCAAACGCCGCAACAGCTTGATTGTCAATGTTTGAGTCGGGTTTTAGCTTTAATTTCAAAGTATTTATTTCGTTCGTTAATGTAACGTATTCCTGTCGCAAAGATTCAACACGTGTGTACCTAGCTTTAAATTGACTGAGTTTAGAGCGATCGATTTGTATTTGTTTACTTAAATCAAAAAGAATTTGTACGTCCCTAAAAACATATTCACGTTGGGACGTGAACAATTTAATTTGTTGTTCGTTACTCATTATGACAGATAACTATAATATTATGTAAATAAAACTTAAAGATATTTGATAAAAGTTAAGTGATTTCCGATGTAGGTAGATATGACAAAACGGTCGACAAATTATTCAGTTACGCTAAAAGTTAAGATTTGTTTACTATATAGAAAAAGTAAGAAGTAGCTACGTGTACTTTATTCCTATATAAGTAAAGCTAAGTATAGGTTTGATTTCGAATCAAACGCATTAGAATTTTACATAAAAAAGTAAAGAAGTACGTACGTGTACTTATAATTTTATGTAAAATAGGTAGGTAGGTAAGTATTTAAATAGGTAAAAGCTAATAAAACTGTAAACTAAGTAAATTTTAGTTACCACAGGACATTTGACTCGGTAGGACCACTTAATATATGTATTGTTTTAGATATTTTCTCCCTAGCATGCGGTGTAGGAATTTGGATAGGTATTTTGCCGGCCACTCACCTCGGGCATGCTGATGTTGATTTTCGTGGCTTCTATGCACTGCACATTACGCACTGTTGAAGCACTATGGAACCCCGGGGTTTGTGAAGTCCGAGCTTAACTATTATTTGATTTATACTTTTAATTTACGACGGAGACGCAATAGTTTTATGCGCTCTGTTAGGCGACACGTTTTGTCTTTTCAACTGTCACTCGTCGCACGTGAGTTTTTGGTTTTGTTTGTAGATGGCGCTAATAGTGGCCGAGGTAGGAAAAGTTATGAAGGAATATATGCATGCTCTAACAGTATTAAAATGAAATTTATTCATGTATACATACATTTAGATCACTAACAAATTTATTGCAATGTAAATTATTATTAAATGAGTGTTCTCATCCATAATTACTCCCTACACTCCTGATTAATACAACATGTATTATAACAGGCGTCACACATTTTTTTATTATTGTATAATTAAAATTAGCTGTGCCCTATGGTTTCACTCATATATTCAGTTAATTCTCCACGCGTCGTCGACAAAGCACTCGTGTAACTTAGCGCTCTTCTCGCTACCCGTACTTAGGTTCTTACATACAACTGCTTATCAGGTTTCTTGACATTGATTAGTAAGTGCTTAATGCTATGATGCTCCGCTCTTTAGGCTATACAATGAAAAAAAAAACAACAAATAATCTATTGTAAACAATATTATAATAGTAAAGCCTTCTAAACTCCTTGACATAAAAATTCAAAATTCCCTTATTTATTTCCAACTGCTAAATTTTTTAATTCAAATTTTATGTCCTAAACCTATGAAAAAATAGTCAATGTACACTTTCTTCTTTTTTATTTAATGTTGGCGAAATAACTTCGTTTCACGTATAATATTTTTAAAGACATTGCCAAGATATGTTCAATTTTTTTTTTCGATTTTCTAAACTATTTTCTGCTTTTTAGTCTCATTTTCATGTTAACTGTAGCAATTGAGTTTAAATATCTTGATTATATTATTACACAAACAAGTGATATTATTAAAGAAAATTAATTGAAAAATTTGTACCGAATAGACAACCAGCTAGATAAGAAAGGGAGTTAATAACGTGTGTAAAAAAACAGGGGGGTACATCTCAAATTTCACTCCGATACCTATCGGAATGTACACCCAAGTACCTACTTGGGGACAGAATTTCAACTTAAGTGAGATAGCTAGTAATGGTAACACTAGAAAATCTAGAAGTAACGTTTACTTTGTAATATTGATTGCAAATGAATAAATTTTGATCAACCTGTGTAGTGTCAATGCGTCTTATTTTATTGAGTTTCGAGAGCCGCGGCCGTATCGCTCGTCGCACGAACCTTCCGATACAATGCGATTGTTTTGAACTATTTACCCTCAAATTGTTTTAGAATTATTATTTTTGTCATTGCAGTATTAAATAACGTATGAGCAGTTAGTTATTGCAAGAGATAATGTATTTATGTGGTATAAGTCAGTTCTTTAGAAGAAAGCGGCCTATTATAGAAAGGGTGAGTTTTTAAATTATATTTCTATACTATTATGAATAGGTAAAAGAGTTTTTGGTGGGATCTCAAACTGTCATGTTTTGGTTTTTGTTATACATCCATAAATTTTCGTTGTTTGACCCTATATTGTGTAACATAGATTGCATTTTAAATAATTAAGCTTAGTTATTGTACACAAGTGAAGTGGATTGGAAAGATTGTCCATGAATTCTGACATGCCACAAAAACTCCACAGAAAGTTGTAACAAGGGAGCCTTACATTATATTACTGAAATTATCATAAGTCATCCTGACTTATATTCACTCTTTAATAACAATAATTTGCTAAGTTACGTAGAACCGTAGAAGAAGAAAGAGGTATATTTTATGAGTAGGTATTTTTGTGGGATGTCATCATGGAATTAGTGATCCGATTCTAAAAGATCTTTCACTAATAGAAAGCTACGGTACAGTTGATAGTTTACAGGTTATGTTATACCTAATTTTATTAAGTGCTGTATTCTAATTATCACGTACAAAGTCGCGGGCGGTTGCTAGTATTATATATAAATCTACGCCCAGCGTTAAAACTTTGATATGTTAAGATATAAAAAAATAAGTTTTCGGTGTTCAATCTTAGCAAAAATATCACAAAACTACTTAGGTACCTACCTATCTACATCAAAATATAATTAAAAAAATTGTCTGGGCGTAAATTTTTTTCGTAATTCATACGCATAAGCTTTATAGAAGATCTGAGTTGCTTTCGCAAGTCGCGCCCAACGAAGTTTTGCTTCAAACACTTTTGAACTCAAAGGCAGCTAATCTTCAGTACAAAGTGTCTATATAATATTTATCAAAGGTTTTTTGTAGCAACGCCATATCTCCCCTAATTTTTCATCAAAATTAATGATTATGTTCTCCGCTATTGACGAAAATAGCTTAAAATAATTGATTTCGTGAAAAAAAAATATTCTTCTTCTTCTTCTTCCTAACTTGGCAACCGGTCTTCTTTAATGAAGACCATTACTGCCATTATCGAGTGAATTATATTGTCATATGTTATGAGTGACGATTCAATACCCTAACAAGATGGTGTTTCCTTTGTTAGAAGTTTCTAGGAAGTTTTGGTGGGATCTCGGAATGAATGCTTTCAGTTTATATTTATAATCCACCTCACTTATGTACAAAAACCAAACTATATCACGCAAAATCCACCATTATTACATAATATATGGTCAAAAACCTAAGTAAATGGATTAAAAATAACAATCACAACATGTCACTTCAAGATCCTGCCAAAACTCAAAAAAAAAAAAAAAATTATAAACGTAATAAACATTCATTAACAACGCCATCTGTGGATGTGAATATATATTAAACTAAAATGTAGGAGGCGCCATCTATTAACAGCATGTTTACACGATACTTTTTCTAGTTTCTCGGACAAAACGACAATAAGGGTGAAACCGCGGTCAAGGTTAGTGTAGACAATTTTATCGGAATAGTAAACGAAACTTGGCTGCCGACCATACTACATATAGTTTTATTTAAAGGAAAGTGTACACACGTCACAACTCTGTATCGGAGAGATCATATCAAACAAATTTAGATATTTTTATAATAACTGCAACGTACGTATACAAAACATAATATTATATACATACTCATTATATTTGAGCTCATAATATAAACAAACCCATCTATATATAGTAAACATGATAAGTATGCATTTCAAACAAAGTTTCCTTAACTTAATCTAACGTGTATCTATTTGGTGGTACAAGTGTTTAATAAAACTATATAATTATCTACAATCTGATTTAATATGTAACTGAACGTTAAAGTATCGATCCCCAAGTGTAACAAGCAACGATATTTTATTAAGAAATAACATGGGAAAACCATTTTTTGCTCTTTGAAAGCTTATATATAAGTCGTATACGATATTATATCCACAATATGGAAAGTACATATTATTATAGAAAATGTAACGCTTTACAGGAAAGTTCCCTTATCATTTTTGCGCTAAATCTACTAGTTCAAAAGTTACCCTCATACAATTTGCTAAGTTAGAAATCCTATATCAAACAAAGTATAATAATAAATTGTTTTGTAAATGAATTAAAGAGCTTACATTCCTGCAATAATATAATCAAAGGAGATGTTATGGAGATTGGCACCCGTTAGATCTCACTTTTTTTATCGGTGACAATAACTACCTCGAACATCGTTCCTATCGAAGTTGCCTCTTATTTCTGACCTCAAAAAAAGATAGGAGGTTACTCAATTCGAATATATATTTTTTTAATGGATGTTCAGCCATATCTTCTTTGTTTATGAACTGATTTGGATGATTCTTTTTTTGTTGGATAGGGAATACCTGTTGGGTAGTTCTATTGTAATTTCATTGCCATTGGAGTTTTGATTTCGGAGATACACCAGGGAACTCTTCAAAATCATTGATTTGGTTTTCTTTTTTGTTAAAAATTGTCTTTTTACATTTATGATTTTGTTGGGATGTACATGTTATTATATATTTCGTATCGTAAGTAAAATAAGTATTAGTACCTACTACGATACTATAAATAGTTCTCATGGGTAAAATTTACGATATTTGTTAATAAATACATAATTTAGTAATTACAAATGCACATTTTCCAAATATTATTAGCGTATAGTCACAACTATATTCTGTTTGAGACGATTTGTTCTATTTGTACGATGTGCGCTTACCTTTACATAATATCGTTTGGAGCCAAGTACCACGTCGGCGGCGTCGTGTGTTAAATACAGACCACTTATTAGCTATTATGTACAGAATAGAGAATTCTTATTGTCGCGAACGTAACGGTGTCAACAAACTAATGCGAGGGCCTATTTCGTTAATTTTGACGTTGTATTTTATTATATTTCTTATATATTCATGAATTATTTATGCTGTTATTTTTTTACTGACTTCAAAAAAGAATGGTTCACTATTTTGCGTTTCTAATGTGTTTGTTTTTATAATTCTTTTACTAAGGTAGTTAATCTACATACAAATGGGAAGGTTTTATCATTTGAAATATTAGAGAACTATTCTTATGTACGAACATACAGATAACTTGAATCGAACTGTTTTTTCACTTTTTCAATATTTTTCATTTCTATGAAACACTGAACTATAAATAATGGAACTAAAAGTCTATAGACTTCTGCCCGCTACCTCCGCAAGGAATGAATAACGAATTTTTTGAACTACATTTTTCTACCTGTCCTCACGTCCCGCGCCAAAAACAAAAGACGTCTGATCTGATCCAATTTTAAATGTCAGATAGATAATTGTGCAACATCCTGGCGACAGATCAACTCCGTTTCGGCTCCAACGAACATCTCTAGACTTGTCTGTTACTGAAATACTTTAGTTCTTACCTCTTGGTCGGGACGGGCGCGCTCTCCGCCCGCCCTACGTTCTCGGGCGCCTACAGAATCGTCGATCGTTCGGTTTGTTTTTTTTTTTCTACACGATAAAAATAAACTGTACAAACTTATATGTGACAGTGATAATGTTTTTAAAATAGTTCGAAACTGTAGTTTGAAGTGTTTCAAACGTTTTAATGGAGAGGCGAAGGTGATTTCGAATTTGCGAATTTTATTTTTATTTTCGCTAAAATAAATATTAAAGTGCGCTAAATTATTAATTAAGCTTCGTTGAGTTTTGAATTTTTTTAAATATTTATTCGAGTATTATTATAATATTCAGTCATTTGCATTATATTCCATTAATATTGTCACGTAGTAAAATCAAAATCCATAGTTAATGAATAAAAATATATCCCAAAACACATTTCATTCTAAAGAAGAAAAAAAAAAAATGTAATACTAACTTTGCACCCAATAATTCTTCATAATATTCATTAAGTTGAAAATACTAAAACAGAAATCCAAACTGAAACCAACATTGCATTTATTTTATCAAAATAAATTCTAAATATGATAAAATTTTGCAAAATTTAAATAGATAATTAAAATTGTAGTTATATCCATTCATATTAAAATAACCCATCTATTGTTCTAACTTCTAAAGAATAATATGTTTTTACATAGTACAACAGTCTGGATCGTTTTGAAATTTATGACTATATGGTGGGTACTAAGTAAAAATAATGTCTTTGTTTTCATTGAAATTAAAGAATTTTGGACAAATCTTAAATATGTTTTTCTTTAAAGCTTAAATTATTTTCTTTCTGACCGCATCTGCAATTCGAGCTCGATTCAAACGGATATTAGTAAACAAATGAATCAGTTTGGATTCATAGATTTTTGCATATCTTTTATTACCGTGTTTGTAACAGTAAAATTCAGTTGAATTTACCTATTATATTTTTTCCTCATGTTTTTTCTGTCTTCTTTATTTTTTCGGTTAGAACCCCTTTCTCACAATTCGATCAGTACGGACTATAGTTTTAGGCAAAAGCGATAAATAACTACTAATCATTAAATCATCAATTAATTTGAAAATTAATTCGATCATCTCCATTCACGTAATAGGGTCAATCAACTATTTAACACACACTTTGCTGTCTCTGACAGTATATATATATATATATACATTAATACGTGAAGCAAAAACTTTCTACCCCTTTTAAAGCGTATTGCGTGCACGGAAGACTGTGAGATTTGTCATGGTTAAAGTTTATATGGGGAAGTAGTGCAAAAAGCTAAAATTTATCTATAATATCTGCTACTAATATATTAAATTAAATAAATTAATACTGTGAATCCTAACCCGACAAGTGCCATTGAAATTAGACCCCCCAAAATATTGACATTGTCGCTCAACGAAAAGTGACAGCAAGTGATGTAGTTAATACTCATTGTTTATGAATACTGCAAATGTCAATCAGAAAATAGTTTACGATCAAAAAATCGCTGGTCGAATTTCGACCTTAGGGCGATCACTAGTTATTATGAATATATGTACTATTGATAATAATTTTACTCAAATATAATATCACAATTGTATCTGAGGAAACGAAATATCATTTCCTTATAAAGTATTTTTTCCAGAGACTTGTGAAGCTTTAGTATAAACGAACATTTACTTGTTACTTGTGGTTAATTTTTACTATAGAACAAGACGGCATGATATAGTTTATCGTGTGTTACTGTGTTATACAGAAAAGCAAGAAGGCAAAACACTTTAGGAAAAAAAATCTCTTATTTGTATTCCTTGCAAAATTCGTACACGGAGTTACCTTCAGAAATTTTGCCAGTAAACACGTATATGAGTTTTTAACCGTAAGTAGCTTTCATTCTATTTTCCTTCACTCGTGCAAGCGTGACGGTCCCCTTTCATAAGGTCTTTGGTCAGAATAAAAAAAAAAATTTATTCGAAGAAAAAAAAAGTTATCTAACCTATTCAAAAGTCGTGGTGGTCGAGTGGTTTAGACAGACGGCGGAATATCGATTCGATGCCCACAGGTTTGAAATCCGGCTTGTACAAATCAATTTTTCGGAATTTGCGTACATTTACTATTACTAGCGGTCGCCCAATGATCGAAATTCGACCAGCGATTTTTTAATCATAGACTATTTTCTGTTTAACATTTGCAGCATGAACGTAAATAATCAATATTATTATATCACTTGCTGTCACTTTTCATTGGGTTACAATGTCAATATTTTGAGGGGTCTAACTAAGTTCAATGGCACTGTTGGGTTAAGATTTGCAGTATTAATTTATTTTATTTTATATTAGTAACATATATTATATATAAATTTTAGCTTTCTGCACTCCTTCTCCATATAAACTTTAACCATGTTAAATCTCACAGACTTCCGTGCACGCAATACACTTTTAAAAGGTGTCCGAAGTTTTCTTCTCACGTATTAATAATTATAATTGACTATTATAATTCATAAAGGCAATAATTGGCTGACGGTGAAGGGAACATCGCGAGGAAACCTGAACGCTTGCGAAATCTTCTTGTAGTACTTGTACTTGTGGGATAATATATAATTCTCGGTACTTAAAATCGCCAATACATCGTGGACTTGCGTGGTGATTAGGCCCTTGCCTTTTCTTGAGAAGAGGCCTTTGCGCAACAGTGATACACAAACAGACTGATATTATTATTTATTACTATTATCTTCAAAGTGTGGGTGTATTAGTTGATTGACTCATTACCTTACAAAATCATATTAACTTTGTGTAATGGCTGAAAATTATTTTTGAATACGCGCCTTTTAATTAACTGTAACAAAGTAACTCTCGTGCGAAGAACAGCGTTTGAGCAATTGATAAATATGTTCCGACCTTCGTTGTTCCGTGGGTTGAGCGTTGACTCAGCTGATATCACGGCGTATGAACTCGATAGGAGCCGACGCGCGTCACTGTCGGCTGAGCAGCGACGCAAGCTCAGCCTACTGAGGACGTCGAGCATACCGACGCCGCTGCAGAGTCCGGTGAGCCACATTTACCATTTGGTACACTGCCCGAGAAACTGCTGTTATCAGGTATAGTTGGACATGGTATCTCTTTGTATTATCGCTTTCGCACTAATCGTATATCTTAGTATCTTTTTAATCGGGTTGTAACAGGTCGTAACACTATTTTTATTGTACAAAGTTTGTTTATCTTTCAGGCGTTTGTTACGTAGTAAATACTTTAGTTTATTTGTGCGGAACCCTATGTCTATTTCCAAAATAAAAGTAGCCTAAGTCACTCCTTATAACATCAGCTACCTGCCAGTGAGAATCCCGACAAAATCGGTCCTTCCGTTTACGAGTTTAGCCGGAACAAAGACAGAAAGATAGGGGAAAAATTTAAAAAATAGTTTTTTTTGTTATAAGAACCTTATTATACTTTTATATGCATTTAATAATATATATTAAGAATTGACCAAAGATATTTAAAGTTATTAACAATTTAAGTTAACAGTATTATTGAATTCATAATTATGGTCAACCACAACATGACTAAGTTAAAAGTAATTATTAGGTTAAATATCCTACTAATATAATAAATGTGAAAGTGTGTATGTTTGGATGTTTGGATATTTGTTACTCAATCATGCTAAAACGGCTGAACAGATCTTAATGAAATTTGGCACACAGATAGTCTATGACCTGGAATAAAACATAGGGTACTGTTTATCCCGGTAAAAGTCATAGTTTAACCAGTGTTATCCTACAAATATAATAAATAGAAAGTTTCTATGTTTGTTATTCAATCACGCAAAAACGGCGACTTTATTTGGTTGGCGTGTTCCGAGATCAGTCTGTGTTACATCCAATAATACGCAAACGAAGTCACGGGTACCAGCTATTAATATAATAATTATAACATAATAAGTTTTAAAAATATAATTCAAGCACAGTTAACATCACGTTCTGCAAAGTACCGTATAAACATAAATTCATTATATACTGAAGGTGGTGAAGAAACGCGAAAACCAATTTAATTTATGCGTAAAATGTTTCAACTTTGCCATAGTTTTATATTAACATTCTTGAAAAATCTTGAAAAATTACAATTATTTTTAGTTTTATCTGGTTAGTTTGAAAGCTTATATTTATGGGCATTGGCAGTGTACTTAACACTAAATTTAATATATTTTATTTTCGAAATATAACCTCCGTTTTTTCACTCCACCGTGCCCTACCTCTCTTGCATATGTACCTAGTATACACAGTTACAATGAACACTTTGTTCACCTTTGGAAGAGAAGTGTGAAGTGTCTAGTTGAATATTTGGATTGCCATAAATCTTGGTAACTCAGTCCAGTAGAAAATCTATAGAATGATTTACTTCTTTAAGTTTTAGTAAATAATCATTTAGTTTTTATATTTGCTGTCGCTAAAACAAGGCTACTTTTTATTATATAAATAATTTTAATTACTACAGACTACAAGACTACAATTATATTAGTCTCAAGATAACGATGAAACTTCAGATTATATTATTAAAGTGTAAGATGAAGAAATAGTCATGTTTTATGTTGATTGTAAATTTCATTACAAGACGAATTCATAGAAACAGAATTACGCGAATTTTTTATTTATTATCGCGTTCATTTTTATTCAACGCTGTTGATATATTGAATGTGTCATATTTGTGTCAAATTAGTTTTATATTTTCGTTAGCGTGCACAGATTTTAATAGGCAATTATATAGGTTAAATTGTACATAAACATACGAACTATAAAATATGGCTCTCTCTGAGTTATTTTTCAGTGTATATTTTATCCGAATAAATTTTGTTGGTATTCTCATGATCAGCTCATATTAGACCACTGCTGCAACGTATGCTTTCTACATAATATGTTTCCGATCAATGTCTTTAATTTTCCAATTAACTCCAGCTGTATTTTGCAAATCGTTACCCTATCTGTTTTGAAGACATACTTTTCTTAATGGCAGGACATGTAGCTGGGTCATTTATATTATTATTTTTAATGTTTTTTTATGTTAATATGTATTACTCAATTTATGTTCAGCGTGTTTTGTTCTTAGGAATAAATGTTTTTCTTTCTTTCTAATAACTTGTCCACTTCAATTGTGGATAGACTAGTTTTTAGATAACCAGCTCAATGCCACTTCAGTTTGATGACTCGGTTAGTTATATCGATGACTTTAGTTCTCTGACGTACAATGTCATTATGAAAGTTAAAGCTTTTTCAAGGGTTGTTAAGAGACTTATAAATTGTTTATTAGGCTCACTATTAGTATTTATATCTCGATGTCGAAGTTATAACTGGAAGGTCGTTTGATTTTAGGAATTCATTCTTCGACGTCTTTTCGAATTTGTCTTTCTTTTCCATTCAGTAATTACGTAAGGGTTTCGAGAGGGAGGGGGTTACAAAATCTCTACATGCCCTTATCATTCGGGGAGGGTGTTAAAAATCGCCAAAATAATCGTTACGTAATTAATGAATGGGCCTTTACTTCCTAGTTGTAAAGTGTTATCGAGATAGATAATATTAATCAACAACTTTGATACGAATCATTGATGATCATCGCATCCACTCCCCGATTCAAATTCATGACAAGAATGATCATTAGAGACGAGATGTTGAGCGTTGTTTTTTAGTTATACACCAATTTTGAGATTATGAAGGCAAACAATATGTCAACGTATTTTTCGTTTTCTTATACTTAGGTACTTGCTTTAGCAATGAAAGAGATATTGTTAATACTAAAATCTATTTGGAATACATATTAATAGTATAGCGTAATTTATTTTTTACAATCAACAATCAACACTTGATTCCATCAATTAAATTTTGATAATATCAAGATCGACTATCAAAATAGCTACACGTAAGTATCAAGTGGTGCCAAATTTTTGGTTAATTCGGTTGTCAATGAACTCTGCCCGTGTACAATTGAAACATCCAGTGATTAACATTGGACTTTACTTACAAAAATCTGTCAAAATATAAACAAATATAAAAATGTTTCTATCTTTATCTAAACCATGTTGTTAAAAGAAGTCAGAGCTAAAGGTAAGCATTGCATAGATTTAATCAACGTTTATATGTAAGGCCGATAACAACCATTAAAAGTGTTGCCAAATAAAAAAGGAAAGCATAAAAGTCCCGCTTTGAAAACCGAGGTATTTTTCAGAAAATAAAGAGAAAATAAAAATATACATAAGTAATACTTATATTTTTTGTTTAACTTTTTCTGGACTACCGATTTTAGGCAAAATCAGATTCAGTGAGATTTTTTTTTAAATAAATATAAACAAGCCAGTTAACGCGCGGAATTGAATAAAGGGACCGTTTCTTAGATGACGAAGAACAGTCTGTGGCAAAGAAGGACATGATCTCCATTGGAATACCAAATAGCAAGCATAGTTTTATGATAAAAAGAGGGCAAACGGGCAGGTGGCGCTTTTGGTGGACTAAGAATTGTCCGGTTAACAATTTGGTGTACACCTATGTAAATTATTGCTAATAAATTATAATAAATCATTATGTACCAATATACGATAATACAGTCATCATGCGTAAACTTGCCTATTTATTTTATTGAGAAGTCGCCCAACAAAGGGAAGGTCCTGGCAAGATGCTCGCATGGCCTACGATCTGCAAACTTTTTTGCCAGATTCATTTCTGATTTTATAGCTCTCTTCATTTCACTTTGAGCACCATGACTCTGCCACAAATTAACTGTTCTTGCGCAGCTATGTTTCCTTCCGAAGGATGTGATTGGCAACACTTAAAGACACGAGGTGTTGCAACTGAGTCCTCGGGACTACCTACTTTTGCGGTTGTAAATACTTTTGTGGATTGTGGTTTGGAAACAATAGCACTATAGCTATGGTACAACTAACAATTTCATTTTATAACCTATGCTATAGTACTATTTAACATCAAGTATTAAAATAACCTCTCTATATCCTCCAATGTTTTTTTTTACTGACAGGCTGATTTTTTTACACATCATTATGCATTACACATTCAAATCAGATATGTGAAATATACGTATTATAATGCACTCAACAGTAATCGTGTCGAAAGAAGACAACAAATCCATTAAACGAAAAGTCAAACACAATTATAATTTTGACAGCAACCATTGCACAATCATCTTTATTCTTTCTAGCAATCTCTAAACAATTTTCTATGTAAACTTGTCTATGGCTAATTATATCTACGCATATTTTCGTAAATGTTTTTAGGCAATTTATAATAGTGACCTTCTGAACCATTACATGACATATAAACAACCATCGGTTTAATGGATGGGCTTAATTTTTGCTGTCAAAAACGTTTAGCTGCGTACCACAGACTAGATATTCTTCATACAGCTTAGTCAGATCTTTTATTGGATTTACGAAAGAATTATTTGAAGCTGTCGCATGTCAGTTTAAATTACATTTACTTATGCGATTTATGGGAACAATGTCAATATTATTGACTTCGATTGATAGTGATTAAAGTGAATGCTAAATCATCATTTATATCTATACATAGTGAAAAAAAAGTCTTTATCTGCGTCTGTCTGTTTGTCCGCTTACTTCTCTTAAACCACAAAACTGACTTTTATTCAGTTTTTTACGGAAGGTTTACAATACACTCCAATAAGGTTGTTGTATAGAAGAGACAATCCAATGTTTTGTAAACAAGTCGTCATAAATCGATTTTTGGGTGCTTACATGGCTTACATTGGTTTAGCCATAAGTGATACATCAAAATAGTGTACAAAAGAATTGTAGTTCTTCATAAAGCCTAGAGAAAAGTCCGTGATGACATAATATATCTATCTCCGAAAGTTGACTGAAAGTAACAATTTTTATCTTTAACTTAATGGTTAAAAATATTAAGTTATTTGCGAAGTTACTTTCTCCAAATTAGTAAGTATCAATCTATAACCAAATAAATATGTTAGTTAATTTTGGCGTTTAATATAGATTAAAACTGTGCTTTAAATTCATCATTTAAATAAATCATTGTCATTTAAATAAATACCGTAGAAGATATCACAGATTCAAAATTACGCGCAACTAAAGAATTCACTCGCAACGAAACGGTTGGCTGGCATTCCGCACCGCGGCCTATGGGTCGTGCTATGAATTGAACGTGAATCTGAAAAACACTACATACGTGACAGAACGAGATACCACCAAAAACTCCTCTCAGTTTTCTGAGTAGGTACTACCAGATATAATAAATTAAAGAAAACACGATGAATATAATTACTCTTGACCACTTATAATTCCTACGACGCATTTAGGGTGTAATTATGGCATTATGCCATTCGATCGTATAATTTACGTCGCCTTGTTGTTAAAAATAAATTTTGTAATCGACTTACGCCAAATTTCGCTTGTTAATTTGTTTGCTAAATCATACCAAGCCATTGACGTCTCTTGTTGATTTTTATTATTTAGAATGATTGACTATTAACAAAAGACGTATTATAAATGTCAAACGAGAGCACATAATCAATAGGTACCCAATCAGATGTGAAAATTTTGTTACTAGTATTGTCCGATCACCATAAAATTATATCTTACAAATAGCCGATGTAATCACAGTGTTGTCTCTTCTATATGCTTCTCAGGGTCTGAATCTACGAATTATTATTTGGATTCAGTTTTTAAGTTAGGTGTTTTGCCGTTTTATAATTACTAGCGATCGCTCTAAGGTCGAAATTCGACCAGCGACTTTTCATCATAGACTATTTTCTGTTTGACATTTGCAGTATTCATGAACCAAAACAATGAGTATTATCTACATCACTTGCTGTCACTTTTCGTTGAGTGACAATGTCAATATTTTGGGAGGTCTAAGTTCAATGGCACTGGTCGGTTTATGATTCGAAGTATTAATTTATTTAATTTAATATATTGGTAACAGATATCAGAGATCAATTTTAGCTTTCTGCACTTCTTCTCCATATAAACTTTAACCATGCCAAATCTCACAATCTTCCGTGCACGCAATACGCTTAAAAAGAGGTAGAAAGCTTTTGCTTCACGTATTAATATATAGATGGTGTAATGTTTTGCATGCATGTTTTGGATATGGGTATATATTTTTGGGATTTTTTCGAAATCCTAAAATCTTATAATATAAACCTCAAACGATATGAGTTTGAGGTCAGTAGCAGCTCGGAGTTTGGCTTCATGCTCGATTAATTGCAATAGGCTCGCCCCCTATTACATGGGACATAAAAACATGCCCGGTGAACTGTGGCTTTACTTATTACACCTCTGCCTAACCTTTCGTGGATACAGGCGCGATGGTATGTTATATTATGTTTATGTAAAACTATATAGTGAAAAAGCGTCGTTATCTCTACACAAATAGAAAAAAAAACGTCGTAGTGTTTTTACATACTCATGTAATTTTTAATGATCCTCATATCTCGATAATCAAGTGGACATTATAGTTTGTGTGTCATCATAAGGTTTTGCAAATAACTTCAGTGTTTACGAATTTGTGTTTTTCTTTCTTGAACGTTCGAACAAAGCTTGTTCGTGCTGATCAACGAAACATCAAAAGTAGCCTATTATTTTCTGATGCGTATCATACAATGTAGTTTTATATTATTCCAAAACAAGTATTATGTATAAACTAGCTGTGCCCCGCGGTTTCACCCTCATATAATTTAGAAAAAATCACTGATGATTTATAATACTTCCAGCATAGACAATATTTTTATCGGGCGGCCAGACGGTTACATCGCGGCATCGCACGCCTCGATCGCGCCATTACTATAGACATAGACCCGAGCCGAGTGTTGAATTATTTTCATTTTGCACTATCTCTGAAACTATGCGTCCAAATAATATACTGTAAAATACGAAGTTTATCTTTATTAAATTGTCTTTATGATGAAATAACTTTTGTTCGTAAGGATTAATATGCCATGCTTAAAAATAATGCTCATAAAATAAATTTAAATTATTTAACAAAAATTTTTTTTGCAAAATACCTTATTGTGGCTTATGTTTAAGAGATAGATATAAGCTATTACTGACTTTTTTAGATATACTAATAACCAATATTTTTGTAAAACATTGTATTTACGTATCATTAACCATTAAGCCAGCGCACGTGGATAAAACGGTTCGCGAGGGCTTCGACTTCCGATTTACGTAACAAAAATCAATATTTATGGCTAGATGGGAACTGTAGTTTAATCTTATATAGCCTTTACTATTCCTCATACTTTCTTATAATATAAAAAAAAATATTATTCGAATCCGACTGGTAGTTCCAGAGATTAGCGTGTTTAAACAAACAAAAAACTTTTCCGCTTTATTACATCAGGATAGATTTGTCACTATTTTATGTTGTTTATATGTATCCTTTATATGGGTTATTCTACAGTACACCGAACATTCGGCAACTAAATTCTGACGTGTATTTGTCACACTTGACATTGGCGAAATTGCCTATGTAGGCAGAAAGCCAAAATAAAAATAGGGTTGCGTGTATCGTGTTTGGCTCACAATCAGATATACAGGGTGGCCAAAAAGTCGAGGATCAAACGCAGCTAGGGGTTAGATGGGGTCATCCGCTGCAAAAAATTGTTCTACGGGAGGTCCTTAAGGTCAACTCCTGCAGAGTTATAATTTATTTTGTTTTTATGAGAAAATTGTCTTTTTTTACTAATACTTATTAAAATTCGAAAAAATCGACAGCCTGAATCTTTTTTAAAATTTTCTCTAGATTGGTACTGATGAGTCCTTGCGTTAGACATGCTATTTATGGTAGTTTATTGGGTGTGTTGAGGATAATATTAAGTTTTACGAAAAAAATAATTCTCAAATCATAACTTTTTATTTACTTCGGACCCCACTGTGAAAAAAAATACTCTACCGAAAAGTGACCCTGTATTACAAGTTTTGGCGCATTTAATAGGAATTCTAAAAAGGTATTACACATAGCTATGCATGGCTTTGATATTTTTCGAGGACGATCATTCGTAGCAAAGGGTGCAAGCTTTGCTACCCGGTGACTATGAACCTAGAGTGAGGTTTTGCAGAGAGATGCTAAGATACCACAGAGAGGATTCGCAGTTCTTCAACAAGGTATTATGGATGGATGAGTTAAATTTTAGAAGAATGGGAGTATTCAATATCCACAACTGTATTAACTATGCGCAGCTTACAAAGTAAAGAGTACGTGCAATCCAGTACACATGATAGAATTCAAACTGTACTTTCTGATTTGTTGATAAGGTTCAGTTTTGATTAATTTTATATTTATTGCAAGGAAAGACGTCTTTGCACTTTAATGATTTATTTGCAACTAACTGAGACTATATGTATGATATCCAACATACAGCGCAGTAGCCACAACACAAACTTTTAAATATGTAAGGCTCAGTGACGGAACTATAACTAATGGTAAACACACTTAGTACAATATGAAAACAACGGTGACCATTGACGGTCATCACTGTCATGCAGGCCTGCACGCCTCCTTGCAGCTGAATATACACTGGCTGTTCCTGAAACGCGACAAACTAAACCTGGACTAATTAAAAAAAAAAAAAAAAAGATGTTCATAGACTCGATCGAGTTTCTTATCGGTTCTTTTCAATGACTGGGATGTTTTACGAACCGGTAGTAGTGTTTTGACGTTAATAAGTGCCTTCTTAGGGTGTAAAGTTGAATAAAAAATATTTTGATTTTTAATTTTGAAAGAGATTTGCTATGTCTGGTTTATCATCATATGTATAGTGGTCGCAATGCTGTTGAGTTTTGAGAGGTAAGGCATAGAATTTCTTTAGGATTTCTTTCTACTTGAAACAGTCCGACTGTGAAATACCGCCATCCTACAGAACCTCCTTGTGTTGTATTTCTGCGGTGAGTAAGGTTTCCAGAGCTCCTTGAGGTACCAGGGTTTAAGGTTGGTAACGCGCTAGTGATATCTATGGTATAACAAGCGTTTATACTCTATAGGCTGTGGTAGCCGCTTACCATCAGGCAATATACATGATTGCCAGCTTTGTAGTATAAAGGAATGGTGTTTGCTAAAGACCCCCTGACAATAGTGAATACGTCATCAAGGCTAGGTTGATAATTATACAATTAATAAAATTGCAGTGTCTGTTTGTAATGGTCAAAATAATACGATAACTATAATAAAAAATAAACAATTTTTAAATTTTTTGTCCTTATGTTTTTTTGTTCCGGGTAATCTCCGAAACGGTTGGATCGATTTTGACGGGACTTTTACTGGCAGATAGCAGATGTCATAAGGAGTAACTTAGGCTACTTTTATTTTAGAAAAATAATTAGAGTTCTGCGCGAATAAAAAAAAACTGGTCATGGTGAAACAATTCGGGCGCTTAAATGCCTTACGCTGAGTAAACCATAAGAGATATAATGTAATTAATGTACTACATAATTATTCACATAGACTTTAAAAAGACCTTCAAAGAAACACACACAATAAAGATTTTTGTATTTAAAATAAACGGGAGCGAGTGTAGCAAGGCTCGCGCGTGTGCCCGATTGACGGCTTCCTATAGTCTACGTAAGCGAAACCGCGGGCACAGCTAGTACGAAAAAAAACCTTGGATCCCTGTATCCCTAAAAACTATCGTGACCTACCACCCAGATTTTATACCCTATTAGCTTTTTTGGCTTCATTTTGCGTGCGCATACAGTTACCGTGTTCTATTGCGCTTGTTAAAATGTAACATAACTCTATCTTCTTTCCTCTTAAACTAAGTATCTATTTTCCGTCCCTTTTGCTTCAAAAACGTTACATTGAAAAACGTTGCTTTTCACCTTGGAATTTCACTCATTATGTCTAAAGAAGTTTTACTTTGTTACCCCCTTTTACTATATTCTGTAAACAGCACGTAGTAAATAAAATATAAAAACAATATTCTCAGCATTGCGAGTGTGAGATAGATTTTAGTTTAAGTCGACAGCAATACGCGACAAAACGGTATCTACTAATAAACAATCGTTTATATTTATACATTGTTTATAATCTTATCTATTTATAATAGATATTTCGTGAAGCCAAACTGTAGAATGTAGACCAATATATCGCGTGGGATGTGTAGGGCGTACATCGAATTATTTGTGTGAATTGTAGACTATATCTTAACGGCTAGACGGATAGCGGTGAGTTATTATGAGATATACTAATGTAATAATCACTTGATTATAAAGATATCTCGATTATAACCATTAATAATTACTAATATTAGTATTTACTATTTGGTTAGGATTAGTGATTATTACGACCGAACAAGCTTTTTCTCAATTCAGTCATCATTCATAATTGCTCACCTCTGAGTATACGTAAATGGCTTGATTAAATAAATCATTCATAATCACCCATCTCTAGTTTCGAATTAAATCTACTGATTGTCTGTGCTGACGTTGTGGATTTGGCATTGTTAAATATTTTTTTATCAGGTCTAAATCAAGTTTTTGTCGGGATCTTGAGGTGACATATTGTGGTTTTTATTTTTGATTCATTTACTTAGGTTTTTGACCCTATGTTATATAATATTGGTGGAGTTTTATGTGATATAGTTTGGTTTTTGTGCATAAACATTCATTCTGATGTGCCACAAAAAACTCTCTAGAACGACTATCTTGTTAGTATACTGAAATCGTTATAGGACAGGACGCTATATTTACTTGATAATGGCAGTAATAATCTTGAATACAGAGAACTAGTTGCCAAGTTCGGAAGAAGAAGAAGGTCTAAATCAAATATTATTTTGAGGAACTGCATTCTACGACAATTTTATATTATCTATACAATTAATAAAATTGAAGTGTCTGTTTGTAATGTCAAAGTAACAGCTTTTTACTAAATGCATATGAAAGTATATACGATACGTATAACAAAAAACCAATTTTTCAAATTTTTGTCTGTTTGTTTTGGGTAATCTTAGAGACGGATAGACCGATTTAGACGGAACTTTCACTGATAGATAGCTGATGATATAGGGAGTAACTTATGCTACTTTTATTTTAGAAAAAAAAAGTCATCCACGCAAATAAAAAAAAACTGTTCTAGGTGAATCAATTCGGGCGCTTAAATGGCTTACGCTGAGTAAACCATAAGAGATATTTGAAATTATGTTACAAAATAATTATGGCTATTAAAAAGACCTACATAAATGATAGCGAGAGAATAAATATCTGCCTTCTAAGGATCACCCACAATAAGCATTTTTACCGGGAGCGGGGTAGCACGATTCGCGCGTGTGCTCGATGGTCAGCGTTCTATAGTCCATGCGAGTGCAGCCGCGAGCACAGCTATTATACAATAAAAATCCTATATATATAAAAATGAAATGCTGTACGTCGGTAAGCGCATTACTTGATAACGGCTGGACCGCTTTAGATAATTTTTGTATTAGGGGAAAACTATATGCCCTTTTTTCTATCGGATTTTTGTATGAACTGAAGACCTTAATTCATTATTGAAGGATGGATGCGTGGAGGAATGGTTGATATAAGGAATAGGTGGCGCTGTGGTCGAGTTATTTGACTCTTGGCAATTGCAGAAGAACTCCTTTCATACCAAGTATTAATTCAATAAAAATTACATTGAAGAAAAATCAATTATAATTATGTCTGTCTATCTCAGTAGATATACGTCGTGTTGATAAATCCATCGCACTATAGGTATACATTTTTAATGCGTATTGTTCAAGTGAATGTTTTTATTTTCGTACTCCGGTGGTTTTCATCGGATGCTTTGATGTGTTTTATTATTTAAAAAAAAAACATTTGCGTCGAATCGGTACGTCTTCTTTTTG
The DNA here is from genome assembly GCA_033032175.1 of Saturnia japonica. Classification (NCBI taxonomy): domain Eukaryota; kingdom Metazoa; phylum Arthropoda; class Insecta; order Lepidoptera; family Saturniidae; genus Saturnia; species Saturnia japonica. The sequence continues at coordinate 2,006,711 of CM065309.1, forward strand.
TTTGAAATTATGACGGTAGTTTGGCCCGTCAAATGATATTACTTCCTACGCAATCGTTTCATACGTACAAGATATTAGAAAGTGGTCGCCAACGTGTCTGAAATAAACGCAGTACCTACTTAATTTACGTACAATAATATTATTATGGGCTGAAATGAAAACTTGTATAGTAAGTACCGTTACGATTTCAAATGCGATGAAAAGCGACACTAACAAGACAGTTTTTAAAGGAAACGAAAACCAAATTACATAATTTTGAGGAGTTTTCTGGTGTATCTTCGAAGTTCAAGGTCTAATGCCAATGAAACTAAAATGGGACCACCCTTGACTTATCACCATTCCCACGAAAATAGAATCATCCAAATCGTTTCATAAACAAAGAAATTATGTCCGAACACCCATAAAAAAAAAATTCTAGTTGATAATCTCCTCCTTTTTTGAAATCGGTTAAAAAGAGACAAAGAGATACATCTATACATTTTAACCTGAGTGAGAATGAAATAGACATACATTATACACGGATAATGGAGTCCTGATTTACACAACTATGGTCCCCGTCGAATTGGACTAGCGGTGTGACAACCAGACTTGTACGCACTGTTGTAATTATTTAGAGTACGAGTGGTCGATAGTTAGTGATTAGAGAGTTAGATATTTTTTCCGTGTAATTGTTCTAAAATCTAAACAAGTTTATAAAGAACGTAAAGTCATAAAATATCATCATCGTAAAATATCATTAAGTACTTATAAATAACTCAATGTATATTTCAACTGTTGTTATTCGGTGATATTCGGTGTTATTCGGTGTGATGTTATTCGGTCACTACATCTAAAAACACTTACAATGTGTTTAACTCATTAAAAAAATTACCTCTTTATTATTGAAAAAAAAAATTGCATTACGGTATATAAATTATTTCAGAAAGGTGTTTTTTCCTAGTAACGCCGTATCTCTAGTATATAATTCTTCATCAAAATTAATGATTCAACCAAGACATATTATGTTCCCCCTATTGCCAAAATATAGACAAATAGTTTAAAATTAATGATTTCGATAAAATTATTTTAAAAGCTTTTTAATTCTTAATGCCATCTGTTGATGCGAATGAATACATATTACAAGCGCCATCTATTAACAAATTGTTTAAACTAACTTGACAACGGTTTTAATACTTTTAATATTAAAATTAAGTACATTTTTTATCGTGGTCAAATATTCGCACGAATTAATAAAAACTGTCAGTTGTAGGACTGCACGTCACCAGAAGTGAAAAGGTATTTTCCAGTTAGAAATAATAAATATTTTTTCGTTATTATTAATATTTAATATACTAGCTGTGGCCCATGGTTTCACCCGTGTTAATTTTATCCGACAAAACACCGCGCCGCCAACGCACCCGTGTACCCTATCATAATTGTTCTTCCCTCAAGTACAAATTATTTTAATTTTACATTATCTACTAAACTGTGTCCAAATAACATGCTGTAAAGAGCAAAATTTAACTTCATAAAATTGTCTTTATAATGAAGTAACTTTTTTTCGTAAGGATTAAAATATGCCATGGCTAAAAATAATGCTTATAAATCACTTTTTAAATTTTCAACAAAGGATAGATTTTGATTCGAATCTATATCGAATGTTTATCACACGAAAATAAAACATTGACACTGGCGAATATTACACCGGTGTCACTACAAAAAAAAAAAAAACTTCGTTACGGTCTCATCACCAGTCACGATCGAATTCCAGGTAGTAGGTCAATATTTTCACCATTTAATAGTAAAACGTGATTAATTTTTATTCAATGTTTGACAAGTTCTTCCGTTTTGACCGACCTCAAAGAGTTTAGTGTCTCGCATCAAAGACTCGCGCGCGTTCTCATCCTATACAAATAGTACTAAACATTCATGTTTATACTAAATTACTGTCTTAGGCTTGATTTTCCAATGTTCAGATAAACACTTACTTTTTAATTCTAGGATAACGAAATACTAAGTATCCTCGGATAAAACTTTTATTTAAAAGATATTGTACATTATAGAATGACATTATCTATAGGCTCTATCCGCGGTTAGTTTCCTATCTTTTTTGTCATGTCGCTTTTACAGCCGTTATCAATAAATTATCTATCAGTTGTTTCACTTACTAGCGATAGACAAATTTAACCTTTCGGGCTTACTTTAAAAAAAAATTAATCTGTCAATGGATAGTTTTTCTTATCTACATAATATATCCATATCCTATAGCTTAGATAGACAAGAGGCAAGACGAGATTTGTCTCAAGTTAAAGATAGTATTTACTTATAACAAATATATGTATTAATCGGTGATAGTAAACACAGATATGTTATTGAAAACGGCCGTTAGACGATTCGTGTATTGTTTCAAAATTATAATTTATGTTGAAGAATTACTAAAGCATTATTATTTCTAGGATAACGAAAAACTAACCTTTTTCAATCGTCAGATAGTTATTAAAATAAAGGAGACGGGTATTTCGGGGCCAGAATGTACTTAGTTGAAATATTGTTTATTAAATCGAATATATTTTTGTTATTTTTACATACGTTTTTATGCCCTTAACAGTAGTCAGTAACTCGGCTACATTGTCACCAAGTTAGCAGCATTGAGGGATAGAATAGAGTCATTCTCCACGAAAACTACTGTATATTTTACTAATATAAATTAATTATTGTATACATAGATTTAAAAATCAATAAAACGTAACGTGTTAGAAAAAAATTGCGCTCGCATAAACTATGTGTTAGGTATACAATTTAGAGCTGTCCTTCTCCTTTTCCCTACATCATATCTTTCCTCTCCCTCATTTAACGAAATGTGCCTAATAGTGAAGCAACTTCGAAATATCACTAATCTAATAATAAACTTGCAACCTTTGTAAAATCGAGTGAGTAATACATTTATTGAAATAAAACACGATACATAGATGATCTAATAACAACATCGTTTTGAGTATCGTGGTGGGTCAATTAATTATACAATAAACTAAAGTGTAGGCGTCCACGATCATTTAATATATTGCTATATTATGAAGTTTACGCTCTGAGTTAAAGCAAATGGCTTGGAACATATTAATATATATAAATTTATTTAGAACTCTTTAATCTCGTCTTCTCTACTGAGCTAACAGTTATTTGTCTTGTCTATGGAATTAGGATTAATTTGACATTTTCGTGATCATTGCGTGTTCTAAATTATATTTTTTTCTTAAACAACATCAAAAAAAGCAAGAGGTCATAACTACTTGTTGGAAAGGGATACCTAAAGGAAGATCCAATTTTAATTTAATTGGTACTGGACCTTCGACTTTAAATAAACACCAGGGAAATCTTCAAAATCATTGAAATTGTTTTTTTTTTTAATGTCTTGTTAGATAGACATTTAACTTTGAGCTTGTAAGTTAACAGAAAAAAAGTGTGAGAAGTTATACTTGTTTGAATAGACACAGTCGACTAAAAGTTTAAACGTCCTATAATAATTGGGCTATTTTTCAAAATATTAGTGTATCATCTAAAATACGACATCTTGATTCTTGACATACATATTATGAAATAAATCCTTAGTAACACAGCCGTAACAGGTACTTCTCAAACTGATATATAAAAAACAAATTTATTCGACATGTTTTTTGTATAAATATTAAAATATTCTTTGATTTGTCATGTACTCAATGATTAATTCTGGAATTGTTTTTTGTTGTGAAACTTCATTGCGCGCATGAGGGTAAAATTTTTAAGGATGCAACGCGTCACTAAAATATGAAACGTTTTGAGGTAGAGAGGGAGAGAGCGATTGAGGCCGATCGAGAGAGAGTGAGAAATTTATAAATCGTCCTATACTAAGCAGTTGTTCAGAGTAAGTAATATATTTGTTATCTTTTTGTTAATATACAATTTTTTATGTTAATTCGTTTGAAGGGTAGGAAGTTTTAAAACTTTACAAATAACATGTGGCATTTTAATTTGCCACTCGTCATTTAAGAATTTAATATTTTATTGACAATTAAATTCATTAAATTCCTAACATATCTTTATTTTTCCCTTCCTCTGAGTCTCGGAAATCTAAAGCTTTAGATTAGTATAAATATAAACGAGATTTAAAACTTTGTTTGCCAATGAAGTTTCACTTCTGACCTGTGTACTTTGTACGCATGCAATTTTTTTTGTTGATCTATGGGAAGCTACGTACATTTTCTCTTCCAAGATACCGCAGCGTCTCAAGTCAAAGTTTTTGACCAGCGTGTATTACATATGGTGCTGAGACGTGGTCGCTAACTATGGCTAAGCCCAAGGTCACTCAAAAGGCAATGGAGTGAGCTATGCTTGAAGTTTCTCTGCCTGACCGAATCAGAAATGAGTTCTACAGTAGAACCAAGGTCATCGACATAGCCCTAAAGATAGCGGTAGTGAGTGGGCTACGTAGCTTGAAGAACGGATGGCTGCTAAAGCTGATGCTTATTGTATACGTCATCAATGAACCGCCATTGCTTCAAAATCTGCATGTACAATGTATTGTTAAATTTTCAATCAATTTTAAAGTCTTCTACACAAAAAAAAAGCAGCGGACTCAGTATCTGCAGAAAGTGCCCAAAAACATGCTTTATTTTTTTTTAGTTTTAATGGATAGGTACTCTAACAACAATACAAATTAAACAGTATCTATATATTAATACGTGGAGCAAAAGCTTTCGGTACCTTTTTAAGCGTATTGGTGCACGGAAGACTGTGAGATTTGGCATGGTTTAAAGTTTATATGGAGGAGTGCAGAAAGCTAAAATTTATCTATAATATCTGTTACTAATATATTAAATAAAATAAATTAATACTGCGAATCCTAAACTGACAAGTGCCATTGAATTTACACCCCCCAAAATATTGACATTGTCACTCAACGACAAAGTGACAGCAAGTGATGTAGATAATACTCATTGTTTATGAATACTGTAAATGTCAAACAGAAAATAGTCTATGATCAAAAAGTAGCTGGTCGAATATCGACTTTAGGGCGATCGCTATTATTATGAAATATATCAATAGCATTATTATGTTTGCGTGTAATATTGTAGATGGAGCAGATCCTGATTTAAGTTTAACATACGATTTCACCTAACTTAACTAAAATAAAATATGTTTTTTTTTTTTATATGAACCAAACATAACCGCCAGTCTACAAGCCAGGAACGTCAAATACCGATACCAATAATCACCTACATACAACTGAAGCGATTCATGTGTTTTTAACTCGTCCACTTCACAGATAATAAAACGTAAAAAAACATTTATAAGCTATGGTTTATGGCCTGTGCATAAATTACATACGTTATTGTAAGAGATACAGAGGGTATTTATATACATACCTAATACTTAAAACAAGTTACAACATTTGAAAAAAAGTTGTGTAATTTCGGCTAAGCTTGAGAGGAACTAACTCCCTTTTGAGAAAGCGTTTTAATATTGACCTCATTAAGAGATTGTGGTCAAAAGGTCACAAAACAAAAAATGTATCTTTTGTGTAGATGGCCATTTACGTAAAATTGTAAATAACACTTTTAACTCGAGTCGAACATTCCGAATATTTGAATGAAAATTGATTAAATAATCACCCTTCCTACTTATACTACGACAGTATAAAACGGCGTGATGATGAGATATTGTACACAGTTCTAATAAAGAGTACTGAGGGGCTCGCCATCCGTCTGTCGGTCGGTTACTATTTTAAGCACAAGAGACACATTTACAACGCAATTACTGTCTTGCAGTTTGTTGCGTCGTATAAAATGTGAAGCTGGTTTTGAACCGAACAATGTTTTGTTTAGACGTACCTACTATAATGACAAATGATTACACTAAAAGTGTGAAGTAGAGAGATAGCATGCCGCTTAAAGAAATATTACTTTTTAAAATAACCATTTATCTTGGGGCCGAATTTTCAATACTCAGATAATCAGACATATAGCTTTTATTCGACTGATATCAGAGAAATAAATTGTTCAATAGTCAGCTAGGCTTTATTAGAGGAATAACTCGATTGTTTAATTAGTCTGTTCCTTCGATGGCCAGATGAAGATTGTTCTATAGACATCTTTGACAGATATGTAAGATACATTTGTTTTTCGCTTACGTATTTCTTTATTTTGCACTAGCTGACATGTGCAACTTCGTCTGTGTCACATAAGAGAGAGTGGGACGTAGGCAGAGACAAATAACAATTGTCGTAAGCACCTACAATACAATTTACAGGTGCCGCCCGCCTGCCACATCATTCTACTAAAATGCACGCGCGGTACTTGATTATTATTTTGCTACGGAGTTATTTTAAAACTGTGATATCTCCTAAAAATTAAATACTTGTGATGAATAACTTATTTATTTCGATAAGGATTAATACCATGTTTATAAAAACACATTCGCAAATAATGAATTATTTTAGAACAAATTTTATTACCATAAAAAAGTTGTATAGCGGCAACCTTAGAAGATAGACACATGCCATCGCGAACTTTTCTTTAGAACTTTTTAAGAGAAACAATTCCATCACATACGATTGTTGCGTAACTTTAACCATTTACGCAGCACACGCAATGGAAAAATTCAAAAGGAATAAATTTTCCCCGTTTTTGCAACATTTTTCATTGATGCTCCGTACCTATTGGTTGTAGCGTGATGTTATATAGCCTATAGCCTTCCTCGATAAATGGGCTATCTAACACTAAAACATTTCCATTTGAACCAGTAGTTCCTGAGATTAGCCCGTTCGACCAAACAAACAAACTCTTCAGCTTTATAATATTAGTATAGATTATCAAGGGAAAAGTGTAGAATAATATTTTTTCGAATTGACTATACTGCTAGCCTTGAGGACCTTGGAGCCATTAGAGGCTTTGACAGCTTCACCAGACTCGGCGGTGTATTATAATCAATGTTTTAAATTGTATTAATGACCTACAGAAGGTCGCATCCAAATAACCTCGTGCTGTGAGTAGGGCTTCCAGAGCTCTTTGGGGTTCAAGGTAGACAACGTTCTAGTGACAGTGAATTTTGGTTGTCAAAAAATGGAAATGTCTGTCCTGCTCTAGCGTTTATTTATACTATATATTTGTTTCACTTCCTAAAAGTAGGCGGTGTTATATGTCGTATTATTTATCGGTCTGATAGTAGTTATATTTGGATTAAAAAACGATTGAAATATAGACAACCACTTATGAGACTGATAAACAGCCAGATAATTTAATTTTACTTCTTTGGTAGTTATCTCACATTTTATATGAGGATTGAAAAATCGGCCCATAGGATAATTAAAATATTGATTTAAAAACAGTATTTTTTAAGGAAATGTATAATCATCAATAGATACATAGTATAAAAGAAAGTCGCTATCTGTGTCTGTCTGTTTGTCCGCTTAATTCTTTTAAACCAAGCAATAGATATTTATACGGATTTCACTTTTATTTAGAGAATTTTTTAAGATTTTTTTTTTATAGTAAATTATGCCAATGTTTCGTAATCAAGTCGATTTTAGGGTGGTTACATAGCTTACGCTGGCTAAACTTTAAAACATAAATGAAAGTACTAAAGAATTGTAGTTCTTCAAAAAGCCTAGAGGAAAGTCCACGATGGCATACAACTATCTCCTAAAGCTGACTTACAAATACAGAGTAACTTGAAAATAATAATTAAATATATTACGTTATTTGCGAAGATATTTTCCCCAATTCAGTATTAATCCTTATCCATATAAATATGTTAGTTAACTTGGGCATTTAATGCAGATTAAAATTGTCCCTCACATAAAATCATTTAAATGAATGTTGTAGAAGATATAACGGATTCAAAATTACGCGCTACCAAAGAAATCACTCATAGAGAAATAGTGGGCCGGTACTCTGGACCACCGCGGCGCTACTGCCACCTGGACCGCGGCCTACCAGCTATGAATTGCGCGCAGTTATTTTTTTTTTTAGAACTGACTATACTGTTAGCATTAGAGGCCCTGAAGCCGCTGCGGCTTTTACAGCTTCACCGAACTTGGAGGCGAGGGCCCTTTTGAACCGACTTCAAAAAAAGGAGGGGTCTCAATTCGAATGCAGTATATTTTTTATGTATATTCAGCCATAACTTTTTTGTTTATGAAACGATTTGGATGATCCTTTTTTTGGTTGGAAAGGGGGGATACTTCAAGGGTGGTCCCATTTTAATTTCATTGGCATTGAACCTTTGACTTCGAAGATACATCAGGTAAGTTCTCAAGATTATGAAAGTTATTTTCCTTTTTTATTAAATATTGTCTTGTTGTAACTATGAAGTTATAAACTATCAATACTAAAACAATAATCAATCGATCGAACATGTTTTTTAGGACATAAATGACACCATTTTGTAACTTGCACTCGTGCGAAGCTGGGGCGAGTCGCTAGTATATTATTTATGAGAAAAAAATATAGATGTTTCAGGATATGTTAATAGTAAAATATCGATGTCATCAATAGAAGTTTTCAACTGTAAGTCTTCAATGTATCGATAATATTTTTAACGATAATTTACTTCAGACAAAGATTTCAAACCGTGGCTTCTATTTTAAGACTAACAAATTTGGCTAAGTCTAGGATTTGTTTTACCAATATACCCTAATAGGATTACAATATATCGGCACTTCTCAGTTAATTGGTCGTATATTATAGAAACAAAGGAATGAATGAATAACGTTTCCAGAGAATAAGCGAATAACTAAGTACTATCGATTCGAATCTTTTCTATCGTCAATTGTCATTTACAATAAAGTTACTTAATTTTAAGCTATTTTAATACATTTTTACGTACTTGGTGAACCAAAAAAGTATGATTGCAATATTTGATTTGATAAAATTAACTATATCTAAATATTAAGTTTGTCAAAACTTTACCTCACGCTTCATAGTAAATTAAAAACATAGATACCAATCAATGATAGTTTATAAGTAGATACGGCATTGACGTTCTTTACATACCATCGCGAATGGTGAGCAATTGCCCTCAGTTCACTTTCGACTTGATACCGACGTGAGCGCGAAGAAACTTTTATCCTTATTTGACAACAGAGTTTCCGCCTTACGCTTAGATTTCCTATCTCTTTTGTTTTAACATCCTGATAACAACAATTGTAAGGTTTTCAAATTATTATTATTGAGAGTATAACACGTCTATTTATAAAACGTCATTGATACCGATAGTTTTTTTCATGGTAAACTGCATTTGAAAAAATACCGATGATTTTTCCAAATCATCTTTTTATCGTTACATCGATGTTCATCATAGCGATGTATGCATTCCTAACCATGAAATTAAAATTGTCAAATGGTATAAAACTTAGTTTTCAAACCTCATTGTACATCTCTCATACACTCCATTACACAATCTTATTTTACAGTCCGAATATGTATGTAAAATTTACGCAAATATTAAAAACTAAAAAAAAAAGAATGAATATCGTAGGTTAGACGAGAGCAGGCCCCTTAATACAATATGTGTACTTAGGTACTTACACAAGAGTGGGCTCGTCCGTTTGTCAGCTTCTATTCTTAGTACGCGGGTCATTTTCGAAGCAATTGCTTCAATATAGGTTTAATCTTTTATTGCGATATGCGTTGTTGTGTTAGTTAGCACTTTAGCACATATTAGCACTTTTCCGGGCCTTCGTTCGAAACATAGTTTAGTTATGTCCCATTATATGTTTTTAAGTCCTATTCTAACTGAATTGTATAACATAAATTTTTATAGATCTATCTTCAAAATGGACGGTTTTTCATAGAACTTTCCATTCCCTTCTTCAACACCTTAGAGGTTGGTTTCTAAAAATCCAAGCTACTAGAGCTAGGTCCGTGAAAATTTGCATGCGGTTTTCTTTTACATAGAAGATGAGCATTAAGGAAGGATTTTGTATCTTCAAGATGGTGAAAATGGTGATGAAAGTTTATATAAAAATTCGACATTTTGAAAAATATATCTATGAAAATTAGTTATTTAGCAATACAATCGGAAAGAGTCATTAAAATATATCAAAGTCTCGGAAAAAGCGCTGGTATTAAATAATTTGATAGAATCTGTTATTATAAATACACACAAGCGTTTCGCGCGCAACAGCACGCGATCTGATGTGAAAATTTGGTACTACTTTAATTTGTTTTCAGCGACGTAAACGAAAATTTACAGCTTTCGTGTAGTTTCGTGGAAATATGATAGATGGCGTAATATTTTTAATCTCGTATTTTCACTGTTACCGCTTTAATTCTAAGGGTGTAGTAAGATAAAGTGCTTAAATTGGAAGCTTTGTAAATAACTTTACTAATCATATTATAAGATGATATATGCTATGTGTCATTGTCGAGTGGCATTTAGGAGATATCCAAGATTATATTTATGTTTTGTTATTCGCAATCTGACATTAGAAGAAGTAAGGCAAGCATCGAGCGAAGGTATTTCAAATATTTCGTAAAGACAAATTTTTGTATGTAACTATTTTACTCCTGGTAAATTGGTATGGATATCGTAGTTTTCACTTACTCTATTTGCCTAAAGCTTGCCAATTTGCTTGAAGTTCATTATTACTGCTCAGCTCTTTAAGGTCGCAGATTGAAATTATTAACCTTCCTCAAGAAATAAGTTATAAAAGGCAAAAAGCATTTTTGATATCTGACTGGTAGTTTCTGAGATTAGCTAGATCAAACAAAAATAATTGAGTTTTCACCATCTTCTCAGTCAAAAAATGTCCATTCCTGTACATAGGCCTACCCCAATAATCGCTACAATGACTGGTTCTGGCATTCAGCGTGTTCGTACAATTTTCACCAGGTCGTCGGTCCACTTAATGGGAGGTTTGTTCACGTTCCGTCTTTAGGTACGTGGTATTCATTTGAGAACTCTTTGGCTTCATCGGCTATCTAATCTACGAGCAATTTCATTAGTTTATCTGTCACAATAACACTTGGCAGAATCTTACCACTACCATCCGAGTTACAGGTTTTACCTAGTTTAGGTGGTAACAAGCATTTTATTGTAAAATGAACAATATATTATATATTTGTTAATACTAGCGATCGCCCTAAGCTCGATATTCGACCAGTGACTTTTTGATCATAGAATATTTTCTGTTTGACATTTGTGGTATTCATAAACCTAAACAATGAGTATTATCTCATCACTTGCTGTCACTTTTCGTTGAGTGACAATGTCAATATTTTGGGGGGTCTAAGTTTAATGGCACTTGTCGGGTTAGGATCCGCAGTATTAATTTATTTAATTTAATATATTAGTAACAGATATTATAGATAAATTTTAGCTTTCTGCACTCCTTCTCCATATAAACTTTAACCATGCCAAATCTCACAGTCTTCCGTGCACGCTATACGCTTAAAAAGGGGTAGAAAGCTTTTGCTTCACGTATTAATATATAGATAATATATTTTGTTCTAGCTAACTTTGTGATTTTTGTAATTTGTGATGAATAAATTATTATTATTAAAATGCCTCATCCACGGCCACTGTCACTTAAGTCTAAAAATTCATGGATTTATGTCGGTATATTTGGTTCCTTTGCGGATGTCCTCATTTCCTCCTCACGCAAAGAAACTCCGAGAATAGCTTATTCCATTGCCCTTTAAGTGAATTTGAACTTTAGAATACTAGTACAGGTTTATTTGTAATGTTCTTTACTATTTGCATTGTTCAAATTAACAATAATGTTATAACAACCGGGATGTGACGTACGGTAAGGAAGGACGTCCCCAAACGCCATATATCTTCTGAATGTATTGCGGCGTTCGATCGGATACGAGGTAATTAGCAAGCGACCCAATTAGGGCGATTGATTAACGCACGCCGGTGGAAAACCGACTTAAACCTGTTACTTGTATAGTTGTTATTTAGGTTTGACAGACAGTTAATCCAATAATGTGTGTCTAAAAAAAAATCCTAATAGATTCTTTCTTGAAGTGCTTCTACGAGTCTGATTTAGCCGATTTTTTGGTCTGGTGAATGATTGTATCGCAAATTCTTGTTTTTTAGTGGTAGATTATTCGGACACTGAGTCAATCGACGTGAGTTCGAATTTTAAAAGCGTGAGCTTCGAAGGTAAACGTCGCGATGTTTTAGGTTCTTAACATCCGCCTGGCTAGCTACCATCCTCAAATTGAAAAACTAACGCTAAACACCAATGGGTGAGTTTCGTCAGTTGTATTTGAGAGCAAGATATTCTAGACTTATTTCCTGTGTCCACGAAGGGTTAGGCAGAGGTGTGCATAGTTCGCCGGGTATGTATTTAGGTCCCATATAATGCGGGTGAGCATATTGCCATTAATCGGCCACAAAGCCAAATTCCGAGTTGTTACTGAGAATTTCATAGAAAAACCCAATAACACTTTGCTCGACTTGGGAATCGAACTCAGAACCTCGAGCATAACAGTCGCGCTTAGGACCAGTAGGGTAATAAAGCAAACGTTGTTTTTAAATACGCCTCGCATCGATCTATATCTGTATTTGGAGCAACATAATTACAACATACAAATACGTACTTGCCAAGTTTATGTGATAGACGGATGGACATACTGAGTGGAGTTTTCTATAGTAAAAATAACGGACTTTAACTGAAATTAGTGTTCAACCGCATCACCATTTTCAGCCGAAACCGAAAACATTGCCGAATATTCGGCTACCATTCTAGTTTCGGTCGTAAAAAAGTATAGTTAAGTTTTATTTTTTACCCAGAAAACTAGAGCTTTTTCTTAGATTTGTAACAGGTTATTCGCTTAATCTTTTACTTCACAAAAATAAATGTAAAATTGGCATACATGTGATCCCCGGGAGAAGAGTTATTATATTCAATAATTTTTTTGAAGTTATATGTACTTATTTTAGAGCGTTTAGTAGGAGATAAAATTTAAAGTACGGACAAATCAGTGATAATAATGTGAATTTTACTGACTTTTTATTTTTATATAATTCTAAAGTGAATTTAACATTGTTTAAATAAACATTATTCTAATTTTATATACGAGACAGTAACCTTTAGACCTAATAAGACCTCTAATACACGCTTCAAAAGAAGTAATGTTTTTAAATTCATCTAAGCAAACAATTTTTTACAAAACTCAGGAAAAAACTTTAGTTTTGTGGGTAAAAAAGAAAATTTAACTAAACTTTCACACAACTAGATAGCTAGGTTTCTGTTTGAGTCGAAATCGGAAAGGTAACCGAATATTCTATGATTTCATATATCCGTATAATAAACGCGCGAAAAGAAGTATAAATTAAAAAAAATAACATCAAATAATGGTACAGAAACTACCTTGAGAATATTAGTAAACCACGAATACAAACAGACAAAAATGGTTAGTACGTACGTACCTATATATTTTATAAATCTAAGATTTCCATTGTACAAAGGAAATGTATTGTAATAACAAATAGCAGAAGCTAACTGTATGTTAATGATTTTCGTGTGTTTAACACATACATTACAACTATATGGTTTATTTTAAACAAAATATTAACTTCAACGTACACTAGTGAGATAAAACGCAGCGTTATATTAAAACCTCGACAAGCATCGACACTTTTGAACATGTGGATATTTTTTGGGCGTTTGGCTTGGCTTGGCTTGCCGCCGATCCGAGCTACGTCGTTATATGATTCACAAATTAAAGAAGCTAGCGGCAAACGCTTGCGTTGCGTCCACGCGGTTTGTGCATAGTTAGTATCTCTAGCGCGCAATTAATAATTGATAAATATCTAGTACGGTTGAATTTATAACTATCTTTTCCTCGTTTAATTTTGCTTCTTTTTACAATAAAAATAAGTGAAGTTGAATAAGTTTTAACAGACACAAGGTCGACGTCCATCATGCCGCTTATCCGAAACACACTAACACTATCGCAAACGTGTAGATACCGATGTGTGGCTTGCTTATTTTATTCAAGCGTTTGTAGATGTTTGAAGTTTGCGGTAAGTGGCAAAAGGGGGCCGGTACTTTTTAAATATGGGGACACAATTTCACACACGGCTGCTTAAGTCCAAAGCTTGTATTATGGTAACTAAACAGATGATGTACATACATATATAGATATTTAACACACAGGTACCCAGATCGAACCAGCAACCTCTCGGCTCAATAGTAGGACTTACTACCACTGCGCCAAATTCACAATATTTTTATGATATAGGAGGTTATGTAAAAAATATTTTTTTTGTTATAATAGCTACCTTACATACCTTTTCTATAAGCATCTAAGCCTTGAATGGGAAGACACATGAAAGGACCGATTAGTTCTTGTTTGCAGATTTTATATTTGAGTCTATTATAATTGTTATTCTAAGATTCTAGCAAGTTCAATTAGGCAGTTTACTCTTTAGATATGTAACACGGTGTATTTCGATGTGAAAATCTTCCCAACATGATGACATATTAATTGCCTCATGTGATTGATATAGTACGGAAAACGAAAATAGATTGCTGTAAAACAAATGTTCTGATAACATTAAAAATATCAATTATTTGATACATGAACAGTTAACAATGTAGTACGAAGAATGAGGCAATAGTTGGTGCTAAATGAAGTCTGACAGTGACCGCAAGTACAATAGAATTTATCACCAACCGTACCATTGGATGTTTCAAGTACTAGATTTAAAGTTAAAAAACAGTATAGATTAAAAATAACTCTCGATAGGAAAATTCATAGTATCCGTTATCATCGTAGTGACCTATGAAAAATATGAAGATTAAAATGGACATGCTAATGCTAAAAATTGATTCACTGAATCACGTCTCAGTAACAGACGTTGTACCTCATATATTGCGCTCGCAATCTAATCGGATACAATCACCATGACATTATGAAATATTATATAAGTATTTGTTTTCTATTGAATACTAGCTTTCCGCCTTTTTCTCATATATAATAAGATTTACAGACAATAAATATAGTTTATTACTATCAGACTGACCATAGCTTTCTGCCAGTAAAGTTTTTAGAATCGAATCGATATTTTCAGATAATACCTCCGCCAAATATTTACAACCTTTACGTAATTATAAAACACTAGCAATCATCCGAGATTTCATTTACGTTAATTACAACATAATACGAATAAAAAATATCCTGTATCAGAGATTATGTAGCATTCGTGAAAGAATTTTCAGTGTCAGATTAGTAGTAAGGAAATTACCTCGTACAAATTTTACTTTTTTATTATAATCAGTTAATCTATAATAATAAATCTGTGTTTTGGTCTGTATATGTATTTTTTCCAAATTTTCCGATATACATGTTAATAGATAATGGAAACTTATACAAATATGCTTTTATTTCTGTCTGTTTGTTTGCATGTCCGGAATTAACTCACAGAGGGCTTGACCGATTTTTTAGTTTTACACAAGATGTTTATGTTATTGTTCAAATGGTAGGATATAAGGATTATCAAAAATATTACTTTTGGCGATAGTAAAAAAATACTTCCAAAAAATTATTTTTTTATTTAATCTCAACAGATTTTAATGAAGTTTTGTACATGGGAAATATATAATATTTCTCATTTGATGCTTTGTATGAATTGTCAATAATATGAATATAAATAAAACTATATGAGGGAAATAATTACGGCGTAATAAACATGTGAAGAGTCGCGAGGCACTACTAGTATATTATAATTATAATAATTGTCATTGTATAAAAATAATAACATTATTTTTTCCTTTTGTATATTATATACTTCTATAAACGTAGTCGCTGGTGATCTTTGTAATTATATAAACGTCGCGAAAGCTTGAAGCGGTTGTTATGACGTTCGTGCGTTTTATAATGTTACTGAACGCTGGGCTTATTTCTACGGCTTCCCTCAACAAAGGCGATTCCTCATTGCACTCCCGATATTCCAGAGAAGCGCCTGCGTTGCGAACGTAATTCAAGTTAAACTCAGTTTTGAATCATACAAGAAGCGTTTGATCATGAGTGACACTGTAGAGGAGAAAGG
Organism: Saturnia japonica; assembly: GCA_033032175.1. NCBI lineage: Eukaryota > Metazoa > Arthropoda > Insecta > Lepidoptera > Saturniidae > Saturnia > Saturnia japonica. The sequence goes on from CM065309.1 coordinate 2,022,731, forward strand.
CGAGCAGGTAATGTACCTATTTCATTATATTTTTCGTCGTTTTTAATAATTCGTCTTTAGTATCTAGGTCAGTTTGAACGCGAACAGTACCTACGTAGTAAAGTTTTAGTTATTTTTGGTGATTTCTGAGTTTAACTGTTTTGCTTAATTCTTACTTTTATTACGGCTCTCGAAAACAGACGTGGGTAATAATAATATTTGTCATTAATAACTGTGTTTTGGAATCCAGAAATAAATCCACAGTGTATATTTGTTACTTATTTTTGTTACTTTTTTGAGATTGTATCAAATTACGTATGTAAATTTTTATTTATTTAATTATATAGGGCACACATTATGGATTCTAAATGACAAAAATAAATTTAAAATTTTACATGTTTTAGCTAGTTTATAATCTAATATTTATTAGTGAACATAAAGTACATCGGTTGTAATTTATTTCACAAAAATTTGTTACCTGAATACAGAATTACAATATATAGATAATATTAAAATAAGGAACAGTATTTTTTATTATATTTTAATTGAATATCGGAATCGGTTTAAATTAATTATTGTATAATGGAGCATCTTGTAAATGTACCGTACTATAGAAAAGCGCAACACTTTTGAGAAATTTATAATTTTATTGTCTAAAATTCCGGAGTTATTTGCATTCAAAGCTTCTTGATTCAACTGGAAACTTTTCGGTCCGATCTTGTTAAATATCGTGAAATTATTGCATTTTACCTCCGGGTAAAAATTACATATGATATTTGCGTTTTCTTTAGCTATTTTATTGAATGAAATACTCTTCACTGAATTAATATTTTCGATATTTTTATTGTATAGGTTTGAATTGAGGATGGTTCAGAGATGAAGTGTAGGATACCGCGTCGGTCGACGCGAGTTCGAATTCCTACAATAAGTTCCAGCTTATTGTACCATGGACTTGAATAAAAAACGAGTACGTTTTGAAAAATATATCGTTTACTTAAATTTTGGTGATTGTCATATGAATGAAAATATCTTTTCATTTTACTTTGCCTACGTCAAACACCATCAAATTTCCAGTATAACTATATAACCTACAAAACCTTGTACTTATTGATTTAATTTTGTATTATTGCATTAAAAACTCAGTAAACATTTTTCGGGAGAGCAACCCGTATTTAATAATTAATCTAATACTATTAAGTGAGCATTTCTTGTATATTATGTATGTAATAGGTTTCCCAGAAACGGCTCCAACGGTTTGAATGATACTTTGCATTTAGATAATGTTTTACATTGCAAGTTTACCCAGTTAGGTGTCACTAGACTGAACAAAAATAAAGATGTGTACCCATATATTCTCTTATAATAAAATTAATTTATAAACAGTTAAAGATTTTAAGTAATATATCGGTTTAAAGTATATAGGATAACCACATTTTATCCTGTTTTGAATTTTCCTATTTCACGCTCATTAAAAACGTTAACTGGTTGGCGTTGATTGCGGAATCTTTTCCGCCAAACCCCTCTCCAAGGCGGAGTCTCTTATTGAAATTTCCGTTATTTTGTAAAGCAATTATTTACCTGCTGTTTAGCTTGCTTAATGTTTTTTTTAATAAGTGATAGAACTGGACACTGCGAAAACGACGACAGCCACCGAGAGATCGCCAGTAATCCTACAGTTGTCTGCAAGCCTCTCGTTAGCTGGATTCTTACAGGTCGATCCCTAAACGTGACAAATCAAATAAGTCACTGTTATAGGTTTATTATCTAAACCAATTCATTATTGGTTTGCTTTTGAACACTAATATAGTGATACCTTAAACTTAGAATGAGTGTTTGTTCTAAGTGAGATTCAGTTAGAGAGTTGTAGCAAAGCAGAGGTCCTAGCCAAGTTGCCTTTCTACAATCGTTAACGCGCTAATAGAAAACGAAATAAATGTATGGCATCCACGAGTTGACTGTCTGTATGTTAAAAAATTTAAGTTAATTATTGAGTAATATTGGTCTATACATAATAAACCTTAAACAATACAAATGTGGATGAAATAATTGTTTGTTTATTTAATTTCCCCTTTGGAAAATAAATATTTTTTGTCTGCGAGTCACGTTATTTGAAACGCCAATTAGAAAGCGTGTCGTCACCATTCGGAAATATGAACGTTAGACTCTTGCGTAAGTTCTCACATTTGTAACAGCTAACATATAAAACGATGACGTCACGAGACCATAATCACGCGTTTTTGTTGCGAATTTTTAATTTAAATTGAAACATATTTTTAAATCACTTTTAGGATGTAATAATATTTTTTATTCATAGGTATTCATTTTAAGTTGTCAGCTCCCGGAATGATATATCTGGTCACTTAATTAAACGATAAGATATATGTAAATTCCGTACATTTTCATTCCGTGAAGCTGTGCAACCTTCTCTCAGGCAGTGTGTTCCTTTCTTCTTAGAAGATCGGGTCCTTTAAGCGTAACGTGAAGAGATATTTATGCAGGTCGGTGTGACAGCGGCGACCACCGAAGGATTTCCATCTCTCGGTGGTCGCCGTTGTGTTTGGATTGTACTATCCTTACCATCAGGGACAATACCGTCTACGTGTCGAGCAACTATAAAAAAGGTTTTCTATTAGCGTTAACGATTGTAGAAAGGCAACTTGGCTACTATCCCAGTCTAGCATTAGAACTTGCGCAAGGCAACGCACAACGTCGCGGTCGTCGTGCACTATATAGTACGCGAGATAACTTTGCAAGCGGGAAATTATTTCTTACCAGTTGATAATATTATACCAATGTTTATTCTCGATCACCTCATGGACATTCGAGTGTTAGTTACGCCTATTGGACACCACTCGAATTCGCAAGTACCCGGTAAATTAAAGGTTTTACCACCTCATACGTTACACCATCGGGGTTCCAGCTGAAATTCAGCGCTAAGTGCCCTGTGGCACTTCAGCATATGCTGAGCTGGACGCCTTTTCCTAATGGCAGGACATGTAGCTGGGTCATTTATATTATTACTTTTTAATGTTTTTTTGCGCATGTTAATATTAGGTACTCAATTTATGTTCAGGATGTTTTGTTCTTAGGAATAAATGTTTCCTTTTTTTTATTTCTTTCTCATACCAATGCAGTTGATTTTCATCATTGTTTATCGTATGTGGTTCCAAATACATTAATTAGTATCATATAAAATGTATTTATTTTTCTATTTAGTGGACGACCAGTGACTAACGTATAATCTACTATATTAAATACTAGCTCTGCCCCACGGTTTCACCCGTATAATTTTATATAACCAACATTGCCAACACACCCGTTTAGGCAACTTTTTATACTTTGTGTAAAATTATCGACATTTTTCTTGAGGGATAAATTGATTTTTCAAATTATAATACTCGATGATACTGTAGGTTTATAATGGTAAAATAATTTTTAAATCGGTGCATTAGTTTTTGAATTTATCCATTACAAACAAAAAATGAAATCTTTCCTCTTTATAATATCGGAATATATTACTATTTGTATTATTGTTTATCTATTTTTTCCCCATCAAGTTCATGCATTTTTCGAGTACAAGGTCTGTTAAGTGGATTCCTCTGGTAATACAAGTGTATATACTACGGTAACCGCTTACAATGAGGTGTACCATACGCCTGTTTGCTACCTTAGTTTTATAAGAAAATACAATTAGTTAATACCCGTTATTTATGCGAAGTTCTTCAGTATCATCCTGTATATATTTTACGTCTATAAAATGTTATCACATTAAAATTTCATAGAAAACCCACGAAACAGCGTGTTTGTTATGTAAAATATTTCTGAATCTATTTACACAGAATTCGACATTAAACTTTACAGCCATTATAAAACGGTACAAATAGAAACTTACAGCGTAGTTTTGTAACAAATATCTTGTAATATTTCCGTATCGTGTCATATTCAGTGTTTTCTCGTATAATAAAGCAATGATGGCTCAATAGTAGTGTGTATGGAGACCGCGTCGAATAACATGAGTTTAAATCCTTGCGATGAACCTAAGCTTTCGGTGAAGGAAAACATCGTGATGAAACCATATAATGATGGTATGGCATTTTATAATACCCGTGTGGCTAGATACCACCCTCAAGTTGAATATCTGTTGCCAAGTATCTATAAAAAGCGTATTCCCTCATCTACACTTCGGAGCCTGTCCTCTAACTAGGTTTAGCGTGTTACCATCATGGGCCATATCGTCGCTTAATATCATAATGAGACCAAACGCTAAAAAAGCTTAGAAATATGTTTGGTTCTCAACTTCCTAGTAAAGTTGCTCAAAAACAAAAATGTACGTACTTCATATGGAGGGAGGAGTTAAAAAAGAGTTTGACTGTTTATTTAAAAAATTGGCCACCGAAACGAATTACGTAAATTTCATAGAGTGGACATAACGCTAAACCTTTAAATCTAAACAAGATAATTTTTAACAAAAAAGAGAATCAACTTCCATTACTTTGAAAAGAGTTCCCTGCCAATGAAATTTAAACGTGACCACCATTAAGGTATACCCTATCCAACAAAAAAAGTCTTATCCAAATCGGTTCGTAAACAATGAAGTTATGGCTGAACATCCATTAAAAGAAAAATATTCGATTTGAGTCACCTCCGTCTTTTTTTGAAGTCGATTAAAGCAGTGGACACAATGGCGCAATGATGTGCTCTGAACGACACTGTTATACCGTGAAAACTGATTGAGCAATTTTTAAAAACAATACAATCGTAGAGATTTATTTTAATCGTAATTTAACAAAAATATTTCTTTCTCTATCTTTACTATTGTCTATCCAAAATTTTGGCGCTTTCTTTAAAAACAGTTTAAAAACGTTATCCTAATTTAATATTTTATGAACACTTTTTGTAACACAGATATATATAGCCGTCCTTACCAAGAGGTAAGAGAGTAAGATACTCTCCATATATTGGGTGACATAGTTTAAAAGTAAATTATCTGATTAGTCTGCTGGTCATAAATTTATTATTGACATGGCCAATAGCGCGTTTGTACGGGAGTAAAAGCATTCTGTTGAGACGTCGCGTCGCGTCGCTACGTTCCATTCGGGCCACGTCGCATCTAGTCTACTCTTCACACTCAACATTTATACTCAACGCATCTCTCTTCTACACACGCTCAGTACTTCTGATTTTAATATAAAAATATGTTCAAATTTATATATTTCTCATCTATCAATCGTGCTATTATGTCTAACTTTTATTTCACTTTTTCATGTTTATCTTGCGATCTATATTAATAAATTTGTAGTAGTACATTTTCCCGACCGATGTCATAAGATGAACCTTCCTTTGAATAAAGGATGCTGTTGACGAAAATGACATTTTTTTTTGTATGCCCGCGACCGATTTAACTCAAAAAGTGGCTTGACAGATTTTTATGAAATTTTTAGGCAGGTTGCTTATGAACATTGCTCAAATGATATACTATAAGAATTGTTACTATTACGATACAAAAATTGTTTTATTAATTATATAAAATAGGTATATATAATGTCTCAAGCTATAGGCTATAAGAATGTCAATAATAAGAGTAAACTCTCAAGAGTATAATAATTACTACGCAAAAAACGCGTGCATAGTCACGGGGCAACGCTAGTGTCGATTTAAAACTATTACGTTATAGAGTTAAACGCGTGATGAATGAAATGTAATAAATGGACGAACAGTGTTAGGGTCAATTATTGACCTCACTATACAAATTAACTCGTAAATGCGTATTACAAGTTTCAGCTGTGCTATGTACATTACTGCCGCTTGTAGGAAAAGTACAGCGACTACATCAAGTGTACTTTGTAATATACTCTATAAATGTTTGGAATGCAAAACTAATTTTGTAGATTACTGTACCTACATAACAGTATGTTTGTGTGTACGTTAGAATATCATTTACGCAATTAAGTTAACTAGTGATCGCCCTAAGGTCGAAATTTGCACAGCGACTTTTTGATCATAGACTATTTTCTGTTTGACATTTACAGTATTCATAAACAATTAGTACTATCTACAGCACTTGCTGTCACTTTTCGTTGAGTGACAATGTCAATATTTTGGGAGGTCTAAGTTCAATGGCACTGGTCAGGTTAGGATTAGCAGTATTAATTTATTTAATTTAATAAATTAGTAACAGATATTATAAATTTTAGCTTTCTGCACTCCTTCTCCATATACACTTTAACTATGCTAAATCTCACAGTCTTCCGTGCACGCAATACGCTTTAAAAGGGGTAGAAAGATTTTGCTTCACGTATTAATAATATGTCTTTACCTATGAAATTGCCGTTCTGCAGTACTAACCATTTCAAATCAAAATAATTTTTGTTTGGCTAAGAATTCTAATTTCAAATTAGTTTTTTTTTAAAAACATGGAATTCTTTTTCCAAAAGTAGTCATTTGTTTATTGATTAGTGTTACATTTTCATCGCATTTCAATCTTTTTTATCATCATGGATACGTTAAAAATTCGAGTAATTATGGAATATGAGTACCGTCGTGGCAGCAACGCGGCACAAGCGGCACGCAACATCAACGACGTTTACGGAGCTAACACTACAAACCAACGCACCACCTGTTATTGGTTTGCTCGCTTCCGTTCTGGGAATTTCGACCTGAAAAATGAACCTCGCGGTCGTCCGAATACTTTGGTCGACAATGACGAATTAAAGGCGATTGTGGAAGCTGATGATACACAATCTACGGCTGAATTAGCAGCAACTTTCGACGTTAGCGTCAAAACAATATTGGCCCATTTGCGTTAAATTGGCAAGGTAAAAAAGCATGACAAATGGGTGCCCCACGAACTCAATGATCGCCAGCGCGAAGTACGCGTTGAGACGTGCCTTGCACTGCTCAACAGACACACAAATGAAGGAATTTTGAACCACATTGTTACCTGCGATGAAAAATAGATTCTGTTTGATAACCGCAAGCGCTCAGCAAGTTGGTTGGATCCTGGTTCAGCACCTAAACAATGCCCTAAACGAAAACTGACTACCCCTAGAAAAGTGATGGTCACTGTTTGGTGGTCTAGCGCCGGTGTGATTCATCACAGCTTTTTACCAAACGGGGTGAGCATTACTGCAGATGTGTACTGTGAAGAACTGAACACAATGTTGGAGAAGCTGGCACATCTCCAACCAGCATTGGTCAATCGCTCGTCTCCGCTGCTCCTGCACGACAACGCGCGACCTCATACTGCACAGCAGACGGTCTCCAAGTTGCAAGAACTGGGGTTGGAAGTTCTCCGTCATCCGCCCTACTCACCAGACCTTGCGCCTACAGACTACTACTTTTTCCAGAATTTGGATAACTCCTTGGCGGGAAAAAAATTCAATACCCGAGAGGCAGTACAAAATGCCTTTCAAGAATTTGTTGCTTTCCGTCCAGCTGATTTCTTTAAGAAGGGCATCAATAAACTGCCACTGCGCTGGCAAAGATGCATTGATTGCATGGGTGATTACTTCAATTAATACAAATAAAAAATACATGAAAAAAAATCGTTTAAATTTTTTCATACAAGACGGCAATTTCATAGGTAAAGACCTAATATAATGATTATTAAGTAATTACTACTAAAATAGGACATATTTTGGGTACGTTAGAGCTGAACATAAAAGCTCCTAATCCATATTTTCAAAGTAGAATAGGTCGCTGAAGTCGAAATCGGCAAGAATGATTTTTATAACATATGCTTAATATTCATAACAGAGGTAGAGCATACAAAAACCTCTTTGGAGATTGTATTAATAATTCGACCATCGTGAAAGCAATCTGTAACTAAATAAGGAACTATTCAGGGAAAAATAAATGATCCGTATCTATCAAATGAAATTACTTCTACTCGTATTTATTAACTAGACAAGCATTTTAGAATTCAAACTTGGTCAAAGTTTCCAAGAATTATTGCAAAATATTATCACACACAACATAACGTCAGCATAAGTAAAACTTAGCATACATAAAAGTTGCGTCGCCGGAATAATTTTTTACTTGCGGCGTTAACATTGTCATAACATAAAGATTTTCTGATAACGTAGATAATTTCTATTACCGCATTCGTGCAATTGTTTATTAAAGTTTTCGATAGTTGAGTATTTCTTCCCCTAATTTTTTAGTATGTCTTATAGCATGTAGCGTAGAATAGAAGCTATTAGTCCGATCTATCCATTTCCAAACTAAATAGCCGTCGTACACGTCCATAACGCAGCGTGCAACAAATTAACTACAAATACAACTCTTAAAAGGTACCAATTGGGTACAATTGGATCCAGGGGGGAATCGATTGAGTAGATACACAAGTTTACTTGTATAAACGTCCTAGTTTAGGTACATTTACACTAGATAGTTATGGATTAACTAACTATTGAGGTAAAATTTATAAATACTGCAGACGACATCGTGTCTTTGTTATTTGTAATTTGTAATAGGCTTCATCTTCAGGGTTAGCGGGTTTTAAAATATATTTCGCTACTTTTTTGTATACAACTAAGGCTTTTTTTCTATTTGTTTGGCAAATTGATACGGTACTGTTCCTAATGGTAAGAACAGTACAATCCAAACACAACGGTGACCACCGAGCGATCGTGATCCATCGACGGCCGCAGCTGTCATGCAGGCCTGCATTGATTTAACTGGATGATATGCATATGCTGATCCCGAAACGCGACATGCAAAATCCAGTCACTATGACGGGCTTTTCACCTCATACATGGTGGTCGCAACTCAGCCAGGTAAAACAGCCCTACCACCACCGCTATCGCCATTTCCTCGTTAAGACAAAATATATATTCCTGTCTGTTCCTAGCAGACAAGGTTGCGACCACCATGCATATCATATCATATGATACGATGTAAAACCATTGCATGCCCTCGTATGATAGCTAATTTTAAAATTTTACGTAAATACGATAATTTTAACGTTCTAAGAATTCAAAAAATAGGTCCTTTGGTGCAGAAATTATGATAGTTTCGACGTTGCTGGAACGATAAATGCCGCGCTTTAGGGTGTGAATCCTGGAGAAAAATCTATCAAAGAGAATCGATTATTTTCTTCGAGTTTCTAGATCAGCCGGTGCGTATGGTTTGTAAATTTCGCTTGGTCCACGTAATCATAGTTTTTTGCCAAACACAGGCGTTCCATAAATTAATACCGTATTAGAAAGGATTTTTGAAAATAAATCCTTAAATTAGGTTTAAAGGTCCTGAGATGTTGCCGATAGGAAATCTCACCAGGCAAATGGTCGAGAGATAAGTAAGTTTATAAAACAATACAAAAGTAAATATCTTCATTAAAGAAATCGGAATATGTATCTAATTGAAATTAATAAAAGAGCCTTCATTCCAATCGTAAAGATTTCAAAGATCTGAAATCAATAACGTCGCCAGATACTCATGAGTTATTGAGTTCGAACAGAACTGAATCTTTGATGAATTCATTCAATAAATATTGTTTATTAATTTTATATCTCGTATTTGCAAGATTTGTCACGGCTTTTTCGAATACATTAATTTATGCTATTACTACTGTACTACAAGGTACTGATTGACGTAGATATGTGCTACGGCTTCTTTTTTTACCCGACTGCGAAAAAGTACGTTATGTTTTTCGAGCGTATATATTGTGCCTTTGTCTATTTCTTTGGCACGCTCTGTAGCCTAAACGCCTCGATGAATTTTAGCATACGAGGTGTCGTTAGATTCACCTTAATTGTGGGAGTGACATAGGCTATATAATATTTAAGTACGACATCTGGCAATCAAATAAAAAGCAAAAATAGAAAAATATATTTTTACGTCAAGAGATTTTGTTGGAGTTTGATTTTTTGTTTCCTTTTTGCTAATTTAGCTTTTTTACAACTAAAGTTGCATACAAGCGTGTAGCGTTCCTCTGTAGAACGCATCTTTGTTGTACTTAAAAACTTGCGACATAACGACATAAAAATCGGGACTTTTTGTTTCGACACGGATCTAAAAAGTGTAACTACTTATTTTGCCAAGTATAATATATAATACGCCGTTTTGGCACATTTCATATATTTAATTGAACACTCCAAAAGCATTTTAACTTTTAAAAAAATTGTTATAGTCACATTTTATATATAGACGCGTCATACGCCAACATCAGTGCACTAAAAAACGGCATAATTAAACTATACATACAAACTATAAATAATGCTTCCAGTTATGCTTCTGGTATTTGTAAGCTGCGAAGTCTGAACAAAATACATATATTTTTTAAATTTATTATGATTTTTGGAGGAATTTATCAAAGTCATGAAAATATACATTTCTTCATCTAAATGGGAATCTTAAAATTATAATACCTAAACATGAAAAAAATGTGATTTAATTCTAAATCGGAATTGAAATTAAAAGTTTTGAGGAATAGCCACAATTAAGCATAAGTTTTTCTTTATTTGGGCGTATAAACATTCAAAAAAATTTAAAGCACCACCCTAAATTACTTTTTTTTTAATTGAAGCCTGATTATTAAATTAATATTACAAAGTCAAAGAGATGCAAAAGTTTTGCTATATGTTGAAATGTAACATTTTATGTTATCGCAATGTATTCCAGCGCGTTCAATATTCCAAGGTACGCGATGTTTATAAACAATATATTTCCAGACGCACTCGTGGGATGAAGTTATTAATCACTCGAGCGAATTTCTTCAACGGAACGCCTTTTAAACGCGAAACTCGACCGGTGTCGACGACCTGGTCAAATGTAAATATTGCCGGTAAATCAGTTACTTTTTGTTTATGGTTCTCCCGGTATTGTTAATGTACATAATTGATATTGATATTAGTAAAACTAGTGTTTCACCCGAAATGATTTTTGTTTCTAATTGTTAGTAGCTCTGAGCTACAATGCCACAAACAAACACACATATACACGCGTTAAACTTATAACATCCCATTTTAGCGTAGGGGGTTAAAAAGTATCCTATGGCCTATTCCATGACAATCAACTTCTTTAAAAGATTATCATTAGAATCTTTCCAACCGTTCCAAACAACAAACATTCAAAGTTTCAAACAAACACACTTTCACAATTACACTATTAATATGATTAGGATAACTTAAAAAATACTTACTATACCAAAAAATTACAAATATCTAAAAAAAATATTCCTAGTAAAATTTTTGGATACATACTGCTTCAAAAAGATAATACTTTAGATTTTATTAGCATACACTTTTTAAATATTATTGTTGGTTCACAAAAAAAATAATATTGTTTAATTATGAGGTTTCTAAAATTACCTTTTTGAGTTTTCATTAAAGTTAAATGAGCATAAAATATTCGTGAAAGTATGTCTTACGAGGGTTATTTTTCCATATATTTTTTTTTTAATAATCGAACGATGAGTACCGATATTGTATATGGCTGGAAGTGAAGAAACTCTCGAGTCGTCCGGATAAAACCAGTTACGAAATCCTATAAAAGCTTCTGTGCGCACGCGCCTCGCCGGTCTCTCGTGCCACAGTTAAATAAATAAATATTCAGAAGATCCATTTTTTTTACATTTTATCGCTTTTCAGCGGGTGTACAAATGTTAAGGATGTGTAAATTCCATTCGATAGTATGGACGCGCTTGTTACACTTTTTTTGTTCTGCAATCAAACTTTATATTTATACGAATCTGCAATTATATTTGTTAGTTTTCTGTTCATTAATAAGTTAAAAGCGGAATATAATTAATGATGTTGTATAAAACTATTTCATCGACTCACAAGTATATATGTATTTTTCAAAAATGGGAATCAAGTATTCATTAAGCTATATGTCGTTCGAATTTTTTGTGGATTTTTTTTGCGGCATAGCCTTATAATTATTATTATGACTACAGTGCACCGGTAAAAAAAGTATAATATAAATATTAAAATAATTATTTTATATTACATTAATAGGAAAAGTTACAACCAATAGAAACAGAAATAAAAATATTTGAAATAGAAGGCCAATTACAAGTTTTCAAATATCAAAATATTAATAGTATACGTGTCAACAGAAGGAAATAAAATAAAATAAAAATTATATAAACAGAGCCCAGCTTCAATGAATGTGGAGTTTTCTGGGTATCTTCGAAGTTCAAGGTCCAATGCCAGTGAAATTAAAATGGGATTACCCTTGAGATACCCCCTATGAAACAAAAAGAACCATCAAAATTGGTTCATAAAAGTTATAGCTGAAAATAGATTTTAAAAAAATAAGATTTTTTTAAAGTCGGTTAAAAAACACGGAGGCTACTCAATTCAAATTTATATTTTTTATGAATGTTCACCTATAGCTTCTTTCTTTGTGAACCGATATAGACAATAATTTTTTCGTTGAAATGGAGATACCTCAAGGGTGGTCTTATTTTAATTTTTATGAGCATTGGACCTTGAACTTTGAAGATACATCAGAAAACTCCTCAAAGTCATTGAAGTTAGTTTTCTTTTTTGTTAAAATTGTCTTCTTGAAGTCAGTTAAAAATCAACAAAGAATTTGGTCAGTTATATCGTCATTTGTCTTACAGCTAAAGGTGCGTACCTTCTGAGTACAGCACAATAAAGTTCTCTTTAAAAAAAAAATTACTCTTCATATTCATATAAGTATAGTATTCATTCTTTTGCTCAGTTATTTGTAGTAACTTATTTTTTTATTGTAGAAAGTAATAAAAAAGTCACACCAATAAAATGACAAATATATTGTACTATCAATATAGTTTTAATTTTCTATAAATTGCTTTATAAAATATTTAAATTTTAAGTTCTTTTCTATGATTATAAAATAAATTATATAACCTACTGTAAAGATATCTTCACTGTATGTAGTTGTTATTGGTCACGTGACCGAAACGTATAATGCATGTGTGTAAAGCGGTATAGTATAACTTTGTTTGCCGAATGTCTATTTCTGCGCCAACCGTTGCGTTGTAAACATCATTCTGTTGTTTCTGATGCTTGTTTACACGCCAAGCACTCTGGCAACTGGCAACAGCCTTACCTTTTAATTGGCGTGAAATGGGAATCGACGCCAAAACTACTAATCTGAAATAGAATATATAAATTATGACTTACTGCTTACTTTATTATTCTTGACTGTTGAATAGTTTACGGTCTGTTAATGTCATTTGTGTTATCGTTTGATATATTATTATATGAATTTATGAGCGTTTTATTAATTTACACAAGGTGGCGACAAGCCTACGGCTCGCCTGTTGTTAAGGGGCTACCGCTATGGACATTTGTAATACCATAGACATCACTAGCGTGTTGCCAACCTTGATCCAAAACCAAGACCCAAAAGAGCACTGCGATATTCTGTAGGGTGGATGTATTCCACCAGTCGGACTGCCCTAAGTAGAGAGAAATCCCCAAAGTTTCTCTGTATATTACCTTTCTTAATAATAATTTCATTATTTATTTATCCATTTGCATCATGTATGTACATTTGTTCTTATATTATAAAGTATGCGAATTAAATGGACCCTGAATAGGGTATGGCAAATTATTACATTTGTTTTACAAACATACATTTAATACATTTTAATTTAACTAAGTTAATAATTATTGTCAAAATGATTCTTACTAATTGTTCTATGTGGTTATGTTATTCATTCATAAATTCTGTTAATGAGTAGAAAGATTTATTCATCAGATGGGTTTTAAATTTCTTTTTAAATATATTCGCATTTTCTTCTTCTCCAATATTATCAGGAATTTTACAGACTGTAATTTTTATATGTTACTGCTGGGAAAAAGACTTTTCCCGAGGGTAGGTAGTGATTTAAACGTAGGCTCTTAATATATTTAGTTTTCAAACGCGGAGAAAACGACTTATGTATTTCCTTACTCTAAGAAAATGTCCTAAAAACTTGGTGATTTTTCGAAACCGTGGACATCGGATTGATATTCCACTGGCCCTAAACTGTTCATCGGGGTAATTTTAGTCATCAAATCAAAAAAAGACGGAGTTTAATCAATTCGAATGTTTTTTTTTGGATGTTCAGCCATAGCTTCTTTGTTTATGAACCGATTTCGACGATTCTTTTTCTTTTGGATAAGGGATACTTCAAAGGTGGTCCCATTTTAATTTCCTTGGCATTAGACTTTGATTTCGAAGACACACCAGGAACTCTTCAAAGTCTTTGAAGTTGTTTTTTTTTTTTTTAAATTGTATCGTAGGTAAATCAAAACATAGGAACATTATAATATTAGATATAGGTTGTATGTAAGCTTTTGGTCTTTAATAAGATCTCGAAGCACATTACTGATTTGCCGGACACAAGTTCAAGGACCATGTCAAGCAGGTTTTACTGTCAAAAGGTTGTTTGTTATAGGGTGAATTATTAAATGAATGATAGTGATGTTTGGAAGTGACTCCTCTGCTCTGAGCATCAACTAAATTATTATTATTGTACCTGTTATTTTAACACTTGTACAGTTAAAATAAAAGAAGATAAACCCGATCGACTTTCATAACGGTTCTTCTCGATGTCTGGGATATTTTCCGAACCGGTAGTAGTGTTTTGACGTTGATAAGTGCCTTCTTAAGGCCTAAATTGAAAAAAGATTATTTTGATTTTGGATGTACATTGGCTGATCCCGAAACGCAATAAACAAAAAAAGACTGACAGGTTTATCGCGTATCGCGTATTGTGGTTACAACGCTAAACCTGTGTCGATAAAAAAAAAAAAAATTATGACACATAACTTCGCTGGTTTTCCGGCTGCGGAGTTCACGCCAGTCTGTTGTAAAAAATAAATAAAACCGTTTAAAAATAAAATCGATACTAGGCCAATGAAGTTTAACATTAGTCATTCAATAAACAATTATACGAAATTAAAAGACTACAATGTATATATGGCGTTAACCGCGTAGACGCTGTATGGAAACGGTAATCAAATCTACTTTGATTATATTAGACTTACAAAATGTGATGTACTAGATAACCCGCGCAACTTCGTCTACGTCACATAAAAGATAGAGAGAGAGAGAGGGTTAGAGAGAGTGGGTTGTAGGCACCTTTAATACAATTCTAAAAGAGCTTAAACTTTCTTTCTTTTATCTAGGAACCATTTGAGCAACATTCGCCCTCTCCTCCCCACATTATTCTACATAAAAAAATGCGCTCGCGGTACTTCATCATTATTTTGCTGCCGAGTTATTTTAAAACTGTGATATCCCCAAGATATTCATTTAAATAAATTACTGTGAAGGGAAATTTTGTACAAAATTAAATACTTGTGATAAATAACGTACTTATTTCAATAAGGATTAATACCATGTATATAAAAAGACCTTCGCAAATAATTTGTTATTTTAGGACAAATTTTATTAACATAAAAAAGGTTATATTGAGTCAACCTTAAAAGACAGCGATATGGTAGCCCGGAATTTTCTTTAGAACTTTTAAAGTGAAACAATTCCATCCTACATAATTGATCCGTAATCTTAACCATTTACGCAGCGAACGTAATGGAACCTTCAAAATAAATAAAATTTGCCCGTTTTTCCAACATTTTTAATTAATGCTCTGCTCCTATTGATCATACCGTAATGTCATAAAGCTTATATTCTTTCTCGATAAATGGGCTATCCAATGCTGAAACATTTTTTCCATTTGAACTAGTAGTTCCTGAGATTAGCGTCTTCAACCAAAGAAACAAACTCCTCGGCTTTATAATATTAGTATAGAAAATTATTGTTCTAAGCACTGGATTTAGCGTCTTGATCAATCTATCTGTTGCACTGATATGACGTAGTGGTTAGTGTTATCTGTCTCGTTTTGCCACGTATTTAAAGGATACGTGTTAAAAAGAACTAGCACGAGGCAATACAGGTGTTTATACGGTACAGGTTTTTTTGCTGTACCAATAACTATATTTATTAATTATCTAAATATAGACCATAGATTACACCTCCCTAACGCCATCTACATTAGAACTTAAAATCTGTCCACATACATACAGTATATGTCAATGAATAAGACAAACCAAAAAAATATTAGATTTATTTTAAAAAATGACTTAAATACTGTATCCTATGTGGAAGGATTTTTATTTCTAATGTACATGACGTTAGGGAGGTGAATAGTTTAAACAGCCCTCATAGATAAATCAATTAGAAACGATTTTATACAAATAATAATTAAATACTCATAATATTTTTCTTTGTCAATTTCCTTTATCTTAGTTCACTTCCGACTTGATACCAGCGTAAGATTCTCTCTTAAGCGTAAGAGAGAAGAAACTTATGTTCTTTTTTGACAACTGAGTTTCCGCCTTACGCTGTGATTTCCTATCTCTTTTGTTTCGACATGCTGATAACAAAACTTATACCGTTTTCAAATTACTTTTAGTGAGAGTATAAGGCGTCTAATTATAAAACGTTATTGGTTAGAATTAGCAAAATTCGCGTACATTTAATAATTACAAATTGGTAGCACTATCGGCTGACTGCATGGATACTTAAGAAATGTATTATAGTACCATTGTATGTCTAATATTCACAGTATAGTTTGTGGATATCAAAATAATTCTGTACGTAAATAATGAAGTTTTCTTATAGGTACGTATACTATCTGTGTCCACAGCTTCGCTCGCGTGGATGACATAAGAACACGTAGTGCTTATAAAAATAGAAGTTTCTTAAAAGTTTAATAACTTTTTAATGAATGACCATGTCGTGGTATTTTTTTTTTCATAAAAATCAAGTACCTATCCGAAGAGTAAAAAAAGTATCAAAATCTATTCAGTAGTTTTTACATGATGCACGCACAACGGTAAACCTTAATCATTTCAATCAAGACTATTTTTAACAAAAAAGAAAACAAAATTGAATAGTTTTGAAAAGTTCCCTGGTGTATTTTCGAAGTGAAGGTCTACTTCCAATGAAAGTGAAATGGTGGTCCCATTACATTTCCCTTGAGGCATCCCATATCCAAAAAAAAAAACACATCCATATCAGTTCACAAAAAAAGAAGTTATGGCTGAACATCCATTAAAAAAAAACACATTTGAATTGAGTAACCTCTGTATTTTTTAAGTCGATTAAAAAAATAATTTTAATAAATCGGGAATTCTATATGCAGAGTTTTGTTTACACGATAAAGCGATTTACGCACGGCTTACGATCTACGGATGACAATTAAAAAGAAGAGTTAAAGTGTTATATCGCATTCGATTGGATTAATCAAATCTATTCCCTGTTTGACTCTATCGGTTTTTGATTTCTATTTGAAATAGCTGTTTTTGTATATTGCTGTTAATGCTGTTGTGTACAATGTGGCCAAATATATGAATACAAATGAATTCATTGCGTTAAACGCGCGTTGCTACAAAATAAAGAAAAATGTTTCTCGAACAAATTATGTGTATTTGCTATAGTTCAAATATTTGGTAAGATTGAGTGTGTTTATTCGGCTGAACGTGCGTTGTTGACGTCCGACATTGTGCACACTGACCGCATTGGGCTGTCTACAGATACGCGTTTTTACGCTCTGGATATTTTAAAAATTATAATCTGAAATGCAGTGACCTTGAAATCTTACTAATTTAATGGGTACAAGTAAATAATATTAAAAAATATAAATATTTTTCATTCAGAAATGATATAGAGCCTAGTTCTAAGCCCAAAACTTTATGACAAATCTTGCTTTGAATGTAACTATTTTTTTGATAGTGGGTAGTGTAGGATGTAGATACAGGTTTTGATGTCCTCGAAGTTCCAGTTATGTAGTGGCTTTCATCGTACTCGATCGATGGTGACGGTACACCACGAAGGTGATTGTTGGCTTTAGATTATTATTTGTTTAATACCTTCGGTTAAAGAGTAGACATTTCATGTAGATACTCTTTTAAATAATAAATTAATAATCGTATTGCTATTATCACAATTGCTGTAAATGTGTGAACATTGTATAATTTCCTTAAACCACATAGTAGGAATGCATCCGTATAGTTTATATAAATAAAAATTATTTTCATATATCGCTCATACAATGGAAGAATGAAGTCATCACATAAAAAATTCGAACTGGGTATTTTTATAAGTTCCTTTTGCATAAATTCTATCTATAGAAAAAATGTCACAACTGTTCTTACAATAGTCTATGATATGTTTATGAATGTTACATTACTTATTATTAAATAAAATTTAATTAATGTACTTTAATAAAAAAACATCATGATTTATTAGTCATCAGTTTTACAATATTATATGAATAATTATCGATCGAGTGGTAGTTAACGTTTTTAAACTTAGCATTTAAACGCAGGTATTTATTAAACTGCCTATGTTTCAAACGCGGTCATTTAGTAAACCGCTTTCGTATGAAAAGCCTAACATAATATCACGCGTCAATCGCCAGTTAATGCGAACTGTTTACGTCTGGATCACGGAATATATTTGTATATGCGTAAACAATTCGCACTATATAAATCTTAAAACTGTGTTGCTTATGTTGTATGAAATCTGACTTTTAACACGTATTACTCAACTCCATTTTAGATTGAAAACAAAGTCAGGGAAATATTGTAACAAATGTTCGGTTTGTACAACTGCAATAATTAAACTTAATACCACAGTATGAAAAAGAAGGTGCTGAGTCGAAACCTTGTATACATAATTTTCATTTTCGGGATTTGGGCTTATGCCCAATACATAACATGTCTTAAAATTACGGGTTGACAAATATATTAAAGACAGATGCCTTGCTAATAATAGACTAATGCATGCTTCAATTACATTATTACTTAATATATGTTTATAATATTACGTATAATATATGTATATGTTATAGGCATTGGAAATAAAGAGAATTATTTAATGTAGGTATAATTATTTCTTTGTCCGTCCCCCAATGCCGATCATTTGATTTTCAAAACAACAGGCCTGCATTTTCGGTAGAGGACAACCTCGCGATGAAAGCAAAGCATGATGACGAGTTGATGTCTAGTAGGTAATCCTCTATTTAGCGATCCTTTTCCAACACTTCGTGGTTAAATGCAAACTAAATAACTACAAAAATGTATATTTAATTTGTTTCGAAATAAAAGTTAAATTATGGATAGTACCAAAATTATAAAAAAAATACAGTTGAATGTTGCGATTTGTATGGAAAAAGTAAAATCGGAAAATATGTTATGAAGTTATACATTTACAGTTAGTATGTACCATACAGTTAGTATACTATACATACGGTTAGTATGTACCACTATTATCTATGCACTTTCGCCATTTTATGGGTATTTCGCTGATTCCATTGCTGAAAAATAATGAGAGCGAGTATCAATAAAATCTTTGAAGGCGGTTGGTAGAAGACAGCCTCATTGGAATTGATAATTTTCCTTCAAAGAAATTGTCCAAATTTCGAAAATTGTGGGAATCTGTTGGAGGAAGGTCCGGGGAGGACGGTGGGTGTCGAAGACATTCCAACTGCGGTTCCCAAATTTCTAATCGTCTGGCCAGATCTTAGGAAGGTTTAGTGTATGACACCAGCATTGGTCCGCCAAACACTCACCAATACCTTTTCTGAGTCAACTTTTTGATTTGATTGAGATTTGTTCGGTTCTCCTGGGTTCAACCACTGTGATGAAGCACTTCCGATTGTCGTAAAGGATCCAATTTTTGTCACAAAGTAACAATACGATTCAAAATTACCTCGTTATTGTGACGGTTGAGTATTATAACGCAGAACTCAATAGGTGGTTTGTTGATGTGTTTCAGTCAATTCATGCGGTACCCATTTCTCGAGCTTTTTCACTTTTTCAATTTGTTTCAAGTGAACTAAAATTGTATTATGACTCACACCGAAGCTTGCCGACAACTCTGACATGGTTTGCGATTGATGCGCATCCACGATCGCCTTTAGCTTTAATTCTTCATTATCAACTAGGGTCTCAGGTCGACCACGGGGTTTGTTTCGTAGATAAAAAATTCCACAACAAAAACGTAGGACCCAAAAATGTACCATGCTGTCTTTTACAGTAGCTTCTCCATACACATCATTAATCCTTCGAGCTGCTTCTGTAGCGCTGATGCCCCGGTGGAACTCGTATTCGTAAATAACGTTTTAAGTTTTACATTTTGTGAAAAGAACGATGTCAAAGAAAAATGAAATGATGCGAAAACAAATAAATCACTAAATTCGAAACACAAATACACAAGACTAAATCTATACAATTAATAAAATTGAAGAACTTGTTTGTAATGTCAAAATAACAGCTTCTTACTAAATACCTATGAAAGTATATATGATAACTATAATAAAAAACCAATTTTTAAAATTTTTGTGTGTCTGTTTGTTCTGGGTAATCTCCGAAGCGGTTGGACCGATTTTGACGGAACTTTCACTGTTAAATAGCGAAATAAAAAAACATGTCATGGTGAATCAATTCGGGTGCTTAAATGGCTTACGCTGAGTAAACCATAAGACATATAGCAAATTAATGTACTAGATAATTGTCTGGGAGAGTATACATTTAACTTCTAAGTAACACCCAAAATAAGCATTTTTGTCTTTAAAATAGCCGGGAGCGTGGTGCCAAAATACGCGCGGACATTCTGTAGTCCACGTGAGCGAAGCCGTGGGCACAGCTAGTTATTAATATACCACATATGTTATTACTTCCGTATGCAAGTTGAGTAGATGTATATACACGGGTACAGTATATATAATAACCGCGAATATGGACGGAGGGACAACATATAGACTTCACTTTTTGTTAACACTCATTTCTCTTTCTCTCTAATTTACGAACCGCATGCCATATTGAATGAAAATCGATTCTTAAGGTGCTAACTCGAAAACACATGTTCGTGAGGTAAAGAATCCATACAAATACGAGGAATGAGATTAAGTTCCGTAACAAAAAAAAAAACAAAAATCTGTCACGAGACGCCTGGCAGCTGTGAAACATTGAAGGAGGTCCCAAAGGTGTTCCAACAATTTCCCTGTGGGCGGTCTGCGGGGAATCAGTGGGGTTGCAGTGATTATTTTAATAATATTGTATATTCATAATTTCATAATTCATAGTACATATATTCTATCACATAGCATATTCTGGCCTGTATCGCCACTCCAACAATCAGGTTTACCTCTCGCCTATAGATGTTTCACATCAAAAATACAAATATATTTTCTTTGTTTCAGAAATATGTTGTCAGTACGGACCGCAGCGGCGATATACATGTCCACGTGCAGGTGGGTTTGTTATGTCTTGTATTATACCATCAGCAACCTATCGAATTAGACTTCTAACACTGTCAGTGCGTGTTGCCAACCACACCCTTGCTCCTCGGGGTAAGAGAGTTCAAGAAGAAAGGTAGGGCATAGAGAAATCTTTTTGGAAATTTATTTCTACTTGACACAGCCTAACTGGTGGAATGCCTCCACCCTACAGAAGATCGCAGCCAAATGACTTTGTGTTGTGTTTCTGTGGTGGGCAGGGTTTTCAAATCTCCTCGGGGAAGTAGAGTTCAAGGTTGACAATTCGCTGGTGGCACTTCAGGCTACGGTAACCTTTTAGGATATCTGTCCGTTTATGTTCGTTTTCCGCGAAAACGACTTATTCCATTTACTGATTTTTTTTAAATTCATACCTATCTAATCTGGCCAGGTTATAGGATATACTTTGTTACATAAAGTGACTAACGAAATGAGCAGTGACGATAATGATGAATTAATTTTGTAAAAGACGCTTGTGGGGCGCTTGAATTGCTTACTTTAAATAAGCCATAGGAGATATATTAAAATAATGTATTACATAATTGTAAGTCTTAAGAATACTTTCTTTTAAGAATCACTTACAATAACCATTTTAAATAACCGGTAGGAGACCGCCTATGCCGTGGGTCAGAGAAAAATAAACCGTCGAAGCAGAATACAGCAGCTTTGGTGCTCCCATAGTTAAACCTTGCACCCATTTACCCGACTGCGAATAAAGAGGGTTGTGTTGTATGTCTATTTCTTTAGCACGCTCTGTAGCCTAAACGGCTTAATGGAGTTTAGCATACGGGGTATCGTTAGATTCGTCATAATTGTGGGAGTGAAATAGACTATACAATATTTAAGTACGTCTGGGAATCAAATAAAAAGCAAAAATAGATATTTTTTTTTAACTTAAATGTTCTTCTTTGTAGTATGGTGTTTGTTTCCTTTTTAATAATTTTTCATATTTTACCTACACTCCATACATACAGTCTAGATACATTAATCCACATTCCATACAAACTTACGTCAAAGCCGAAAGTGATTCGCTTTTACGATTACGACTACTGAGACAGTTAATATTTATAATCTGTGACGACGGTTTGAAATGGCATTATTATGAAGCGCGTCGCGATGTGGCTGTTCCGCCTTTTGATTATGATGGTCGAACGACACCGCATAATGTCATCATTAAAATACTGTACTAAATTCTTGTTATTTATTTATGATACTGGCAAAGGTTTTTAAAAAGATATATAGGCAAATATTACACAATAATTTACGCACGGATGTAGTGATTATACGCTGCAGTGACCAATTAATATCAGTTGAACTGATTACTTGTTTTCCACTTCATAACGTAAAAAAAATAGAGAGGTATCATGTGACAGTCGGTAGTAATGTGGTTCCTTTTCACTATAATATACCTACAATATCTAGGCATCGAGCAAAGCTAAAAAAGAAAAACACCTATTTAGGGAAACTCTGAATGTAAAATATTGTCTAAATACAAAATTTCATCCAAATTGTTGAGACCGTTTAAGAGAATCCAGAATAGAATTGCTCACTTATTAGTATTAGATTATGTTATAAACATATTTCTATGCACTGTTGTATGTGCATTACGAGCGGTCGATGGTGGAGTCCTTCTGATTGTAGATTTTTTTAATATATCGTTTGTTGTAACTATATATAAAAAAGTAGTTTATTGAAACTGAATGTACATACTAATTAAGTTTATAGTTTGTTTATATTTTTAATAATAATTATTATTAATAAAATGTTTATATTAATAACGTTATAAACAAAAAGTGGAAAATATATATTTTAAAAATCCAAATCAGCGGGACCCGAACGATCGACCACTCGTACTATAAATACATCTGCTGTTTATACTTGAATTTTACTTAATATTGTTCCCAAGTAAAATAAATTCTAATTCAACAATAGTAGTACCTAAGGAATATGAATTTCGAGTGGCCTCAAAAGCTTCTCGGAAAATGTTATTACTGTGGCAGCCACTCCACTGTCACGTGATACACGAACAGTCAGTTAGATAACAAAGACATATAATTGAATTCGAAATTATTGATTCATTGGAAATTATCAATGACACAGGCAAAAGTTTGTACAACGCCATTAAACAAAAAATAAAAATGGGTGCGTGTACTTATGTACGCGCGTGAGAAGTTATACTTCTTTGGCATCATTAAAAAATAGTTTTTAATTGCATGCAAATAATTAATTACAATAAAATAATAGAAGGATTGGAAAAGGATAATCAACAAAGTTCATTTTAAATTTGAAAAATTAAATAAATAAATATTTATTTTCTTACATTAAGTCTAACATAAATTGTCTTATTATTCGAATTGTATTTTTAATTAAATGATGTCCACTTCCATAGTATCTTCCGGTAATGTCTGAATCGTTAAAATGTGAATTATTAAAAACCAAATTTAGAGAATAATAAATATATAAGACATAATTTGTACTAAATATTATAAGATTCTTAATTTTAAATGTTTATTATTGATTATTTAATATTTTTAAAATAAATTTAATAATAAATTCAAAAATTGAATTTAAGGTTGGTCATTTTTTAAATATTTTTATTGATTTCTTAATTTAATATTCACTTTTCATTTTTATCAAAAAAAATTCATTAAATTTATTTAGTTATTTTTATAAATATTTATTATTTATTCAATTTAATAGCAAATATTAAAAATTAATATTATAATTTGATGTTCAATTTTAATTTTTATCACAAACTTTTTATTAAATGTTTTATTAAATTTATTTCTTTATTTTGTAAATATTAAATAACCAATAATAAGTATTTAACATTAATAATTTAATAATATTTAGTGTTAATTATATTAAATAAAAGTATTTTAATTTATATCAATAAATAATACATACGGATAGTTAACCTCAATTATATTGGAGCACTTGAAAAAGTATGTAAGCACAATTTTTTTCACTAATATTCACAAATAGTAAGTAATATCAATCAAAATATTCAATTTAAATCACTACTGAATATAATTTATTAGCACATACATAATTCGCACTTGTATGAAACTAAAACACGTGTTGGGAATGTATAAACTAGAAACATGTTGATAAATATTATAAATATGAAAACAGTGATCAGAGGTGACGAGCGTACCAACATGCGCGACAAATATCGAGGTTCAATTTCTATTTTGTTGGTAGCTTTTTTTTCGAGACTTAATGAGCGGTTAAGCAGACAACTTCATACTGTTAATTTTGTGTCACAGATGCGCGCGCTATTTAAAATTTCACTCTCATCATTTTTTCATAACGCGGCTAAAGAAGTATAACTTCAAAAAAAATAATTGCAAATCAATTTTTTTTAAATCGCTTTAATTGAGAACGGCTGGACCTCTAAAGCTAATTCTTTTTTTTAAAGTTAGTAATAGTCCGAATAAAGTTTTTAGGGAAAGAAAAATTAGAGAAATAACTGATGATTTTGAAAAAACAAAAAATCCTTTTATCTATACGGTTTTTTATAAACTCATCAAAACCGTATCTCACGATTCGAACAATGTATAATATGCACACTTGTTATTTTTATTATGACCTTGAAATTTTTTTCAGGAAAAAAAAATAGGGTTTTACGACGCTGTAATCGAATTATTGATTACTGAAAATTGCAGAACGTTTGCCGAGCCCATTAGTTGAAGATAAAATCAATTTCAGTTCCTCTTTATAAGTAGGTAGGCTTAGAAATGAATAGCAAGTTATACTTCAATCAAACGTGGTACTATGTTATTTGTTTATAAATAACTCAGATATTAACCATATGCTCATAATAGCTGGCTCGCTTCATACGAAACAACAGCCATAAGAGTAAATGTAGGTCCGAGACATGAACCAATTTGAAATAGACTAGTTAATTAGTTTTTACGGGTTTCAAGTAACAGCTAAGATCATAATGTGAACAATAAAAGTATCATTCCGCAAACGAAATAAATCTTTCTCGCTGACTTTCTTGTAGCTGTTTTTAATATCTACATTTATGTAGTACATTGACATGAAATATCTCTTATGATTTACTCAGCGTACCGAATTGATTCACCATGGCCAGTTTTTATATATTTTTATTTATATATAAAAAAAGCATCCTAAGTTACTTCTTATAATACTTGCTATCTGCCAGTGAAAGTTCCGTCAAAATCGGTCCAACCGTATCAGAAATTACTCGGAACAAACAGGCAGACAGACTAAAATTTTAATAATTGCTGTTTTGTTATAAGTACCTTATATACTTACATATGCATTTAGTAGAAAACCTTTGTTTTGACCTTACAAAGAGACACTTAATCGTATATATAGATTTTATTCAAATCGAAATTTCTTGATAACTTCATTTCCACGGTGATTTTATAACAAGTAACAAGAAACCGATAACATATATACTATAACGCCTGTATTCCCGAAAGGTTAGGCAGAGGTGTGCTAATGTACCCACAGTTCGCCGAGTACTTATGTTTTTAGGTCCCATGTAACAGGGGGCGAGCCTATTGCCATTAATCGGGCACAAAGCCAAACTCAGAGCTGTTACTGAGAATTTCATAGATAAACCAATAACACTTTGCTCGACCTGGGAATCGAAACCAGGACCTCGGTTATAGCAATCGTGCTTACGACCCTTAGGCTAATGAGGCAGTGAAACCGATAATCTTAATTAATAATATTTTTTATTTTTGAAAATGACGGTTTTGCAGATTTTAATTTAAAGTTTTTCGTTTTTGGTCTCAACTTATTCAACCTATTGCACATCTATAATAATTATCTAAATTTATGGTTATATGCGCCACGTACACCCAAGTAGCATGTCGTGCCATTTCGTTGTCAAAACTTCGTTGACGATATAATCGAACAAGACAAAAAATAGAAGCAACAGCTTGTTGCTCATTGTTTGGTCATTAATTTGGTTTTTTATTTATTGATATTGAAGAGATCCGACATAATTCACCAGATAATATTCAAATAGATACTAATGAAAAGAATCCGTCGTTATCTACTACAAAGTAAATACCGATTTTTCAACATAGACAATAGTGTCTTTGCGATTAGCTTATTATAACATACATCGGAACATAGATTGCGTGTAAAGGGTGTAAATGCGTGTAGGTATCGATAATAATTATCAGAATACAAAATTGTAATAGATTTTTGAAAATATTTGATCATATTATACGATTTTTAAACTATCACATTTATAATTTGTGCTCGTTCTATTTGTAATTGATTTTAAAATTTACTTAATCAAATAGAGAAAAACCTAAATACATATTTTAAATGGTTCATTTATAAAAATATCCTTTTTTTTCAACCCTGAGGCATATCGTGTAACTACCAATTGCAAATTGAAATTCTATATCTAAGCGTTTATCGGGAGAATTTATGATCAAATTAATTTTAAGCTGTATAAATACGTAATTATGAATATTGTAAATAATTAATTGTATTATTTACTCAAGCACACATGACCGCCGATATCTTTTCGAAATGCACTACGCCATTTTTTAAGTACATTAAATTTTCTGTTTGAAATTCTGATTTAACAATAACTGTATTTTATGCATGCACAAAAAAGTTAATGCGATACCAAAATCATAATATGCCGTACAAACGTTTATCTGAAATACAATTTTAAATTTTAATAATATTTATTTATTCGCAACAGAGATGCTTTACTTTCAACCCTATGAATATATATACCTAAGTTCCAATAATAAATTAGTTTATATTATGTTTATTGCTGCAATCCAGGGTATAAATAAGGTATGTTTCTATATATCATATTAGTATTTAGTTACATACTACTAATTGTAATTACAAATAATACAAGTAACTTAATTCTTTGGGATTTTAGAGTTTTATAAATGGATCTACCTATATGAAATTTTTTTGTAGAATCCCTATAGACATATCTGGGGTATTTTCAGGGGGAAGCTTCAGGTTAGGGCTAGATTAGCCAACTGTAAAAGTAACAAATGCTAGGAGACCCGTGCCAAATAAAAAAAAGGAAAGTATATGCGGGATTCCAACTTGAGCGACATTATTGTTGTATATCACTAACATTATTATAGACCTGGTTCCTGAAAAGCGATGATCGATGGTTTGAAAGCCAATTTTGGGTTAACAGTTCAATGTCTTTGGGTGGGCACCAGAAATTAATGGATTTGGCACGAACCTTTTTTTTTAACTGACTACCCCACAAGGGACCTGAAGCCTCAGCCGGCTTTTACAGCTTCACCGGACTTGGTGGTACGAACCCATAAACCTAATAATACCTCAACTCATGCACTGATATATATATATATATATATATATTTATACTCTGATTTATCAGATCCCGCCTAAAGTTGATTCTGTTAATATTCCTTGATACGATTTAGAGACTAGAAACTAAATGTTAGTTAGAATGTATTTGAAGCACTTATATTACAACTGTGGCATATCTTATTGATGCAAACTTACTGAGGTTTTATCAAAATCCGATCACGTCGGGGTCACCAGTTGTGGGCTGATGTGACTCAAACCCACTTAAGAAGAGAACGTTCACAATAGTTTAGTAGGCGAAGATTAGCATTAGATTAGGCAGCTGCCCGCCAGACATAACACCCGTCTGGTCGGAGGATCCTCCCTTTGCAATAGTTCTTCTACACAACTATTATTTATTTCAGAATAATTGTCACTACACACCAAGTATATGAACTGCTCATACATATTTATAACAAATATGTAAAATTACTTCTAACGCCTTATCCAAATTTTCGTAACATTTTTCCAATAAAACTATACACATAATATGATATTCCAATAGTTTTCTAATCTGTGCTAAACGTGGTTACTTGTCTATTTTAATATAGGTGCTTATGTTTTTTCTTGCAATTTATTTCAGGGTGACCTGAGTCAGCAAGACAAAAGATGCGTCTTCCTAACAGTACACGACCTGGGCACCAATCGTGAGTTAATTCAATTTCAAACTTTTGTCTTATTATATAGCTTTGTCTTTCTCATAATAAGATCCTCCGGGATTTAACTTTAGGTAAAAGTAAAAACGATACCTTATTTTTATTGATTATAGAATTTTTCGTTTGGCCTAACTCTTACCTGATATAAAGTCACGATTTGGCCTAGAATAATAAAGCCTAATAGAAGACTGACTCTCAAAGACACCTATTGGTGTTTGGCGACAGATTTCCAATTTGAAGGTGGTAGATAGCCAGAGGGGCATCAGAAATCGCCCTATTCTTGTTCTTCCTTAACCTAACCTTCTTTGGATTTTGTTATTTAAGTAACATATAGCCAATGACACATAAAACAATTATTATAAAGACTAGAACCCTTTTAAAATTACTAAAATATCCCAGTTATGTCGCTGATTTTATCCAACAAACAAATATAATTTTTTTTAGATCTAACTAGATTTTAGGATGAAGTTATGATTTCGTCCATTTTACACTTTGCAGATTCCTCGTTAGTTGATTTCGTGAACAGTCCAGCGATGAACGAGATCAAGGAGAGGTCGTGCTTCATACACGTGGACGTCCCGGGACATGAAGAAAGTTCACCAGATCTGCCCGACTCGTAAGTCACTTTAATATTTTAAAAACTTTCATCAGTCTCGTTGTTCCAATATTAAAGCGTCTTATTAAACAACTTCCTACCTTATTGCCGATATGAAATGACGAAAAATCTACGATTTTATTTCCTCCGAAATTATGGTGATAGTATTATAAGACGAACCTTTGCAGATTATCGATTTGCCGGATAATAAGTTCAAGAATCATGTTGCAAGTTTTATTGTCGAAAAGGTATTATAGGGTAGCTGATTACGTGAATGATGGTGATGTCTGGATGTGACTCTCTCTCTGTACAGCTACTAAAAATGATAATAACTGTATATTTTTAAATACTGTAAAAACTAATTAAAGAAAGAAAATAAGATGTTGATAAACTCGATCTAGTTTCTTGCCGGTTCTTCTCGATGGCTGTGATGTTTTCCGAACCGGTGGTAGTGTTTTGACATTCACAAGTGCTGTCTTTGGGTTTAAAAGTTTAAATTGAATAAAAAATATTTTCATTTTGAAAAATTATCGTTCTTTATCTAATAATAAAGATTAGATAAGATAGAGTTGCGACCGCTGAGTGATGGAGAGCTGTCAAAGTTGCGATCATGCCGATGCTTAAGCTTACCATGATAAAATACCATTATTAGGTGATAGGATGAATAAGCTGATATACTTATAATGTGATGCACCGACGGAATCCTTTTTTTGTTAAATAGATAAACTTAGCAAAACAATTTTATTGTCAAATGAAATAATACATATATATATACATATTTATAAATCTATAGATAAATGTACTGATTAGTTAGATTTCATTTGCGTAATTTCTGGTACAACAATGGCACTTTGGCACCCTTGTATTGGTTGCATATCGTCCGAGTGCCTTATGCACTTAGCATAAAGCTACTAAACATATTTGACTTTACTTTAGCAAAGCTGTATTTAAAAGTCTTTCGAGCTTTAGATTAAAAAAAAAATACCAGTCAAGCACATTTACGAATTTTGAAAACTTATTTTGTGCGTGCCATTAGCTCGGACCTACCATTCAATCAATGTGACGTTATTATAATTATAGTTATATGTTTTAGAATATAGAGTATAATTTTCTTTTGTAGATATCAATTCCCCTCCCTCCAAACCCTGGGTGAAGATTTAATCACAGTCCTCGACTTCCTCCAAATCCGATACGCCGTTGGTCTCGGTGAAGGTGCTGGCGCCAACGTCCTCGCCAGGTGCGGGCAGGCGCACCCTCGTCGTCTCTTAGGCTTGATTCTGGTGAACTGCACGGCTTCCACGTCATCTGTGGCGGACGCGTTCAGGAGCAGATTCTCAAGGTGGCGCGGGGCTGATATCTCCCAGTCCGAGGAAGATTTCCTTATATACCACAAGTTTGGCCACGTGAGTTTTGTGCCAGAGCATCTTGCTTACCGCTATCAGGTATACTTCTTTCGTGTTTTTTTGACTAATCTGTTACTAAAAGGAAAACGTATGTTCTTTGGGTGAGGGTAGCGTATTAAAATTGTATTATATTTCAACCAATTTATTGCCAATTATCAACTGTTCGTACATTCTATTTATTATTCATTAGATCAAAAGAAAGCTTGTTTTATTTTATTCATTATCATTATAATAATACGTGAAGCAAAAACTTTTTACCCCTTTTTAAGCGATTACGGAAGACTGTGAGGTTTGACATGGTTAAAGTTTGTATGAAGGAGCGCAGAAAGCTATTATTTATCTATAATATCTGTTACTAATATATTAAATAAAATAAATTAATACTGCGAATCTTAAATCGACCGGTGCCATCGAACTTAGGCCCCCTAAAATATTGACATTTTTACGCAATGAAAAGTGACAGCAAGTGATATACTGTGAATAGTGAATACTGCAAATGTCAAACAGAAAATAGTATATGATTTAAAAAGACGCTGGTCGAATTTCGATCATTGGGCGGTCGCTAGTCATATTAAAATTACGACAAATATGTATAACTTATTTAATAATTAAATTATAAACCTTATTCGACTATAACAACTGACGCTATTTCAGTGCGCATGGGTCAAATCACGAAACAATTTTATTTATTTTACAATTTTAATTACATCGTACTGTAAATAGATTCGAGTTACACATTTTTTAGTGACATGAACATATTAACCCGACTACGAAAAAGTAGGGCTATATTTTTCTGGCGTATGTATAATATGTAGTCTATTTCTTTGGCACGCTCTGTAGCTTAGACGACTTGATAGATTTTAACATACGAGATGTGGTTAGATTCGTCTTAATTACTGTGGGAATGGTATAGGCTATATAATATTTATGTATGACGTCTGGGAATCAAATAAAAAGCAATTTTTTTTTGTCAAGTGGTTTTGTTGTTTTCTTTTTAGTAAGTTAGTTTGTTCTATAAGAGTTTTATTTATCTACTTTCCAAGCTCTTTAATTTCAACGGACTAGGGTTGTTGTTAATAAAAATTAAGTAATACAGATATTTATCAGTTTTTATCTTGTCTTTTTATAAGTTTATCTTTGTTCCTTTTTATCATTTGAATTTCACATTGCCACAAAACAATTTGTAACACTGGATGTTTTAAAATACCTAGAATTTGAATTGACTTAGTACAATATTAATAATTTACAATAAATTTATATAAATGCGGCAATAATTCTTGATGTTGAAAGCTAAATATCAATTTAGATAATTATTGAAAAATTGTTTTATTTGTTTGTTCTCAGAACTTGGAATTTAGTATTGAATATTCCTTAATATATTTTTCATGGTTGTCTTCAGAATTATTTTGTAAAATAATTAGGTACCGTATGTACTTGTGAGATTTTTTATTTATTTTATTTATACATACATTTTGCCTTCTATCACTAACAAACTAATAATAACTTTTATCTGCATGTTTCTTGTTGCTTTATCCAGTGTTATTATACTTCATGTACAGAACGCGAGGCGAGAAGTGACTTTTGTTTTGTTGCCTCTAGTTTATTGTAGCTTGTCGTAGCCGTATTTGCACTCTCATGTAAATGTCGCTAGCGACTTACGCATGTTTTTAAATTGTCTTTTGTTATGTTTATAATCTATATTTTTTTCTCTATTTACTTTTAACATTCGCTGGCGTAAACGCAAATCTTACTTCTCGTTCCGTGAAATTTTATCTGCTGTAATGTTTTTAATTATTTCATGAAACGTTTGGAAATTAATTTTTATGTTAGCATTATATTATAATAGAGATGTATAACGTAAAACAGAACTTAGTCTGTCTGGTATCATTTAAAAAATATTATTCTTTTTTTTAAATCAATTTTTATTTTTAATATTTACTTTCCATTTCTTACATAATTAATTGCATTGTGCTTAGAATTAGTTCTAGACCTCGTCTAAGTACCACGCTCGTGTTAAAAATCTGACGCCATCAAGGATCTATTTGTATGTTTTGATAGTTGCATTGGAGAGACAGTTCAACCAACGACGGTTAGCTGTTTCAACATCTTTAGCCATATTATCATCAATTAAAAACAAGTGAGATTGTGGTTAAAACTTGATAAAAGAAAACGCAATTGATATAAATGATACCCTGTATCCTAAAGTAGTATATCACAGTAAGATGATGTTTCGAAAAGCTGATGTATTGAGGACTAAGGTGCAAATACTTGCTTTAAAAGGGATTTAAAAAGATTTTTATTACGTTTATTGTCATATTTCGTTTCTTTGCAGCAAATACCAAGCGATTCGTGCGAGGTAGGCGAACGCGAGCGTATGCTAGCTGAGTACCGGTCGCGACTTCGCGGCAATCTGAACACGCATAACATCAAGCAGTACGTCAGGGCGTTTATAAAGTAAGCCAATATAAAATGCCAATTTATTCATCATCATTATCATATCATCATCTGAGCCAAAAGACGTTCACTGCTAGAAATAGGCCTACCCCGATAATCGCCACAATGAGCAGCCCATCGGGTTGCCATAACTTCTACCAGGTATATATCGTATTTTTGTTTATTATAATAATTGTTAAAAAGCCATTGGGTATATGTTCTTTGAGCATAACTCTGTACCAGTTTTCTAATCAAAATCAAAATATCTTTTATTCAATTTAGGCTGTAAGGAGCCACTTATGAACTTCAAAAGACTACCACCGGTTCGGAAAATATTTCAGACATCGAGAAGAACAGGCAAGAAACTCGATCGGGTTTATCAAAAAAAAAAATTTTTTTTTTAATTGGTTTTACAGTATTTAATTATATTCAGTTATTATCATTTTCAGTAGATGTACGGAGAGGGAATCACATCCAGACATCACCATCATTCACGTGATCAGCCACCCTATAATACCCCTTCGACAATAAAACCGGCTTAACATGATTCTTGAACTTATTATCCGGCATTAATTAGCTTATTAATCATCAAACATGTCTAACAAAAATCTTGTTGTGAATTTTTAAACATACGTTTCTATATATAATTTCCAATGCAGTTCACTTGTGCAGAATAAAGAACTATATCACGCATAATGCCACCAACTCTATATAGGCATAAATAACGTGAGTTTTTGCATTCAAATAAAAACCACAATATTTTTGACAAATCAAGATTTGGCTTTATAACCTCTTTGTATGTTTTTTTACAACTAAGGTCACGAACAAGCAACCCTCCCGCCTGATGGTAAGCGGTTACCGTTGTCTATGAACGCTTGACTATATACATCACTAACGCATTACCGACCTTGATACCTGAAGCAGAGAGAAATCTCCAATGAAATTTCTATGTACCTTGCTACTCTTATTTCTCTTTTATTTCCAGTCGTAAGGACCTGCTGCTAAAGGGCTGTCAGCCAGATATCTTGCTCATCACTGGCACCCAGAGCCCATATAGCAGCGTGGTAGAGAAGCTTTACAAGGAGCTGGACAAAGAAAGAGTGACGATCCTCAAAGTGGA
The DNA here is from genome assembly GCA_033032175.1 of Saturnia japonica. NCBI lineage: Eukaryota > Metazoa > Arthropoda > Insecta > Lepidoptera > Saturniidae > Saturnia > Saturnia japonica. Next base: position 2,056,527 of record CM065309.1, read on the forward strand.
GAGAGTGGGAGATGTGCTCGCCGAAGCAGTATGTTTTATTAACTCTATAAATTATTTATAGCATGAGTATCATTATATATACATATAAAACGGTTTGTTCTGAATGACTGACGGATCAACGCACAGCCTTAAACCGCTTATCATAGAGACCTGAAACTTGGAGGGTGTGTTCTTTGTATGACGTAGACATCCGATAAGAAACGATTTTTCGATATTCTACCTCTAAGGGGGTGGAAAAAGGGGCCAAAGTTTGTATGGGACAACGTGATTCCTTGGTCCAATCTACTTCAAATTTTGCACAAACTTTTTTAACAGAATTGATGGAAGACGTGTTTCGTATTTTATTGAAATTTATCCCCTAACGGGGTTAAAAAGGGGTAGAAAGTTATTTTGGCGGTGATTTGCTTCGAAGTTGATATCAATACTTCTTAGTGCTTTAAATTACATTTTAGTTTGACACATGTTTGAAAACTCAATACGATTTTATTCAAAAAAGGTTGAACTCAATTAAAAACATAAGCAAATACTCTTTAAAATTGGAATATCTTGAAAGTCACCGTACTATATTATTACCTCATTTGAAGGTTTCTAAGCTTAAAGAGGTTATGCACTTTTAGGACACGGCCTCATAGGGACGTAGAGTTCGAAATTTGAAATGGTAAGGACTAGAACATTTTGGTTATAAACACGAATCATTCCATATTAAAAAAAATATATTTAAAATCTATACTAATACTATAATAAAGATTAACAGTTTTTTGTTTGTTTGTTTAAACACGCCAATCTCTGGAACTACCCGTAGGATTCGAAAAATTATTTTTTTATATCATAGCCAGAATCACGAGGTATAGTATAGGTTATATAACATTAGGTTACAGTTTCTATGTAGCTCTAAATATTTATTTTTAATAAGTAATTCGGAAGTCGAAGGCCTCGCGAACTGCTTTAGCCGCCTGCGCTGGCTTAATTATTAATGATAAGTCAATACAATGTTCTACAAAAAAATTGGCCATTACTATGTATAAAAAAGGTCAGCAATAGCATATATCTATCTCTTATACATGAGCCACAAGAAGGTATTTTGAAAAAAAAAATTGTTGAATTTTTTATGGGCATTATTTTTAAGCATGGCATATTAAACCTTACGAACAAAAGTTACTTCATCATAAAGTCTATAGAATTAAATTAATGAAGATAAACTTCGTCTTTACAGCATGTTATTTAGACACATAGTTTGAGAGATAATACAAAATTATAATAATTCAACACTCGGTTCGGGTCTATATCTATGTCTATAGTAGTTAGCGGCGTGAACGAACCGTACGATGTCGCGATGAGATCATCTGGCCACCCGATTAAAATATTGTCTTTATTGAAGTATTATAAATTACTAATCAGTGATTTCTTCTAAATTATATGCGGGTGAAACCGCGGGGCACAGTTAGTCGAATATAAATGTTTATTTTTTTTTTTTAATTAAAAGTAAAACATTGCATGACTCTCAGTGCATACTCCAATATAAAATTAGTCCCATGTCCCTTCATAAAGCGTTTGTAATTACAATTATTCATTAATTAAAAAAAATTAGTTCCCATTCTATATAGAAAGTAAGTAATACATGGAAACAGTGTAGAAAAAGAAAACATAAAAATATCTTCTTTAAAATCACCCGGACTCGAACTATAGGCCACTCGTACTGTTGTGTGTACAAGTCTGGTCGTCACATCGATAGGCCAATTCGGTCTTGCGTTAACCGTGTATAATAAATGTATTAGCTATATCATTCGCTCACAGGCTAAATTCTATAAATGTATCTTTTTAGTGTCATTTTTTCGTTTCATCTAGTTTCAAATCACAACGAAAGAACAAAGAAGTTTTAACTTTAAAAAAATACGAAATATATTTCCTAGATATTCATTAATGATTGGTCGTTCCCTGGCGTTAAACCCAATCATTAATCTATGGCCCCAAAGTTATAGATTTGACATCCATAAATTAAAATTAAAAATATAGAATTATATAATTCTTAGTTAAAACGTATGTCTTTCACAATGACCTACAATTTTAGTTAATATTGTTAAGACAGAGAATTGTAATTCATTTAGTGTTTGTAGTGCTTTTAGTTCGGGCGTTAAATGTCAAAGGTCAATGAGGATAATCAATTGCATTACAAAATAAATTAGCATTGATAAAACGTATAATATATTATCCAAGGATATGAAATATTTCATATTATGTTGAAGTTGTTAGTAAAAATATTAATATAAAAGCCCAAATTACAACAAAACAGTAGTTATAATTTTATTCGTTGCTGATTTAGTACTTATTTATCTCCCATTAAATTTCTGCTATAATTTCCTACATTGGTACATTTGCATTCACCGCATATCTGATCTTAGCGATTGTGAAAATGTTTTCCTGAGGGCTGTGTCAGGCTAAAATTGAATAAATTAACATAGTAAAACAATATTCATGTCGTTTCGTCATCCCTTAAACCGTAAAGATTATAATAAAACGTAGTTATAAATTTACGCAAAGCTATAACATCCTTAAAGAAATTTTTTGGATTAAATTCTGCCTGAGTAGATGGTTTTTTTAGACATTCCTTATGGTACGCGAGTGTTAACTGTTATTCTGAATATGTCATTGTACGATCACAAAACTTACAGAATACCACATCTATGTTTTAACATAACTGTTATATTGAGTTATATAGTTACATTAAACCCTAAAGAGTTAAAACTAAAAAATGCATTCATGAAAACAAACTTGTGTTTAAGTAGAACTGAAATCATCACCATCATCGGTCATGAAAAATTAACACCTGAGTGGTTCATTGCGTTCTTTCATAAGTTATTAATTCCTTCAAATATTATTCACATATCGCAATATCGTATAATAATCGCATTATGCATCGCAAATTGCATGCACGACTGTTCATTACACATTGTAACAGACATTAATATCGATGCAGTCGATTGCTATTGTCGCATCCGTTGTTACAGCGAAAGTGAAAACAAGACTGCTTCATTCACTTGTACATACTTAACTTGATAACCCGTGCTCTCTACAAACCTGTTTCGTATTAACGCGCAGGTTTGGAAACAAGTTGAAATAACGATGTCGGTGTTTTTGTTGGTACTGGAAGTAATAATCATTGGAGGAATGGTCGTCGGCTTGTATCAGAAGAATACGAATTTGGTTAGCAAGTCGAAAGAAGAGATTTGATGGGAAAACCGTTTTAGTCACAGGTGGTACGACTGGCATGGGGTTAGAGATCGCTGCAGACTTCGCTCACCGGGGTGCTAAAGTTATTATCGCGTGCCCATTCAAAGACGAAGGCTTACATGCTAAGAAACTCATCATAAGAAGCTCTGATAACGAAAATGTAGTCTTTAAAATGTTAGATTTGGCTTCATTGAAATCAGTGCGCAAATTTGCAGCAGACATTCTGGCAACAGAAGATCGATTGGATATATTGATAAACAATGCTGGTATTGGTATATCTAAAGACCAAGCCACGGAAGACGGGATGAACTTTGTTATGCAAGTGAATTACTTTGGAACGTTCCTGTTGACTCTTTTACTCCTACCGCTTCTGAGCAAGACGGGCCTACCGTCGGAACCGAGTAGGATAGTGAACACATCTTCAATCATGCACAAGATGGGAAAAATTCAGATGGAAAACTGGAATAAAGTGAATTATTGGTACAGAATGCAGCTTTACGGCAACAGCAAACTGTGTTTGGTATTGTTTGCTCGTGAACTTTCTAAAAGATTGAAAGGTTGTAACGTTATTATCAACGTCGTAGATCCTGGAGCGGTCGGTACGAGGATCTTTACCAGGAATGGCTCCTACTTCGGAGAATTTTTAACATTTATTTTCGGGATTTTGTTCAAGCATCCGTGGGAGGGCGCTCAGACTGCGATTTACGTAGCCACTAGTAAAAGGGCTGGTAAATTGAGTGGAGAATATTATAAAAACTGTCAGCTATCAAGGGCATCAGATATGGCTTATAATAATAAACTATGTGAGCAAATTTGGGAAGAGAGCGTGCGGCTTGTAAAACTTAGTGAGACCGAGTACTACGCGTGTTTCAATTAATTTAAATCTAACTATATCTCAAATTTGTTTCGGGTTTTCAGCTCTAATATTTTTAAGGTGAAGAAAATATGTTGTAAGTTTTGCTCATTTTTTAATTTTTGCTTTGATGATAATTATTTATTGGGAAATAAATAAATAATTGGAATGTTTTGTTCTGTGTGGATCATTTTGTGAATCGGACAAATTCTTCTTAATTATATTATAAGGTAAGACCGTCAAGTCGATTAATTTTGGACTAAAAAATATTATATTTGTCAAAAATATATCCAAATTCGTGGTAACACTTAATAATTTATATTAATCAATATCTTTCCTATAATACTATAATATATTTGATATAAGTACGAACAATTGTTAAAAAATAAAAAAATTGTTTTCCATTAAATATTTTTTATATAAAATCTTTCAAATTAAATCTATGTTCTGTACCTACACAATATAAGACTAAACGTTAATTTCGTATTAATTTATTCACTACAATTTTTCTCTTTTGTTTTTGTGCACCTCTGTTTTATTTATCTAAAATTAATAGATATTTAAAATGACAATGATTGTATGTATCCTTATTTATAGCATAATTTTAATATAACATTTTAATAAAAACTGGTCCAAAGATTTTTTGGGTGGCTTTTTATCACGAAACTATACTCTACGTATAAAAAGAGTCCATAGAAAAGCATCGAGTTAGGGTGGCGCCACGGCAATTTTAAAGATAGCACCAAAAGTTATTATTTTTTAATTTTCACCTAATAATACAATTTTTCACTCCACAAACTTTTCCCATTATTGGTCAATTATGATTTTAAGTTTTACAATAGTAAAAACTATACAATCACGAAATAGTGGATATCATTGCCTCTTGCTCAATGGTGCCATTTTGGTGGGTTTTTGACAAAGATAAGTGAAACAACTGGTTTTTGAATGGTATTTTGATGCTAGACATTATTTCAAGTTATATCCTTTAAAAGAGATGCTCGTCTTTACTTTACCGTCCATATATGAAACAAAATTTGGTCGTATATTCTATGCTTATAATAGTTTTTACTTTATAATTAAGTAATATCTAATGCAAGTGCATTACTCTAAAATGTCGGTGTATTTCATTAACAAACTTCAGTAAAAGGAGGTTTTCAATTCAAATGTATTTTTTTATGGACGTTCAGCCGTAACTTTTGTTTATGAACCAATTTAGATGACAATTTTTTTGTTGGAAAGGTTCGTCCTATTTTAATTTTATTGGCATTGGATCTTGAACTTCAAACATACCCCAGAGAACTCCTCAGAATCATTCAAGTTTTTTTTTAAATCGTCTTGTCTTATTACAGGTTTTCTTTTTTATTGTAATATTTTGAAAACATATAGCTCAAGCTTCCCATTTAATTAAAATGTAAACGTATCAGTTCTTTCAAATTTATTTTATCTAGTTGCTTACTTTCCTAAATTAAGCTTTTAAAAAGTAAATTTTAAGTTTGAGATAATGAGTGAAACTGACGTTTTTTTGGACCATTTTCTTCTGTCCCTGACTACATTTTAATATGAGCAATAATTTTTGCAACGTATGTTATGTAATTTATGCTCGTCTATCAAAGAATATTTATTAATAATGATCTCATTTTATTTTCAGCCAGCCAAAGTAGCGCAGTCTCTGCTTCTATTCTGCCAAGGTCAAGGTCTGTTGACGTCACTGCCACCGCCTGGTGTGGAACGGCGCATGTCCCGCGCCATGTCCATGGAGGAATACGATAAGCCAAACATCCGACGACTCTCTCTCACCCCCAACGTGTCAGAGTCTCCGCCCCACAGGAAGATGTAGGTGACGGTCTCCGACTCCTTGACCGAGGAGTATGACGTATGATTCAGTCATAAAAAATGCAGACATTCGATCAGAAAATGATGTAGATTCCCTTTCAAGCCGGTTTAAGTTTACAAACAGCAAACGGTTTATGGCACTGCTTTTAATGACATTTTTCTAAGCGAGGAGATACTAGAAAAGTAGCTAAACACATTATGCGAAATTAGAGGTTCTTCATTCCCTAAAAGTTATAGGAACGGTTAGACTTAATTACGGTTCACAAAGACACTTGTCACGTGTATATTTTTTGTGCATAACAAAATATTTTGCCGAAACAAATTAATTAATTTTAATATGTTTAATTATATATACCTAAAATAGGTTCATGTTTAGTTTATAATCGTTTATAAAACGTAGATCCTATCGAAATTTATAGCGTTAAAATTTTATATGGATATTTAAACTGTAAGGTTATTATGTTTGTTGTGTGGAGTGGACATATTTTCAATCAAGATGTGTTTAGGATAATTAACACTGAATTTAGATTACCTTATAGTTATTTTTTTCATATATTGCCATTTGAAAAGAGCGACTGAAAAAGTATAAGTTCACGGTTTATAATCTTTTCTAAAATGTTTAAAAAAACTGATATATTGTTTATTTGGAGAAGTGATCGTATTGTATCTTACAATAAGGCCTGCCTTTCTTCAGGGTTTCATGACCCTTAGAAAATTATCAAGGGCTCTCGGGCGGCCCAACTGTCACAAATGAACAGGGTCTAAAGGAATTTAGGTTTTTAGCTAAAAGCATGAAGTGTATTCAATATTCACGTGAATTCAGTTATTTATGTGATTATCATTAATTTATGTAATTAGTAATCACAAATAATATAATGTCCTATTAAAACATTCGTTTTTTGTACATTTTGTAACTGCACGTAAATATGTGTATAAAGTACCTAGATTTAGTTTAATACAAGTGTACTTGTTAGAATTATCCAAATATATTTGTTGTTTCACGTATCATAAAAATTGTTTTCTTCATTGCATATACATCGCACTCATAGAAATATATTTATGTGTCCCTTTTGTACAGGCTGGCTAAATAGACTACAAAAATAAGGCCAACTGAAAATAAATTGAACATTTTATTAAACATCGACTGTAGACATAGGACACTGTAAACTTTTTCATTATTTATACAACATACAAACACACGGACAATACACTTATGTAGCTACAAACCGCACTCGCACTATTCGCCACGGATGACCACGTACATTTTCATCGAATCGGTGAATTGTGCGCAAAATAATTTCTACGTCCAGTATTTGCTGGCAAAATTTTGATAAAATAAAAAAAAATACTAATAATAAACACGTCGCAAGACTGCTGAACGTAGAAACTTCAAATACCAGAGTTACGCGGGAGGCCAGTAATATATAATAATACTCGTCTAGTACATATTGGAGATGATGCTGAAGTAAAGGAGAATGTATCTTATGCTCAAGAACAATTTACAAATGCTTTGTTGAAAGTATTACTCTAAGTAGTCAAGAGTTGGCACAAACGATATGTTTAACATACCTGCAAGTTTATCCCAAATTTGAAGATATAACTTGCTTCGTCTCACTGCATATTCATAAATTCTCTAAGTTTAATGATACTTCCTATTCACCCAACATCATCCTTTCAAAAAGTTATTCATAAAACGAATGTCATCCGACCTCGGCGGACATTTTCACACTTTTATTATAAGAAATTTTACAGTTCTGCTATAAATAATAGTAAAAAAATATGCGGCCGCGATTTTAGGGCGTCCGCTTCGTCGGTGACAGATCGTACCAAGTACCAATGCCACACGCTCTGATTGTAACACGTACCTATTATAGTAGATATTGGTAGGCATACCTGTGCATACTCATCACTGTATCCAGGAAAATAGATACGTCATAGTCTCTAGCTCTCAATTACTGGCTATCTAAACAATGTCTAAATAAACTATTTAGCTGAATTTAGTTCCAATATTGAACCTGAATGCGAAAAATTATTCAAAATATTCAGATCCGAAAGATGCAAAAACATGTGATATTCTATAGTTAATAAACGCATTGGAGTGGGTTCAGTGTATATGCACAAATGTATCACTACCAAATATATTAAACAGAAGTGCAATTAAATTTCTTAGGTGGCATGTACTTTACCCTAAGACGAAAGCTTGCTATAAATTAATACTTAATCCTGGCGGTGAATAACGCAAAGTGCACGTGGTAGCGCTACTCCTCTCACGAAGGCTGGGTCTTCAACAACGTCATAGCTCATCGTCGCAGCCAGGCTGCATGTCTGACGTCTCTATGGCCACTTCATCATAGTCCCTTTCCAATGTCGCCAGGTCTTCTCTCGCTTCCGAAAACTCCCCTTCCTCCATTCCTTCACCAACGTACCTAATAAAAAAAGTAATATACGGGGTTGAGGAAAATTGGGCTCACAAAAGTATGGTCAATCGCTTAATTGTGACTTCAGCTCGCAATTCGATAAACTCCTCCTCACACTGAACTTCTATATAAATGCGACAAAGTCAATTTCATTTTCAACCCGCTTTCGATAGCAGCGACAAGGCGGAGTGCCTCGCCACTTGTTTGGAGAGCCAGTGCTCTCCGAACAGTGTCGATGCAAATACCGACCGGGTCGAGGGTATCGATGGATGCGTGCGGGAGCTGGATAAGCTCCCCGCGACAGACTCCCTGTCCCCAGTCACGTCTGAGGAGGTTCTTTCCATAATAAAAAGCCTTAAGCTTAGAAAAGCACCAGGTCCTGACGGGATCAGTAATGAAGTACTTAAGCTTCTTCCCGATCGCCTCATAGCTCTTTTGGTCTGCATCTTCAATGTAGCCATAGCCCACTGCCATTTTCCAGCCGCCTGGAAAAAGGCCATAGTCATAGGTATACGTAAGCTCGGCAAGAGCGCGTCGCTTCCCGACAGCTACCGCCCGATCAGTCTCCTAAATACGTTAGGCAAAATTTACGAGCGGATCCTTCTGAACCGTTTCAAGTCTGTAATAGAGGAGAAAGACCTCTATCCGCCTGAGCAATTCGGTTTCCGTGCTAGACATTCTTGCACTCATCAAGTGCACCGCCTCACGGAGCACGTTACATCTAATTTTGCGGAATTATATAAACCCCGCCGTACACTTGCGGTCTTTTTCGACATGGCCAAGGCCTTTGATAAGGTCTGGCACGAGGGATTGATTTACAAGTTGTACCGCTTTGAAGTCCCCGATAGATTAATTAAAATAATTCGCGATTATCTTAAAGATCGCACCTTTCGCTATAGAGTGGAAGGTGAATTGTCCACGCCCCGTCCAATACGCTCAGGCGTTCCCCAAGGTTCGATCCTGGCTCCTAGCCTATTTAACCTGTACGGCAGTGACCTACCTCGACTCCCGCAGGTCGAGGTAGGGCTATACGCTGACGATACAGTCATATATGCCTCAAATAGGAATAGATTCCACCTCAGACACAAAGTCCAACGCGCCGTGACCACTCTCGGGAAGTGGTTTAACGAATGGCGAATAGCGGTTAATCCCTCAAAGAGCGCCGCGATGCTCTTCGATGCGGATTCGTCACGGTTACCGTGGAGGCTCAAACCTCTTAAACTCCACGGTAATCCAATTCCATTTGTAAGAGAGACCAAATATCTAGGGGTAACCCTAGATAGTAGGCTCTCTTTTAGACCTCACACCCGTAAGGTTAGGAACAGGGCCGCGTAGGTCCTGGGCCGGTTGCATCCTCTGTTGTGTTCGGTGAGTAAAATGTCCACGCCACATAAGCTCACGCTCTACAAGATGTGTATTTGACCGATTTTGACATACAGTTGCGCTGCGTTCGCACATATGTCCGAATCGAATTTCAGATGGTTACAAACAATACAGAATAGGTTTCTTCGTCGTCTCACTGGGGCCCCTTGGTATGTTCGAAGCGAAGATCTCCATAGAGATATGGAACTTCCTTCGATACATGCCTATGCCAAACAGCTCTCCCGTTCGTATTTCGACACCGCGTCGAATCACGTGAACCCGTTAATCAAAGCAGCCGCTACATATGTCCCGGTACCCACGACCATCCGGCACAAACGCCGGCCGCGTAATATTTTTATTGACCCCGACGATAGCATCGAAAATGCGAATAAATACTACACATCCGTCTCTCCAAACAGAGCGTGCCAGCGCCCACGCCCGCGTAACCACCGTTCTCTCCACGATGGACGGGCGGTCAATTTCGCTCCCACACACCCCCCACGTCCACCCTCTTTAGCGGTAACCCAAGCCTAGGTCCGTTTCCTCGGCGTGAAGCCCTTGGGTCAGGCAACCGCCCGCGCGATACAAGTGACACTGTACGTGCATCACTTAGCTACCTACATACAACACTACACACGTATGAACATACACACGTGCACACCACACAGGTACATAGGTTCTGTGAGGGACCGTTTTTTTTTCTTTTTTTACGCTAGTTAGCGCTAGTTAGTGTAGTATACATTTCCGATTACTGAATACACATACGCATGGTTCCTTCCTTCCTCTCAGGAGGAAGGGAACGTGCCTATGTGTATAATTTAGTTAGCTCGAATCGTAGGTGTAGGGATTCGATTAGATTGCGACTTTTTTGCGAACGCGACGGCCGCCCGAGCCGAGGTCCGGCCACTTTGGCACCCTCGTGCGAGTCGTCCATATAACTTTCGCGGCTGAGTGCCCTCTGCACTCGCCCCCAAGTCCGGTGAAGCTATAAAAGCCGCAGCGGCTGTAGGGCCCCTAAGGCTAACAGTGCGCGACTGCGATGCTAGAGGTCCTGGGTTCGATTCCCAGGTCGAGCAAAGTGTTATTAGGTTTTTTTGAGTATGGCTTTGTGCCCGATTAGTGGCAATAGACCCGCGCCCCCATTACATGGAACCTAAAAATATACCCGGCGAACTGTGGGTGTACTTGTACACCTCTGCCTAATCCTTCGGGGATACAGGCGTAATATAGTACATATATACATTATGTATGTAGCGACATCTCTCGCCACAACTGACGCATCAACGCATCGACACAACTACGTAGCGACACATAGCGACATCTATCGAGCCACATAGGACGCATCCTACTATCCTACATTGCGCTATAGAAATTAACTCTATCGTTGAGTATATATACAACCGACTACAACAGTCCGCTGCCCGCCAGATATAGCACCCGTCTGGCCGGAGGATCCTCCCTTTTCTATGGCGGATGAGGAACTTTACTCTCTCTGTACCTCACCTCCGCTAAATATATGTACAATTTGGGAGGCGGAATGAAGACAACCCATCTTTCTACTGTCGCCTTTTGCTACTAATATATAATACGCTGTTACCATGTTATGTCACTAAAAAGATAACGCCCTAAATATGTTCAAATTATTAGCTAATATAATTTAAAACATGTTATATAAATCAAGAAAAGTGTCAACAAATCTTGGGGAAGCAAAAATCCATTTGCATCCATTTCCAGCAAAGATCGGTTTGCATGCTGGAATGACAGCGGCGACTGGTGTCAGATTGTAGTTCACACTGCTGTGCTCACCATCAAAATTTTTGTGTATAAAAAGAGTTTTTATTGTCATGGCTTTTCTAACCTATTCACCAGACAAACGATTCTTCATGTTTCATCATGAAAGCTAAGGGAATAATATAAGGATGAAAACTACATACCAGTGTACGAACGCTCGCTTGGAGTACATGAGATCGAATTTGTGATCGAGTTTGCCCCAAGCTTCAGCGATAGCTGTGGTGTTGCTGAGCATAGAGGCTGCCCGCTTCACCTGCGCGAGGTCACCACCGACCACCACCGACGGCGGCTGGTAGTTTATACCCACCTGGTTATCAACCTTAAGCTATATATCACAGTAGAACATTTAAGAAAGATAGAGGAACTTTGGAGATTTCTCTTTTTTTAGGTAGTCCCGACTTGTGGCTTTCACTCTACAGAAGTTCGCAGCCAAATAATGTAGTGTTGGGTTCATGCATTGAGTACGGTTTCCAGAGCTCTTTTTTATCGTTATAGTTTTTAGCGTTAAAGCCCTAATCTAAGTGACGATGTGGCCCAAGATGGCAGCACGATAAGCTTAGTGGAAGACTGGCTCTCAAGCGCAGTTCTCGGAACACACACATTGGTGCTTGGCGACATTTTCAACTTGAGGGTGGTAGCTAGCCAGAGAGGCATTAGTAAAAGCCCTACCTACCACCTTGCTATGGTTTCATCACGAGGTTTTCCACGCTAATACTGAACCATCATTACTTATCAATCTTAAGCCACATAAAAGTAGAACTATTTCTCTTCCGTTAACTTATATTATTTTCCAGTTAAAAGTCTGTTTCATTTTAGCATCATACGACTGTAACGTTAATTTACGGCTAATTTGTGAAAAATAGTTTTAAATATTTACAACGTAATTTATTTGATATTTATCTCTCGAGGTTACTAGGAATTAAATAAGAAAGGTCGGCCACATATAAATTTCTTTGCAGATTTCTCTCTACGTGGGGCAGTATGAGTCCGTTTGGTGGAATATATCCTCCCTACAGAAGATCGCAGCCAAATAACTCCGTGTCGTGTTCATGCAATGAGTAGAAAATCGAGAGCTCTTTGGGGTGGGAGAATTTAATATAATATCGATGGTGTTTAACCGTCCATAGGCTACGTTAGCCGTTTATCATTAGGCAGGTCCAAAGCTTGTTTGCATAATTGGAAATAAGATTGGTCAGTTGAGAATGTTATGTTGCACTATGGATATTATCACCATTTACTCTCGTGGCGACTGCTCTTATTGTATCTCATTACAGGTACCTAGAAACTTGTCATGAGACCAAAATCAATATTAACAAATACCAGTAAGATAGTATATATTAAAAATGAAACAAACCTTGAACCCAGTAGGACACCAATCGACAAATCGAATGCCAGCCTTGCCCTTCATCGACGCAATAGCCGCATTCACATCCTTGGGAACCACGTCGCCTCTGTATAGCAGACAGCACGCCATGTACTTGCCGTCTCGCGGATCACACTTCACCATCTGGTTCTGTGGGCTCAAAGAGCTCAGCTGTGATCTCAGACACTGACATGCCTTCATGATACGCCTGGTAAAAGAACATAATATCATAAAGTCAATCAAATATTTCAGTGAAAATTCACGATAAGTAAAAGTTTTAAAAACTGATAAGAAAATATTATCTACAAATTCACTGTGAAGCAGAATGCTAGAATCTTTTTTTTCTATTTGTCCGTTTACCTGTCTGTTTGTTCAGGTTAATCTCCGAAACGGTTGTACTAAATTTTAACGGAACTTTCACTGGTACCAGTGTACTACTTAAGGAGTAACTTAGGTTACTTTTATTTTAGAAAACTAATTAGGGCTCTGCGCAATAAAAAAATCATTTATGGAGAATCAATTCGGGCGCTTAAATGGCTTACGCGAGTAAACCATGAGAGATATATCAAATTATTTAACTACAGTTGTGGACATTATAAGGACCTACAAAAAAAGAACACCCATAATAAGCATTTTTGTCTTTAAAATAACCGGGTGCGGGGTAGCGAGATTCACGCGTGTGCCCGATCGACGTCATTCTGTAGTCGAAGTGAGCAAAGCCGCGGGCACAGCTAGTCTCTAAATAAAACTCTAAACCATTCTATTGACATCATTTATTGTTCAAACGTACTAGATTTATAAAGATACCTTATCTGCTGAGACAACAGGTGCATATGCGGCAAGAGGGAAGTGTATGCGTGGGTAAGGCACTAGGTTTGTCTGGAACTCTGTCAAGTCCACGTTCAGCGCACCATCAAATCTTAACGAGGCTGTTATCGATGATACAACCTAGCACAAAAGTGAATTTTGTACACAACACTTAAAATATGAAATAGTCTGTTAAGAACATCATGTGTTTTTTTTTATACATGTTTTGTGAGCCGATCGATAAATAACATAAATAATAATTAAATAAGAATCAAAACGTATAATTATTACAAAGAAAAAAACTATAATCATTTAAAACCTTAGATAATAGGTATAAGTTTAGATTTAGTATAAGTATACATCGGAAAAAGGTAGAAAAGACGAGACCAAAAATGGAATAGGTACTCCGTATTATATTTTGATTTTCTTTGATAGACGAGTTACATCCGCGTAACCACAAACACGTCTAAAAAATATGAAATTATACTTTAAAATCTTAGATTTTGCAAAAATAGATAAGATTCGTTTTGGTCACGATTTACGTAGGCTGATTGATACAGGACAGGTAGTGGATACAAAAATGGTTTCGTATTTTTTCTTATAATAGCTCGGCAACATTGATGGTACTGTCCTTGATAGTAAGCACAGCTCATTTCAAATACAACGGCGACCACCGGGAGATCACAATCCATCGTAAGAAGGAGGGAACACATTGGCCGGGAAAAGGTTCAACAACTTCACGGTACGACAAAGATAAGTCATAGAGAAAATTTTAGTTCACGGGGAGATGGAGATTACCGTAAAACTGTAACTCCAATGCCCAGCGCGTGTGGTTCTGTTGTGGAAGAGTATTAGATTGAATAGCTAATCAGATCACGCACCATGATACAGACGATACAACGTTGAAACGAGTTGTCGATCTATACATACATATACTAAATCTATGGTTGTATTCAATTTTTTATTAAACTTGCTTCTATATTAATTCATTGGCTTTTGACATTTATTTTCATGAAACCACATTCAAATCACGTTTACTATAAATACAAAATACGTCAAACAATACGAGAGTCGAGGTGAAGATAAGTAAATATTTTAATAATGTATAGAAATGCCATACTTGAGATATAAGTCTGTTCAGGTTAGTATACGATGGTCTTTCAATAGAGAGCCTTCGTCTGCAGATATCGTATATCGCCTCGTTATCCACCATGAAGGCGCAGTCCGAATGGCTGATAGTCGCATGTGTTGTCAATACAGCGTTGTAAGGTTCTACCACTGCTGTCGAGACCTAAAGAGAAAATATAAAGTACAAACCAACTAACAGTGATATCAAAAAACGAAAGTGTCGGGCACTCGAAATAGGTACGATTACAACTGGTGAAAAGAATAGAGGTAAACAAGTTTACAACCAAGCGGTCCTTTACAATAGTTTTACTCACTTGTGGTGCTGGATATATGGCGAACTCCAATTTGCTTTTCTTGCCAAACTCGTCTGACAGCTTCTCCATGAGTAGTGACGTGAAACCGGAACCGGTTCCACCTCCAAATGAGTGGAAAACGAAAAAGCCCTAAAAATCAGATCACTATTTGATAACTAATTTGAAACCGCCGCTGTGTCGATGTCATTTGCAAGTAATTAGACTGTTTGAAAGTTACATAAATATTTATTAATACCTTTAAAAACGAAAGTTTTTTTTGTTCCGTTTCTTGGATGTAGTAGAGTATATTTTATAAAAATGAGAAAATTTAATTCAGTATTTTACTTTGCGTTAGGTTGAAATCCTGAACAATGTCATGTTATAATAATGTCTGATGATTTATGCAATATTTCTTTAGAGAGAACTTTATTATGGATGATAATTTTATCACGAAACTAAATAAATAGCTTCTGTTATAACTTATTTCGAGTATGATTATTTACCTGCAATCCGGTACATTGATCAGCGAGTTTCCTTACTCTCTCCATAACGGGGCAGAGAATTTCACGCCCAGTCGAGTAATGACCCCGAGCGTAGTTGTTTGCTGCGTCTTCTTTGCCAGTAATGAGCTGCTCAGGATGGTAGAGCTGGCGGTATTCACCAGAACGGACTTCATCTAAAAAAAATAACGTATACTGACTCCCGGCCTTTTGATTTTTTCATGTTCGGGTTCCAAAGCGAAAACGTCTAAACTGAAAAGGTAGGTCCTAAAAAAAGGTAACCCTAAACTTTTTATTCCGGTAGATGTTATAAACTCTTGGTGTGAAGAAATGGGTGATACGCATTGTGTAAGCAAATTGAATTAGGTTACTAATATCATTTTAAAGAGAATTATTTTGTCGTCTATTTTAGTTAAGTTTGCAGAATCTGCTAGTTGCTAGTTGCACTTGCAGGACGGCATGCTATCGAGGGCTGGCGACTGATTGGTGGCGAATCAGTGAACACCGTTGTTTTTTTTTAGATTACACTTTTCTTACCATTATCAACAGTGCCTTCACAAAAAAATACTACTATAAAAAAACTGTTGACGGTAAAAAAAATTCCTAATAAAAATACATCATGCCTCTCCCAACGAGGTAAGTAGAGATCACGTCCTTCCACTTGCTACGGATCATGTCATATATCTTTCACGTCTTCAGCAACAAATATAAATCTTTTCATGTATGCTCGTCGTTTTAGAGTACTATTGACCTGATCTTTCTTCAGAACGTCCCCGATTTGCTCGAGAAACGTTCGTCTAGTCCTTCATCTTCTAACGTTTCCATTCTCACTCGCATTATAAATTTGTTTATTCATTCTTCTTTCATTCATTCTCTCAACATGCCCAAACCATCTAAGCAAGTAAGCATCCCTTTCGCAATCCGTGTGACTATATCTTCCTTCACACCATAAATATCTCTTACCATTCATATTTATGCATATCTTACCTATAACAGTAGGTTCCAAGTCGACCATCACAACCCTGGGTACCATCTTACCCTTGTCAGCTTCTGAGAAGAATGTGTTAAAGCAGGAATCGGTGGGAATGGAATCAGCTTCGTATGATGGCAGCGTCCCGTTTGGCAGGATGCCGTGTTCCAGGCAGTATAGCTGCCAGCAAGCCACCCCCATCTGCACCCCCGCTTGCCCAACGTGCACCGATATGCACTCCCTCTGCTCAAGTACAAAACGGGTCACGTCATTGGTGTTTATCTATCTATACAATCAATAAAAATGAAATGTCTGTTTGTAATGTCAAAATTACAGCTTTTTACTACATGCATATGAAATTATATACGGTACTTTTAACAAAACACCAATCTAGAAATATTTTGTCTGTCTGTCTGTTTTTTCCGGGTAATTTCCGATACGGTTAGACAGATTTTGACGGGACTTTGACTGGTAGATAGCTGATGTTATAAGGAGTAACTTAGGCTCCTTTTATTTTAAAAAAGAACTAGGGTTTCGAACAAATAAAAATAAAACTGGTCATAGTGAATCAATTCGGGCGCTTAAATGGCTTACGCTGAGTAAACAATAAGAGATACAGCTAATTAATACACTACATAATAGTTGTAGACATTAAAAAGATCTACAGAAAAGTTAGCAAGTGTATGTCTGTCTTCTAAGGACCTCCCACATTAAGCATTTTTGTATTTAAAATAACTGGGAGCAAGGGTAGCATGATTTACACATGGCTGAGTCCGATCGACGGCATTCTGTAGTCCATGCGAGCGCAGCCGCGGGCACAGCTAATCTACACTAACATTGTAAAGCTCAAGAGATTCATTTCAGAACGCGGCTTGCGGTAAAAGTTGACTTGTAGAAATCATCACGTAAAGAAAAAGCGTTATGCCCCTACATGCGACTTTGTCTCTTTCTATAATATTATATATGTGTTTTTTGTGTGTGCTTACGAGTACCGAGATTTAAGCAGAGGAGCATCGTGCGCGGCCGGTCGTAAAACCCTTCCTCAATTCAGCGCACGTTACTAAACTATGGTTTGTCAGATATTTTGTATGGTATATATACATAATATAATATAAAGACGTGTTCTTTATACTGATTTTAAAATAATATAAGTACCTAATTTTTTTTTTGAACGCCCTGATCTCCGTAACTACTACAAATTAATTACACTTTGTATTTGGTAAATATAAAAGAAAATCTAAATAAAGTGCGGTTCCGGAACCACATCAGATGCGACTGACA
This sequence comes from Saturnia japonica, assembly GCA_033032175.1. Lineage (NCBI taxonomy): Eukaryota > Metazoa > Arthropoda > Insecta > Lepidoptera > Saturniidae > Saturnia > Saturnia japonica. The sequence continues at coordinate 2,074,353 of CM065309.1, forward strand.
GGTGATTTAAAACGCCAAATCTAGTATGCATTTTTCAGTAACTTATTGCCTAAAACTCCTAAGCTTTAACGTCATTCAAAGAAAATGAAGGATTCATATATTTCTTACATTTGATACCTCAGTAATGGCCAGATTGAACAAACTAACTTGGTCATGATTGATGAACTAGCTTTGTCACACGGTTTCATCAGTTTTAATTAATTCGATCAACTCTCCGTCGCAGTGTAGCCTATTATAGTTTTTAATTTTCATATTGACCTATAGTTTTCCAGATCGGTTTTAGGCAAATGCAATAAATGTCATTTTTAAAAGTGGACTTGTTTCCAGGGATTAGCGCAATCAAACAAAATAAATAAGCAATCAATTGAGTTTCATAATGTAAAATATAGAAAATACAATATTATAACGTTCTCATATAATGCTATACGATTCTGATTTGATACAGCCTAAGGAGCTTTTCACACGAGGCCAACTCGAGCAGTTCCACTAAGCCAAGGCATTATAGGCGTTGTGCAAGAGAAAAACCATTACAATGCAGTGTCTACAAGTAATTCAATTAGAACGTTTTATAATTTCTTATTTGATGGATAATAAAGCTAATATCCTCGAGTAAACGATCCATAAGAGATTATTTTTCACTACCGTTTTTCACAGGCTAAAGCCGGTGAGGTATTTCATATTTATACTACGCTCTAAAGCCGATAATACTAAAAGACTAACTCAATAGTATGCAACATTTCCTAACAAAAACACAAAAAATACTTACCATGATTTATACTGGTGATTTTGTTATATTGATTCACAAAAAATATATATGATATTAAAAATAATATAAATAAAATTGATTCAGTACAAAAATTTTGAATAGACTGAAATTTTGATATAAAAAAATTGCGAATCTGCGGCCGCTTGACGGGCTGTTCAGGTCTATTGTTAATTTTCATTCCATTTTTGAACACTCGAATAATATTATTTGAAATTTTTAAAAAGCCAGTGCTGTGTTTATGAAGTTTTAATTATGTTTAATATATTTAAAAAAGTTTTTAATAGTTACACCTTAAAATTAATATTTTTTTGTTATTTAAAGTGTTTTATGATTTAGTAGAATTATTTTTGACTCTTATTTTTTTACCCGACTGCGAAAAATGAGGGTTATGTTTTTCGAGCGTAAATATATAAATATTTGTACGTATATATATAATATATAAGCTTGTATACAAAGAAATCTTTGGAACGCTTTGTAGCCTAAACGGCTCGATGGATTTTAGCATACGAGGTGTCATTAGATTCGTCTTAATTGTGGGAGTGACATAGGCTATATAAAATTTAAGTACGACGTCTCGGAATCAAATAAAAAGGCAAAAATAGTAAAAAAAAAAATTGTTGTGTTTTAGTTGCAGTCGCGTTTATTATTATTTTTTTAATAATTTAGCTTGTTATAAATTTTTACTTAATTCGCTACATTTTAACGTATTGCGTCAAATTTATCAACCAAATTTTTAACAACTTTCACATTACCGCTTGAGCTGAAATTTTGAATATTTATGTTACTTCGATGACAATGTAATAATATTATTGTGCTGATCTGATGATGGACCCGGATGCCGGTCATAGTAACGCGTCAACAAAATGAGATACCTTCGTCGTGTTTAGGTATGTTGCAGTCGTCTATATTATCTATATCAATCTATCTATAATGTCTCAAAAATATTCTATTCGTGTCGCAACACTACTTTCAGTTCGGAAAACATCCGAGTCGTCGAGAAGAACTGACAAGAAACACGATCGGGTTTATCAACATCGCACTAAAGGAATCAAATTTTACGTTCATAATCGCGTCTTTGATGGATAAATATTTTATTCTTCATGGTCGCTTTCTGAATTGTTCTGTTTATACCTACCAATGTTTACGCAGTCATCATTTATAATTTTAGATAAATTGGTACAAGAAAAATCTCCTTACTTACTTAAGAATGTACCATTCAATATAAATCTAGACCAGATGATTAAACAGCACGCAGAGTGTCAACTCCATTGATTGTCGAGTTATTTAAAAATATATCCATTACTAGGAGTAGCCATCGACTTCGTGTGCGTTAAATTAAAATATAAATATATGTATCCACACTATGCAACACATACAAAAACGATTTACGAAACACTTAGCTTATTCTTTATGTATTAAAAAAAGATTCTAGCTATCGTAAGTTACTATAACAATTTAAAATTGAAATTTAGAAACACGTAGAAATATATTATCTGATTTAATGATATTATTCAAGATTTATAATAACCGTATAGACAGTCCTGAACTGCTGAGTATGTTTGGTTTCAGGATTCTTTCTCGTTACCCTCGTTATTACAATAACCTACTGAATTCTTCTTTTAGAAAGGAATAAGTAAGTTGTACAATAAATTCAATAACCTCGAATTATTTGTCATTAAATTAATTTAGTTTAAACGTTTAACCAGGTCACTTATACTTCAGTTTACAATATTTACATGTATTGATGTATTTCAAACTTCTTTTTAAGCCTAATTTATGTGTGTTATTTTGAATGTATTTTAATTTATATTTACTGTTTTATAAATAAACAAGCTGTATTTACTAGTAAATTGTACATTGTAATTAAACTTCAGTAACAATTTTTATAATATTTAGCATGTGACGATGTAACAATTGTTGTAAATCTATTGTTGATAAAATTAAAATAAAACTATAAACATCAGTCCAAATGGCTTTCTCTCAGTGCAAGAATGTATGACTTGACGCCTCTGCAGCTTCGTAATTCTTTAACTATACGAGTGAGCACTTAACATTTTATGTGCCATCAAATACATGCTACTAGATTCACTCTACAACCGTAGGGTGGCGTGTATCTAAGTAGGGCAGTGTATAGGGGAGTGCCCCAGTACGAACTATTACAGGACAAAGCCGGTCATTGGGGCCATCCACCCCATACATTGGCATAGTGAGTTAATTTGCATTTTGTGTTTGCCTTGTTAGGAATGCTGGTAGACAGTTATCCCAACTTGGTGGTATCAATATTCTTTTTCTTCCTTTTAAATGGCAACCTGTTTTTACACAATTATGCCAATATTTATCTAATCATCAGAGTTCGAGCAACGCTTTAACAAGATGTTGGTTTTCTTGTTAAAACAGTCCAGGGAAATTTTGTGGCAACTTCAAATTCATGATTTTAGTTCATAGATTATTAATAGATTGTATGTAGCTCGTGGTTGAAGTAACGCAGAAACCAATAATTAATCTATGTTTTATAAATATTATTTATAATTCACTACACTTTTATTTAATAGCATCGTGTGTTTATACACAATTATGCCAATGTTACACGTGGATAGAATATTTTTGTAAACTTCAGAGTTCACGCAAAAACATTAACATTACCGCTAGTTAGCTCGAAGAAAATACTATATAGCATTGAGCTCACTAGTGCAAAAACTAAAAGCGCAGTGGGGTGTTACTTGTTACAACTTTCTAGGGAGTTTTTTTGACATCTCAGAAATCATGGTCCATGTTATTATTTAAAATCCACTTCACTTGTACACAATAACCAAGCTGTATTATGCAAAATGTTACCTGTATTACACAATTATAGATTCAAACAACACGGAAACAGAATTTCAGAATCGGCCAAAAACCCCCGAATCCATCTTTATTGTTGATAAAGATTACGTGAATTTGTATCATAGACTACAAATCGACTTTAAAACTTTTTTGTTTCATGCAGATTCCAAATATAAATTTTGTAAGTATCAAAATATATCTTTAGATGTAATGATTTACGTAAATAAATAACATTATTAAATCAACGAGAAAAGTGTCATTTTAAACCAAAACAAACGAATAGTAACTAATAACAATAATTAAACACGCAAACCGTGACAAAGCGATAGTCACGCTCTTACGCCATATTTACACACACCGCGTGGACAATGTCACGCAATTAAATATTCAAAATAAGTCGAACACTTGTAGAGAAAGGGATGTAGAACTTTTACATATGAATATATGTTTACAGGGATTAAAATACAAGCGTTGTAGCGTGACAATTCGCTTAACGTGTTAAATGCAATATTTTGATTTATTTCGTTATCAAAAACAGTATTTACTTTATTGTTTAACAATGACCTTTGTTGATTACAGCAGAAATACAAAACATAAAATTAGCTACGGTAAATATAATATCAAACGATGCAGCATTTAACTGAAGTGTCAACTATAATAGTAATACCAGTTTTTTTATATTAATTTAATCCTACTAATATCATAAAAGGAAAGTTTCGATGTTTGTTACTCAATCACGAAAAAAAGGCGATTTTTTGGTTTGTCGTGTTCCGAGATCAGTCTGTGTATATCCAATAATACGCAGACGAAGGCACGGGTACCAGCTAGTTCATAATATTTACTTTACCTACTCTGCATATGGATAATTCCAACAGAATAAAATAAATTCTGATAAATATAAGTACATTTAAAGAAAGACATACCGATTTGTAAATGTTTCATAATATATTAATATTTATAGATTTATACATGAAAAAAATTGTGATATTTTAACTTGGCTGTATGGTTACAAATACCTTTGCCTGTTTGGACAGGCGAAATACCATCAATTATCAGAACATTGTCAATGGATTCATAGACAAATATAACATTTTATTAAACTGATTGATGTTATTATTAAAAATAATAAATAAATACACGAGCAAATCTATCTATTATATTTACTTAAGCAGAAAATCTAAGAATGCAAGGTGCATTAACATGTGAAAACGAAAGTAAAAATATTCACACGGACCTAATTATTAACAAAAAGAAATCCTAACATAATATAATGGCTCTTTAAATATTGTGTAATTGTATGATATGATACCACTTGAGAGCGAGTGTGACGTTTTTTGGCGACAAAAAGTACTGTCAGCCGATTGCCCAAATATTGAAGTGTCATTTTAGGCATAGGATTATAAGCATACAGCCATTAACAATGGCTATTAACATTATTTTGAAGAACCAGCATTTTCACACGCCACTTTTTAAACAATATTTTAATACATAATCTATACAATTAATAAAAGAAGTGTCTGTTTGTAATGTCAAAACAACAGCTTTTTAATAAATGCATATATGAAAGTATATGCGATACCTATAAAAAACCATTTAATTTTTTGTTTGTCTGTGTGTCTATTTATTATTGCTAATCTCCGAAACGGTAGTACCGATTTTGCCGGGACCTTCACTGGTAGATAGCTGAATGTATAGGAAGTAACATAAGCTACTTTTATTTTAGAAAAATAATTAGGGTTCCGCACAAAAAAATATCTCGTCATGGTGAATCAATTCGGGCACTTAAATGGCTTACGACAAGAGATATAGTAAATAAATGTAATAAAAAATTGTAGAAATTAAAAAGACGTACAAAAAAGTCAGCGAGAATATACGTCTATCTTTTAAGGAACACCCACAATAAGCATTTTTGTGTTTAAAATACCCGCGAGCGAGGAGCAAGATTCGCGCGGGCATTCTGTAGTCCACGTGACTAAAGCCGCGGGCACAGCTAGTTGGTTCATTATTATTATAGAATTTGTAAATAACGATTGAAGAGCCATCTAACGAATTCAAACATAGCTATGAAAATTTATATCTCAAAAAAAAAAGCTGAATCTTGAATTCAATTGGACAAGTCGATCAGAAGTTACACGAGTAGTAACAGACGCACACAATATTTCTGTGTAGGTACAAGATTTTGGAAAAAAAAAAATACAATCTTATTGTTAAATTGACAAAATGTCAGCTTAAACATACTCGTATCGTAGGGTAGATTGAAATATGATAGCATTGTGTCGAGTGATGCTATCTGATGTATTATCGCTAATGCTATGAGATACAATCTTTAAGTATTGTGTATAAAATATCAAAAGTTTGTGGTGATAGGCAGAGAAATCTAACAGATTTAGTTAATAATTTTTATTTATTATTGTTGGTATATTAGACGTACGGCATATCATTACGAGGTCCACCGGTTTGAATCTTCGCATGTAAAATCGCGATTTAGCCTAATGAATAAACTGTGCCTTCAATCAGGTGGGACATATTATAAAAGTTGATATCAATAATAAGCTAGTTTAGTGTAAGACTACAACGACTAATTTATCTTATTTATATGTCCACAATCTCACTTGGTGTTAAGTGACGATCTGATCCAAGATGATGGTAGCATGCTAAGCTTAACTCTCAAGACTTTCTGGAAGACATATAGGTGTTGGGCTACAGATTTTAGATTAGGTACTAGATATTTTAATAAAAAACCCGCAACCAGAAATGTTACTTTTAAAATTCTCTTACTTCTGGTCTAGGATTTGAGTGAGTCGTAATAATAGTTATAGAGAACTTTTGAATTAAATGTACAGTCTAGGTCTTTGCAAATTATTTTTTAAATTAAATATAGCTTAACATATTCCAGTTTTACTTAAGCAAAATAGTTACGAAAATATTACTCTCTCATTTGGTATATTTTTTATGTAGGTATGATCAGTAATTACTTCAACAATCTTAGTTAAAAAAGCACTTAACTGCTAGTTTCACCTATGTTAATTAAGGCCTTAAAGGTGTTCAATAAAATCAAACGTCAATAAAAGTGAAAACGTTAACTTGACAAAATTAGTACAATATGTCGAAACTAAAACTAACGGTTTTACGTTTGTCAAATCTTAAGTTTTTTTTTGTGCATAAAAGAGGACGTTTTACAGAGAAACGCTGCAGGATGTAGCTAGCCAAGCGGGAATTAGAAATCTTCATCGAAAGTTCTAGCTCATTGTAATATTTTAACTTACATCAACCGACGCAGTGTCGGAATATGCTATCACTGAGCCATCATTGCTTATTATATCAATCGCATATATATATATTGATGAAAAGATAATTTTTAGAACTTTTTTTTGTATATTTCTAGTACTAATATAGACAATTCTTATAGCCCATTAATTATACAATTTCTTATACTTCTCGTGTACGAAATTTCATCAAAATCGGTCAAGAATTAACGAAAATAGACTTTTTGGATATTTTTTTTCACTATTTTTTTAAAGTAATTTTGAAATATCTTAAATCATATCGATTGACCAATGACAGAAGCATCCCGTGTACAAAATTTTATAAGAATAGGTCAAGCCGTTAAATCTGGACATACAAACAGACAGACAGATAGACAACAATTTTTTCATATTATATTTGTGATCAGTATTATTCATATAGTATGCCTATCGGGAAATTTAGACAAATAATGAACTATACAGTCAGAACTACATATTTATTAATATAATATATAACTGCCTCGTTAGCCTAGTGGTCATAAGCGCGACTGGTATGAGCGAGGTCCTGCGTTCGAATCCCAAGTCGAGCAAAGTGTTATTGGGTTTTTCCTATGAAATTCTCAGTAGCAGCTCGGAGTTTGGTTTCGTGCCCGATTAATGGCAATAGGCTCGCCCCCTATTACATGGGACCTAAAACATACTCGGCGAAATGTGGGTGTACAAATGTACACCTCTGCCTAAACCTTCAGGGAATACAGGCGTAATGGTATGATGATGATGATGATGGCCTGTCCGAGTATAGGCGGTTACCGTAGAAAAGGGACCCTTATAACGCCAAAGGTATCACTAACACGTTGCCGATCTTGACCCCTCTTTCCTCAAGGAGCTCTGGAAACCCTACTCGCCGTAGGAATACAAGGACCTGCGGCCTGAGGCTGCAACCTTCTGCTGGGAAGAGTTATTCCACCAGACCAGTCGGACTGTCCCAAGTAGAAAATAAAACATTAAGGTTTTTTGGGTCGTACTTTTCTTAAATGGTCAACTGTGTCTAAAACGATGACTGTCACTCAACGGCAACTCTTGGAATATGTGCTTCAGTATCCCCTACCACCGAAATTTCTCAGTCCCTAGACATACTTTTTTTTTATTACACCGAAATTTGAAATTATCTGGTCGGATGACAATCCGTAGTAATAAAGGCGCTAGGTGTGGCTGTAATAAAAAATCCCATCTGAACCGCGGAGGCGGAATAATGACCGCTTTTTACCGGATTAATCCGGATCAGATAAGTCCGGGGCACTAATGCGATGCCAGTTTGATATTCATGACGATTCCCCGTCGAGCCCCGCGTCGGGGATTTTGGGGATCGAGTCCACTGTGTTAGGTTACATTTTTTTGTTAAATCAATTTGAATTTCTTAATTTTTACCCGACTGCGAAAAACGAGGGCTATGTTTTTCGAGCGTAATAATAATTTATGTATGTATTTTGTTTTTTGTCACGCTCTGTAGCCAAAAACGGCTTGATGGATTTTAGCATACGAGATGTCGTTAGATTTGTCTTAATTGTGGGAGTGGTATAGGCTATATAGTATTTAAGTACGACATCTAGGAATCAAATAAAATGCAAAAATAGAAAAATATTTTTTCTAGTGAAATGCTTATGTCGCGGTCGGGTATTATTGTTTCCTTTTTAATAATTTTGCCTGTTTATTAAGTAACTAGCCACATTTTTTCATAGTATCATGGCAAAATGCTTAATAATAAACAATTGACAATTGACAATTGATTGGCAATTTGACACCGGTCATCGACTTGCAAGCTTCTTGGCAACTGCATACACACAAGCGTGTCCCGAAACGGGACAAACTGAAAGAGTGGCACTGTGCTGATTTTATCATCATGTATAAGGTGATCTAAGCATGCCACTATGGTGGATGCTACTTCTTGTGTAAGGTGGTCGTGAGCCACTCAGACATAATTGTTAACCACCTAGCACAGGAAAGCATAATAAAGAGGGAACACGCTGACCGCTGAGATGGTTCCACAGCTCCACGGTACGATTAAGATAAAGCATAACAGAAAATCTTTTAGTTCGTACTGAGAGGGTGGTTAACATAGAATTATGAACTCGGCGTGTTAGAGTAGAGCGGACTTTATTACTCTATGGTGGTTAATGTAAAACTGTAGCATGTGCCCAATTAAAATGAACTAAACTTACGCGTACACACATATACACACTCACTAACACACACACACGTGCGCTTAAACACACATATTTTCTTAGTTCTGTTTTAATATGTAATTATTTTTTTCTCTATCTTTGTCTTAATTTTATATTACCAATTAGTAAGAATCGTTTTCGACTTTAGCGCAGCTTAATAATATTACTGTCATCAACATAATTATTTATGTGTTAATTAATTTGTTAAATAAATAAATATTATATTCTAATTAAGTTTCCCATCAGTAATAATTCAGAAATTTGAACCTCATATAAAACCCTCTGAGGGGTGATTTATTAGGTAGGGCACAGAGAAATTTGTTTGAAGGTAGTGATACCTATGGTGTTATAAGCGACCTTCGGCTACGTTACCACTTACCTTTAGGTGGGCAGTACACTTGTTTGTGACTTTAGTTGTATGAAAAAAAAATAGTGTTACGTGTTTTATTGTAAAAGATATTTTAAGAAAGAAGCAGCGTCATAAAAGTCGTTAATTAAAACAAATAGTAGCAACAGATATTACCTATAAATGTTTGTAACTGAATTTTGAGAGAATATTTTACATTTTGTGAGGGTTGTTCGGTACAATGCGGGAGACGGCAGGTGCTGGCTGTACTGTTACAGGGATAAAACATCCCTTGACTTTGTGATTTACTGATTCCATTCGACGATGGTGTAGTGGTATCGTGATTGGCCAATCCATAAAACGACGGGTTCTAGTTCTATGCTGTAGTATTATCCAGTGTTCGCTTTTTTCGTTAGCATCTTAAAATTGAAAATCTACAATTCCTCTGTAATTCATGTGAATTTGTGACGATTTTAATTTTAATAAGTTAGCAGTAAAGACGTTAGGCGCTATTTGATTAATCTTTTGATTAGGATTAAACCCAACATAAAAAATGGAGTTTTCATCGTAATTCTCTACATTATATCTTTGTCGTACTTACTGTGAACTTGTGGAACTATCCCCGGCCAGTCTGCTCCCTCTTTCCTAAAACATGGAGTTCTTCAAAATGAAGAGATATTTAAAAAGGCCAGCATTACAGCGACGAACCTTCTATGGTCGCCATTGTTATTGGATTGAAATGTGCTTATTATCAGATGCCGACAAAAAAAACCTTTTTTTTTTTTATTGACCTAATCCTTGACCTTAATCACACATGATAAAAAAGTTAAGATCACAACGTAAACGATGAGATTTGTAATTAAAACTAACATAAATAAGAAAAACACTGGCAGGAGAAAATTGATATTAAAAAAAGGGAACTATATAGTTATTTAAAAAAAACCCCTAGCATGTACTTAAAACCGACGCCGCGGTAAAGTTTCCCTATGAAATGTATTTTTTTGGGTAAAAAGAAATCCATATTTTTATGATAAAAAAGGAATCGTTTCATGAATGGTGACCATTGTTCGATGTGCAACGATGCATCGAGACAGATGGGTGTACCGATAAGGGTAAACGGTTTGACACCGCGGCAATCGGTCATTTTTTTTTAATGGTATTAAACTTATTTTTTTATGGCTTTTAAAAATATAATCTTACCTCTGATGTTAAATGACAATGTGGATTGAGATGGCAACATGCTAAACATCGTGAACTGGATTACAAATGCACTTACCGCAAAACGAATTTATTTATTTGGAGAGCCAGTACATAGACAGCGCAATAAATGCGGTTACAAAAAAAATGCACTAGGTCGTTTAAGGCGATCATTACACACACTTTGTAGACAAAAATATATGACAACAAACAAAATTAAGTTTTTATTAAAAATCATATCAATTAGCTTATATAAAAAATATAAATAATAATTAATATGAAGTAACTGCTAGAAAAATTAAATAAAAAAATATGTAAATTACTTAATGTCAAAATAGAAAAAGTAAAAATAAAATAGGTATATTACCCGTCATTAATAACCCACAAGATAAAAATTTAGCCCGACTAATAAATAAAAGGCATTATTGGGCATTACACAAGACAATTTTTGAGAGAAAAGAAAACAAATTCAATGATTTTGAAGAGTTCCCTTGTGTATCTTCAAAATTGAAGGTCCAGTGCCAAAGAAATTAAAATAGGATCACCATTGAGGTATACCGTATCAAAAAAAAGAAAAAGAAAGAATCATCAAAATCGGTTCGTAAACAAAGAAGTTATGGATGAACATCCATTAAAAAAAACATTCGTATAGAATAACCTCCGTCTCTTTTCGGATGTCAGTTAAATATTAATACGTCGCTGTCTCGGCTTTGTGTTATAGTAACTCTATTGACACAATTCAAAAGAAACCATGGTGCAATGTATGACGCACACTTAGACAAATTAATAACTAAATTGCTTAATTAATTTATTGTTTTTCCACGTTGACGAACATTCATATCTGCTTATCATATTATTAAGTAAAATAAATTTATGAAACACACCATATCATTTAGATTTTTTAATTTTTTTCATTCATTTTCACAGAACCTTTAGTTTTTCTTGAAGTCTGTAAAAAATAAACTTGAGAAGTGTAGCAGCCATGCGGGCATTATAAAAAACCTTACCGCCACGCACTGCACGTACATGGATCTTGATGTAATTGCTTCTATCTACAAAATAACATAAAAACGCTTATCTTTGATACATCAATTAAATTCGGCCCAAGTATGATGACCCTTTGGACCCCGCTTGAACATTTGTCCACCAACTAGCAGCGGTTAACAAAACATAATTATTAGCAATCTGGTATCAATAAATAAAGTATATTAGAGACACGTGTTGGACACGCTTCTCGGTAACAACTGACCTAGCAAAGAGATTACAATACACTAGTGTTGTGTTCCTGCGATGAGTAGGGTTTCCAGAAATCTTTGAGTTAGGTGGGTTCAAAGAGAGGTATGGTACAGAGAATTTTAACCCTACAAAAGATTTTTTGGGTTAAAGGTCGGCAACGCGCTAGTGATACGTGTTACAAGCGTCTATAGGCTATGGTAGCCACTTACTATCAGCCGGGCATTATGCTTGTTTGCCATCTTTGTAGTATTAAAAAAAATGAACCGGCTTAGATTGAAATTTTTTGAACAGTTGATTTGAATGAAAATTTTGGATGATTACAACTTCAAACATTGTTCATGCTACCACGTTAAAACTGCTACCAAACGATGGCTTCGTAGCATTTTCCACGAACATACAGACAACGTATGTTGCTATTTTTTATTACATGTTTAGCGTTAGGTCAACAATTTCACTAGTCAAATTTCCTTTCTACAAACGTTAACGAAATCGAAAAAACGTATTTGTAAAATCGTAAACCGTATGCTATTGAGACAACAAACTTAATTTGGAGAAAATATATTTATAAAATATAAAGTAGAATTGGGCGTCTGCCCGATCGACATCATTCTTTAGTCCACGCGAGCGCAGCCGCGGGTATAGCTAGTAGTAGCATAAATAAAATACCGTAAAGTATAAAGCTGTCGGTGTTTCTAAATCAAAGGAATTTAATTTTTTTACCGATAATAAAAAAAATCCACAAATAACACATCTGGTTTATTAATTTTTTCAATACATATATTTACTGAACGAAATTTCTCGCTTGTTATTAACCGTTATATTTCAATGTTTATATTAGGAACTCCTAACGAGATATTGAGAAGCGTTAAATAGGATCTCAGAATTAATGTCAAACGTTACAGTTATGTTACCGACGCGTGACCTGCGTGACTGATCATGCAATATCAGGGTGATGGGTCACGGTATTCATCAAGTTAATTGTTGAATACGCATCGACTGTAGAGTCCAACAGCATGCGAATAATCTATTTAGTTTATTGATATATGTAATGATTATCTATTTAAAATTCATGCAATTAGCTAATAGTTTTGTTTCACCACGGTTCCATGTGGATAACAAAGTTGCAAGCTTACAGACAGGCGACACAGCGAAGACAGTCACTATTTTTCCAGTCTCGCGGTGGTAACTGATTATCATACAACTTTATAAGGGGTGTATGTATATTGGTAGTAAATAAATGTTTTGGTTGTAATATGCAGTAAGCGAATTACGATGTAGAAACACGTGGCGGTCACGTTTTCACACTTGAGGACGTGTTGCGTGCGCGTGGCGTGCGCGTGGCTCGTGTTAGCTGATACTTATACGGATGTTTGCGGTTATCTTGTTCAATAAAATAGTAATTTTAAGATTATGAAAAACGCAATGGCTTTGTGCTTAACCGTAAAACTTTCTCCAGTTGTAAGTTTCGAAGGAACGCCGCTGTATAACTTAAGAGAACACCGTGATACAACGGAGAGTATGTAAGGTAATTCTAGCCCTCAACTTTTAAGTTAAGGAGTAGAGTTTTTGGCGGGATCTTAAAGTGACATGTTGTGGTTTTTATTTTTAATTAATTAACTTAAGTTTTTTGAACCTATATCATTATGTAATATTGCTAGCATTTTGTGTGATATAGTTTAGTTGTTTTACTTAAGTGAAGTGGACTATGAATATAAAGCAAAAGGCATGCATTTTGGGATCTCACAAAAACTCCCTAGATCGTTCTAACAAGAGAGTCACCATCTTGTTAGACGCCACGTTGTATGAAATACCTATTACTACGAAGGCTTGAAAATAATGACGTTGGAAAATTTTACCAAGGCTTAAAAACATTGACACTGGCAAATGTTTTTTTGCGGCGCCATAACAAGACGAGGAAAAATAAGAAGTTGAGATGTAAGATAGTTTGTTACTATGTTCATTTATAACGTAGCAATTATTGCGATTGAAATTAATGTACTAATAAAAAAAAAAATACAAAAACATTTGCTGATTTTCAAAATTGTGAATTTAGTTTAGTTCGTTATGGTTTGGTTTGGTATCATTTGGTTCGTTATGGGTTCAAATTACTTACAATAACCAAGCAATTTTATTTAAAATACTAGCCACATTACTTATTATAGCGTGAAATAACGCAAGTTTATTAATTTAAAATAAAAACGAGTACATAACAGACAAATCCCGCCAAAAATATACCGGTCGAATGTTTACAATCCTGTGCCTAAAATGACACTTCAGATTTTTTATACAGATTATTACAGTTTGTCCTCTAGTTGATGATTTTGCCACCAAACCGACACGCTCAGACTCGAGTGGGATAATATTAACAAATACACAATATTTAAAGTGCCATTAAAATATGATAGGGTTCATTTATAATGATTGCATTATAAACATGTGAACGGTTTTTTTAATACCAAAAAATTCTCACGTTTAAAAAAAAAACAAACATTGTTTATTAAATTTAGGCCTTATAAGGCACATAAGAAAGTCTTTTTTTGAAGTCGGTAATCGGTTTATACAGACTAATTTTGGTCCTTTTAATAAGAGCAACGGACTGTACCTCGTGTAAAAGAAGGTAGGTCCAAGAGATACATGCCATCATTCTAATTCGAACGAGAATCAAAAATATAGACATAGCCTAAGATGGTTTTATAAGTGTAGATGCGTTACCCGCGCTCTATTTTGGCAATATTAAAGTCAGGTAATTGCTTTGGTTTCAAACTGCAAAAAGTAGAGGCAGATGGAAATCTTTGGAGAAGGCCTAAAAAGAAAAAAAAAGAGAATAAATAATAACATATAGAACACTAAGTATAAATTTGAATTAACAAAAATTCGAAAAATTAAAGCAATTAATTATAACATTATGAATGTAGGTAATTAAATAAAACTAATCAAAAAATTTAAATTATTCTTAATTATGTAATCTATCGCATTTTGAATTTTAAAAATATTTAATGAAATGTATATAAAATTGTAAATAAAATAGCATGAAATAAAAGGCTTGTTTTTTTTGTTATATAATTGCCTGACATTTTCTTAGTCATGTAATATCCATTGCCATGGTTGCACGTCATTACAGCTCAGAATATACATTCATTTCGTTCTAACAACAAAAACAACATATAGTCTTTCATATTCTTTCCCTTTTTCACGTACTATTTAACTGAAAGCATTATTTATAGTTTGTATGTATAGTTTAATTACGCTGTTTTTAGTGCACTGATTTTGGCGTATGACGCGTCTATTTAAAAAATGTCATTGGACAGTCTTAAGAAATTCTACACTTAATGGAGAGTAGGCGGACAAGTAGAATGGTTGAGCAATGGAACCGAGAGTCCTCGAGGGGCAAACTTGTATCCGAAGACGTAGCGTGGGTAGACCACTTGGTGAAGATTGCAAGCAGCACATGACCACTCACTGGGGCAATCTTTCAGGGACGTCTATGTCCAGAAGAAAAATATTTCGGCTAAAATGGTGATATCGGGGTAGAAGGTTATCGAATTGAATATAAATTATTTATATTGAAATGCAACATTGACACTGGCGAACGAATCTGCAACGCTGATTAAACCAAAATCATAAGTAAGTAGCTGGTATCCGCGACTTCGTATGCGTATTATTGGATATACACAGACTAATCTCGGAATACGACAAACCAAAACCAAATCATAGATTGATTTATCACTATGTGTATGGTGGACGCGATCTCTAGCACTCCGATATATTACTGGATATGCACCAGCTGATTTCGGAACACGACAAAGCAAAACAATCATAGATGGGTATTATATTTGTAGGATAACACTGGCTAAGCTATGGCTGTTACCGGGATAAAAAGTACCCTATGTGTTATTCCAGGTCATAGAATATCTGTGTGACAAATTTCATCTACATCACGCCGTTTTTGCATGATTGATTAACAAACATACAAACTTTCACATTTATTATATTAGTAGGAAGTAGGATAATTCATAGTGCAAATTTTATATTTTAAACTCGTTCAATCGGTTTACGCAAAACTTAAATGCATTTGTTTAAGTATCAAATTTTATCCGAACGCTTGGTCAGATGTACACTCGACGTGAATTACGAATTTATATTATGATTATAAACAAACATACAAAGATACAGTTAGTTTTCAATCAATCTCGAGTGGTAGGGAACCTTTTGGTTTGAGTTTACCAAATGTTGAAATAATTTTGGACTTATTAATCGAAAGTTTTGCTTATCGACCATAGTAATAAAGTCCTTTTTATATTGCATTTAATCCATTTTAGTTGTCAAATTTAGTTTTACTATTAAAATAGATGTTACGCTTTACGAATAGAGATGATTTTGGTTTGAGTAAATAACTCTCTAATTTGTCAAAAGTAGTTTAAAGTGTTTACGGGTGGTGTAAAATAAACAACTCATCATATTATTAGGTTGATGCAATTTTACTATTGGTCCATTGGCTTGCATTCAAGTTTTACAACTTTTGTTAAGTTTTAATCAATGTTAAATGATAATAATGTTAGACTGTTTTCTATAACTGTTAAAATTCTCTTTTCTATCAAGGAAAATCCAGTCAATAGTCTGGAATTTAACTATCTTCGACACATAATTATTACTCATTCTATGCTTGGAAATTTTATGGAAAGTTTATAATTTAGAGAAACTTACGACTATTATTTTATTGAAAGAACTTAAATGAAATCTAATAAAAACTATATATTATTTATTTCTGGATGCTATATGCAAAAATCAATAACAAGTAACAAAGTATGGGATCCAAAATTTATAATATATGCATAGGTATTATATGTATGGTATGTAAAGATTGAGTGGAGTTAATCAATATATATAATAGTAGCTGTGCTCGTGGCTTCGGTCACGTGGACTACAGAATGCCCGCGCGAATCTTGCTCCCCAGCTCCCGGCTATTTTAAAGAGAAAAATGCTTATCGTGGGTGTTCCTTAGAAGATAGATGTACACTCTCCCAGCCTTTTTTGTAGGAATTTTTAATGCTTACAATTATGTAAAACATTAATTTGCTATACCTCTTATGGTTTACTCAGCATAAGCCATTTAAGAGCCCGAATTGTTTCACCATGACCAGATTTTTTATTTGTGGGGAACCCTAATTCTTTTTCTAAAATAAGTTACTCCCTAAAACATTAGCTATATATCAGTGAAAATCTCGTCAAAATCGGTCAACCGTTTCGGAGATTACCCGGAACAAATAGACAGACAGACAAACAAAAATTTAAAAAATTGCTTTTTGTTATATGTAGGTATCTTATATATGTACTTTCATATGCATTTAGTCAAAAGATGTTATTTTGACATTACAAACAGAAATTTCAATTTTATTAATTGTATAGATTATTGATAACCTCTTAGGTTATATTATAGATTTTCTAGAGATCAACGTATTTTTTTTATTAATAGTATTGTTTTAAATGATATGATGTGATTTTGTGTGTATATTACAAAAGAAGAGAAATCGGTGAAGAGATTAAACTATTCTTCTGCTTACGATGATACCAACGGACTGACCGACCGGTACACGCTTTCGCATCCACTCTCTTAGTATTTCATTTCATTCTTCACGTAACCCATTCATACTTTCTTCTGTCTTCCTCTACTTCTATATTCGTCGATATACATACCTACTTAATATTTTTCTAGTTACATTACTTTATTATTCTTCATGACATGTACATACCACGCTATCGTATTCCTCAACTTCTCTGTGGCTGGTGCTTCTTTCAAGGGTTCTCTAACGTAATCATTTCTAATCTTATCCGTTCCAGATTCCGTTCTACATATAATTATTTTAGTATTCGCATCCCTATCAAATGCAATCTTTCATAGATTTCTTTAGGGTACTAGAACATTTAAAAAATCCTTTTATGAATAATTAGGGATATTATAATACTTTTTTTTTTACATTATCAGCGTTATCTGTGAGTAATTATTCCTTTACATTGACATACCTACTATTTAGAAACACAATTTCATGGTAAATCAATCGATACAAACATCTATTTGGACTCATAAATAATTTATAATATTTGTACTGCGTTAAATACTCTGTCACATACCACTAAGCCACTGATGCTCCCTTCATAGAAAATATCCATATTAACCAGACATGTGTATTACACCTAAGATAAACCAGAATGCGGGGACGGGAGAGGTCAGTTTAAATTGGTAGATTTTTCAAAAAAATTACAGTAATATATACTTTACAATTAAGATTTAAGGTCTAAAATAAATTGATTGACGTGAAAAGTAAATATAACGTCAGATGTTCGAAGCAATTGTGGTGGACGTCAATTCATCTTTCGGCATTATATTTTGTAAAAGTGATAGAATTGATTTTATTAGCTTATGCCAATGAATTCCATTTAATACTAGAAGTACTCAGAGGATAGGTAACTGATTTCAACCTTACATTCATGATTTTCCACTGTTGGAGTGCAACCGAGACCAATCATTAATCTAAAGACAAATCAATTAACATAACCATTTCTTCGTACGTAATAAAAGAGAGTTCATTTCTTATATTAGCATGAGAATGTTATTATCAGAAAAGTACAACTATTTTCATAATATAAGTCGATTTATATTCATCACTGTCATTTGTATTTACGTAATTTTTCCATTTATATAGTTCTGTTTAGGTATTATAATTAATTTATTTCGCATATTCTTACAAGTAATAGTTATTGCAAATCAAACTATGCAAACGTCCTGGTAAATCTATCTTGCTTATTCTGAACTGTTATCTGTTTATCGATTATATCTTCATAGCATGGTGGCAGATTATTTTTTGGTGCTCTCCAAGACTGGCTTAAGGCCATCAAAAGTTAAATTGATAATTCTGTCACCATGAAATAATTGGTGTTTTTCGACTGCACTTAAGAACTAGTTCCTAATTTTATATCTAAGGTGGTACCGCCTTCATATTGTCAAAACACTAAAACAACATGTTAAATACTTACTATGCTACCACTACCAATAGACTTGACTAGAGATTCAAAGTTAAATAAAACAAAAAAGTACCCAGAGAGTTAATAAAAGTCAAATAAAACCGGCCCGACAACTCAATCTATTTAAAAAACTAAAACAAACTTCAATATTAGCTTAAAAGGCTCCGCAAACATTAACTACTGCCCCCGGCGCGACTCGAGCTGCGGATGAATTTTAAACAGGACAAAACAAACACACAGACAAACAACATGTACCAATTAGCCCGCGGCTAATGCGCGGCTACACGTCATGTCCGGACATGTGTTATTTGATCAGGTTTAAAATGCTGTTGAGAATGAAAACTAATAAGAGCAGATAATTTTCGATTAGACATTCAAAGAAATTTTACAAATATTATTTTATGTAGTATAATCAAACATGAAATCTCGTTTTAAAATCAATAATTGATCTTGTTTTTGTGCGTTTGGAACTTGTTTCAATAAATCCACTTTCTATAATAGATAATTTCGTAATTGTAATAAAGATGGTCATTGCATATTTTCTGGTAATCTTCGCACTACTTCTTCTATTAGAAACCGTTGCAAAGTAGCTCTCGATGCTATACTTGAGAGCCAGTCCCTCTAGCTTTGGCGTCTTGCCATCTTCGGCAACATCAACACTTAACATCAGGCTAAATTTGTCAAGAAGTACAAAAACTAGTTCCCTTTCTAGGCTTAGTGTGTCAAATTTATATTTAAAATCATGTGAAATTGTTTAAAACATTCTATGAAATATATACTATGCTATGGGTATTTAAAGGTCCAAACGCAGATATGTAATAACTTACTGAAAAATTAGGAAAATAAGCAATACTTGGAAACGCTATTGTTCTCTAAAAGAAATAGTTAAAAACCAAACCATACCCATGTCAGTTAAAAGTAAATTATATAACACATGCATTCTCCCATGTCGTACCCGATGGGTGTCAAACTTGGCCTGCTACGAACAAAAACGACCAAAAACTTGCAAATTTCCAACGTCACATGGAGTGAAGTATGCTAAATACAAGCTTACGAAAACAGTGGATTATTTCAAGATTAAGGAAAAGAAAAAAAGTAAGCGATATTTCCAAAAAAAATTAGTGGATGAGGAGAAACAGAGGAAAATGGACGAAAGTCACAATGGAATGTTACCCAAGAAACAGGAAAAGACAAAAATAATGCCATATAAAGAGATGAAAAGATGATTTACCAAAGAAATGGAGAAAGATTAGCTCGCGGTAGAAAAGCGTGGAATGAACTAGTGGAGGACTATGTCGGAGGACATATAAGCCTTTATATATTTAACTACCTATCTTACTGAAATATAAACAATTACTAAATTAATAATAATAATACACAATGGGCTTTGTGTAAAAATCAACACAGATGAATGAGAATTATTACAGAAGTTTGACACGTTTCTTTGCGCAAAAAGGACAAAAAAAAATGACCAGAATTTATTTTAGATAGATTCAAATGTTTCTTACAATAAAACTTTTTCACTGGAAAATACCTTTAACATTATTACAAACCCCACCGAAAACGTCGGATTTCACAATAATAAGAAGGGTGTACGAAATCACCCGAATGTGTTGGATTAACGACGGTAGCTCGCCGGTAGTAATGAAAGTAAACGCTGATGTGTGGGGAGATACCGTTAAGTATGACATTTAAGTATTCAGCTATTAATTTGCAAGACTTTATTGCACATGATAAATATTAATTTATTTTGGTCCTACTGTGTGGCTTAAATTCGGTATTAGAAAACGAATCTTGCTAAGATTTAAATTATACACCGAATTTTAAATTTCGTTTCTCTATTGTGACCACTAACTAGCAAGCCATAAGGAATAAGGGTTCGATATTTATCCTCAAACCAAAGCCGTGATAATCCGTCTGTCACGGTTACATAGACGGCCGATGCGGTTGTTATATAATTATGTTTGGTATTGTATGATTGAATTGAGTTAAATAAAATTGTCGAAAACCTTATGGATTTTGCTGACACGTAGAAAGTTTGATTTGAGGAAGCGAAAGATGGCTCAATGGATGAACGTTTGTTTTTAGAATTCTTCAGTGAACTTGGTCTTTCAGTAATGCATTACTTAGTATGATTGTTTGGTATTCATTTGTAAAGTTCGTTTGGTATGTAAACAAGTACTATTGAAAACTTCACGCTAAGTTCTATTCGGTGTGACCCGGAACTATATTTAAAAGCCATTCGTCGTTCTATTTTTTAGTTTCATAAGGTGTTTTGAGTTACGTTATGAGTATTAAATTTATTTGTATAAAAAACAGACTCCTTTTCATTCGGTATAGTTCCTAATATATTGCCAATATATGTAAAATTAAGTTCGGAAAATCAATTAATTCAGAAGGAATACCATAAAGCATGTATTTACAATGTAATTCTTAATAAAAGAATTGAACATACGATTTTAACGTTGCAGTTTTATTTTGTGTCGGGTCATTAGCTCCAGAGATTACCTCGCAAAACATATTCACAAAAGTTACCTCTATAAAATAATAATACTGATGTATTCAAATATTTTGTAATGTGCCTTAACAAAAGAAATACATTTAACATCTGATTGAGAAGTAATAATTAATGAGTGTTTTATTGGTAAGGATTGGGATGTTAGGCTAACTTAAAATAATAAAAAAAGACCGAAAAATTAATAACTTATGAAGTTTCTAAATTTTCTACATGTTTTACATTAACTGAGAATGTAACGTTAGGCCTATATAATGATTGTTTCATTTCGGAAGTTAATTTCCTGCTTACACACCACGCCGTTTCGAATCAAGGGCAACTCGATGCAATAACGCGTGACGAAATCGCAGATTTATTTCGGTAATTATAATAATTTTCTACCGCTGTGACAGTTGTTCGGTGGCCAGGTGTTTTTTTAATTACAATAAAAATAATATTGTAGAAACCATTTCTTTAAATTACTCCATCAATTTGTCAAAAGTTTATTCCATTATTTGCATTACATACTGTCTGTTTGATAAACCAAAGTTTACTGTGGTAAGATCTAACGTAGTACCTACCAAAATAGTCGGTAAACTAATTATTATATTGCGTGAATTATTTTTGTTGAAATTTCTAACAAGAAAATATGCATATGGGTGTGCGAGAGTTAAAGTAAATATTTAGAAATGTTTTAAATTAAAAAAAAAAGAAGAAATCCAAATAATGAAAACGAGTATAGACATTCTAAATAACAATATATAGCGTAACGAATTTCCAAAGCAAACATTAGACTTCGGCGTTTTCGAAATTCGATCTCAAACGGGTGCTCCCGTTTAACTGTGATACCATTTACCAACATACTATCATTTAGTCGATGGAAATAGAGTTCAATTTATCTTATTTCATGTATAAATTTATGTTGGTGATATTTGTAAAGGTAGTGGAACAATGCACTAGCACATGGGGTGCGCAAAAGCATTCACAACTTTTCGCTCTTTAGCGGCCATTGTTCCAATTTGATTTATATTCATAGTTCTTGCTTCTATTATTACATATCGGTAAATCAAACGAATATTACTCTCTGTTTTTAATTCGTGTTCAATTTATAAGAATTCTAATACAGTGCTTAACGGTCATTTCGTCATTTGATAATCTTTTATCAAATTTAAGATGCACTATGGATTTAGATTTATTGAGACAAATTTTGTGTATTTGTGTATGTGTGGGGCAAATTACAGTACTTAGAAAATCTATCCTAAAATGCTGATTTTATCGGTATTTAATACTTAGTATATCTATGATTATTATACCTAGATATAATATTTAGTAAAATTAATTAACAGCAGAGTTGCCGGTTAAAATATTGTACTAAAATGTTTTAAAGGAATTCATAGGCAAATAAAATACAATTATATTTCTTTTGAAAATAAAAAAAATAATATATTTCAATAATTATCAAAAATGACTAGCTAGCATAGACTATTCAAAATCCAACTTAATCTATATTTAAATTTATTGTCTTTGGTACATTTAAATTCTTTTTAATTTTTACTAGATTATCGTGTATATCATATATTTGTACAAAAATACATAATTCAGATTATATAAAACATTCAAATTTGTGCATTAACAACACTAGGAGTCCTGTTGTAAAAGTTTTTGTAGCATCTTTGGTCGTTTTGGTAATAGTTATTTTGTAATTGTTCATTGTTGTTACCACTGTAATGTTGCATTTCATTGTGAACATATGCAGCGTTTGTATATTTACTATAATTGGCTATATAATCTTCATTCTTCGGATATCGTTTGTTCTTAGCGTTTTCGAAAGCATTACGGAACATTTCATAATTTCTCTGATTGAAATACTCTTCATTACCGCTTCCAGACTCGTATTGAAACTCGTTGTAATTCGAGCAAGATGAATATTGCCTCTGATAATAGTTCTGGTGAGTGAAATCTTCACCGAAACTGGATGGATGAGTAAAAAATCCACTACCAGTCGTAGAAGTAATGCAGTTCCCTCCTTTATTGTTAACCGATACGGTGACATTACCAACATTTATGAGTACACCTTCGGGCGTTTGCATAAAATTCGATCCATTCGGGAAAGGTTTGCTGAATCCTTGAAAGTTTCGATAACTACCGTCACTACAGACTTCTGCTTTATTAGGAACAAAAAATATATCCCTAAAGGCATCTTTTGTTATTTTTTCACCGGTTATAGAGAAATTTTGTATTTTTTCATAATCAAGCGTGAACCCTTCGGGTGGTACTTGCCCATTATTTATACTGTCCAACGATTCTAAAGTTTGGCTTAGAGCAAAAATGTAGTTGTGGGCAAATCTCAACGTTTCTATCTTAGTTAACTTTGTGTCTTCTGGAAAAGTTGGCAAGACACACCGCAGTCTATCTAGAGCTTCATTCAGCATGTGCATCCTGTTTCTCTCTCTATCATTTGCTTTCATCCTTCTATTTCTCTTTATTCTCATGATTTGATTTGGACTCTTAGATCTCGTCACTCGATTTTTGCCGTTTGCATACTTTCTCTTTGGTTTATTTGGATCCTTTGTTTTCCTCTCTTTTTTGGGCGTTGATATATTTGTTAATTTTATGTTATCTTCAAAAGATTTTATGTTTTCAACTGGCTCTTTGAAAAGAAAATCGTCTCCGGCGAAAAGATTTCTTTTTACTTGATTTTCCTTCTTCGGTGTTAGTGAAATACCTAAATCCGATGTATCTTGCTTCAAAGGGGTATTACGTGCAGATAAAGGTGTAGCCAAAGGATCATTATAGGACTTCTCAAAACCGGAATCATTACTGCAGATACTGTCATTGAAGTCGCAATAGTCTTCAAAGTCTGTGGTGAACATTTTCGGTAAATCTGGAAAGAATAAACGTTAAAATTATTGTTTATGTTAGTGTTTCCAATAATTTTTCTCGTGAAGTACCCACATATCCAAGATCTTTATTTTTAATATCTAAAACCTTGTATAATCCCAATTATTAATTTAATTCTCTAATATTTTTAAGACTTGTAAGAATGATTATTGTTTTTGTTCATAGTAATTATTCCTATGGTCACCCTCATGTAGATTGTTTGTTCTAATACAATTTTCATGTCAAGCCGTGACAGGTGACCTCACCCTAATACAAAAAACCTCGCGTGATCAATCTGTTATGGAAAGTCAGTTGAACTTATCACTTCCGACTTCCTGCGTATTTCCGGTTTAGGGAATGCCTCCGATAAATCAGTTAGTTCTATTTAAGTTCCTTTTAAATCACAATTATAACAAGATTGTTTAAAATATTACATTAAATTTGTTGTGCCGGATTAATTTGATAATATATTTTTAAATTATATGCTAAATGCTCAAAAATCAACGATAGATGTTCAGTGAAATTGTTTCAGTTGAGAATGGTAATTAGTTAGTCACGCTGTTTATGTCCTTTTAGTAAAAACAAAACAATTTTTAGATAAACTAGTCTGTTTATTGAGGCAGTGCAACTGTTGAGCGACCATAGTTATTTTATAGAGCGGGTAGGTATAGTTGGCAACCGTAGTGTTTATAGTGGGCTGAGGGCGTCCCTGCGAAGCGGCACCTGTGCATGACACGCGACCAACACGCGACCACCGCGCCGTATGTATATTCGTTTGTAATGGAGTGCGTGGTAACCGCTGAAGCGTGCCTGACAGACTGCCGACTTATAAAGTTAATGATAATATCATTTAACTTTTAATTCTCTTTGAGGTCAATAATATAATTACAAACTTTGATTCATACAGAACTCTTTCCACAGTCTTCACTGTTCATAGAATGTACCTTACTCGGTGAAACGTAGTAAGTTTGCCAAACTTGGATAGAAAAAGTTGCCCGCCACGGGCGCTCGGCAGATGAGGAACATTTTAGTATCTAAATATTTAAAAAAAAAATGTGTTTGTGACAGTCAGAATGTACCAGTACCTCATTACCTAAAAGAAAGCCACTGTGAAGATGTTTATCAATGAAAATTTTAAATAATCCAGTCTGTCTATTAAAAAAAAAATGAACTCGGCTCCACTCCGCCAACGTTGGGCAAAGCAATCGGTCTGACCCGCCGCATTATGTGTTTCACATCAAAAGTTAACTTTATTTCTGGGTATCAGTTTTGTACTGATAAAGAGATAGATGCGGCCCATAATTAAGAACATTGTGAGTGCTGAACGATTGAAATTAAAAAATACTAATTAACGGAACTCTAACGCAATGAAACTATGTAATTCGAAATATTAGTAAGGTTTAACGCCACAACGACTACCTTCAGATATCATATGAAAATTATTGAAAATTTAATACAAGTAAGCTTTCCGTACAATATTTAATTAGTTTAAAAATCGTCCAATCGCTTCTCAATAAAAAATCTCAGCATATCATATGGGCCGTTATCATCATATATAACAAGAAATCTTTAATTCAGTAAAATATTCTACACTGGTTTTTTTTTACTTCTGAAGTCAGCTTTGATAAGCGTTTGAAAATGCGAATAAAATTTATGTAACATGACATCGTAATACAGTTTTATGCTTCCGCAAGTGGAGCAAAGGTCTTAAAAATTATTTTTAGTTTTTTAATTATAATTTTTTTGTTGCCTTATTCGTATACATTATACACCATTTGAAGTTAACTTTGTTAGCGTAAACATCTATGGAGGATGTTTTAGTGCAATGTCAATGTTTTTACAATTCATCCCTTAAATAGAAAAATGGCGTAAGTCAAAAAATTTACAGTTTATTTATTGATTTTTTTTTTCAAATAATTAGTAACCATATGGGAAAGTGTCTGTTATGTTATTTATACTTATTGAGGATTGCATAAAGTCTCTTTTACGTAAAAGTACGTCGAAGTTTTTACTTATTTTATGAGAAAATAAATACATAGTATTTTTTCGACTGTTCTATTTAAATGACGAATGACCAAAAGTTAAATAAGTACACTTACTACAAGAAGTATTAATATTCACTCTACACCTTCGAAAATTTACATTAACCACTTAAAATTCATTTAATAAATATCACACATCACTATATTTAAGTATTAAAATAATAAAAAAATAATATAAAACTATGATATTAGGCCATGACTAGATCCTGGTGGGTGAGCGGCGACCGCGCGTGCGTCGGAGTGCGCTGTACTCTGTAGGTTGTGACCATCCGCCACCCCGTTTTATGATATCCTATCCAATAGGGCGCGGACGCCACGCCCATATACCACTTGATTTTCACTTCTTATTTCAATAATGGGGAAACGCTTTGAAAATGTTATTTTTCATCTGATCGTTTTCGTCACTATTTTATCAACAGTAGAATACTAAACTGTAATACCTAACAAAAATTCGTCACAGGAATCCTGGCAAATGTGAAACATCGAAATTATTTTGTATAAGTTATATGTATAAAAGAACAGATTACGACAGGAATTCAGATATAGCAAAACGAAAAGATAAAGCATTACAAATTTGTTCTATAAAATAATGACTGTTTATTACATATATATTCATTTTTATTAAATACAAATTTAAAAATATATTTGAAATTGCGACAACTCAATTATTTTCATAATTGTATATTCATAATTCATAGTAACTCATAGTAGTAATTCATAGAACTTGTGGAGCTTACTGTACCGTGGGAAACTAATATACCTAAAGACCACGCAATAAAAATGAATAAATATTACGATCTATGTAACGAGTTAACCAAGAACGGATATGCGGTTAACTTGTATGCGGTGGAAGTGGGAGGGAGAGGTATTCCAGCAAAATCTCTCTATAACTTGTTAAAAGACCTCGTCCTGTCGAGAACTGCAGTAAGTCCTTTTTTAGAACGGGCATCTAAAGCAGCATTAATAGGCTCTTACCAAATCTGGCTTGGCAGGGAGGGTATCGCGGGCAGCCAAGGTGAGTGCTGATGTGCATCTTAAGGAGGCCCTTTAAACCTACACCTGGGTCGCAAGTCCCGGGGACTGTTCGTGTTCCCTCTGTCTGCTACACGATGGACCCGGCACCCGCACGGTTAATCCATGGAATGCTAAATATAATAATAAGATTTTTGTCTCTTTATATTCCATCATATAGCGTGGCAATGCGTCGCCACAGCCTGTATCGCCACGCCAACGATCAGGTTTACCCTCTCCTATAAATGTTTCACATGAAAAAGAAAAATAAAAAATAATCTTTAAGCCTGCACAAAAGAATAGTATCTTAATCATTGCATTATAAAATACAGTCCTCCCGCCGCATCTGTCAGTCTGTTTGAAAGCGATATACTCAAAAACTACCGAACAGATTTTCATAGGGTTTTCATCAATGAACGGAGTGATTCGTGAGAAAGGTTTAGTTGTATAATTCATTAACGTCTTGTGGAAATTGGCTGAAATATGATGATGATTTTTGACGCTGTCGGAAAAAATCATACCGACTGGGAGCTTTATTGGCGTGCGCCGCGTTATACGTATTACAAATTATGCCTCTTAAAGAGTATTAAAATTTTAAAATGTAATATATGTGCTTTTCTACTCGTGCTGTCAATCTGTAAACAAGCACATGAGAGCCAATTCCCCCACTAAGATTAGCATGCTACCAACTTGAGCCAACAACGTCAATTAAAATTAGATGAAATTGATATAAACGCTAAACCTATAAAGATTTTTTTAAACAAAGAAAATATTACAGAAGAAGAAAATTAAGAATAAATAAAACATGTTTTTTATAATAATTCTGTTTTATACTTCTTAATTCCAAGTAAAGTGGATTTTGACGAACTTGAGTATCGACGAACCGACTACTGGCAGTTGTAAGAAGTTTCTCGAATTCATCATCACTTATGAAATCACATTGTATTCAAATCATTCAATTGTTATTTAACTATATATACTTTTAGTTATTTTAATCTAAAATTTATTTTTTTCATTTTTAATAATAATAGTTCTATTTTAAGAATGTATTTATTAGGTTTGTTTAATATTATGACATGTGAAGTTTGTATTTTATCTGAAAGTAGCGACCCGGCTCATCTTTGCACGGGTGCAATTTACAAAGTAGTGTATTTTATGTTAAAAAATCATGTTTTTCAATAATACAATAATTTTCTAGGTAGGTAAATTTAATTTTAATTAAATTTATTAATTTATTGATTTTATTCATGTTGAGATTGGCTGTAATTAGTTGTTCATTAAATCTTATTAGTTGCTATTATTTATGTATTTTTAATAAATTACTGTTGTCAATCCAGAATAAATAAATAAATATGGTTAAATTCCACCTTGCAACTATATGCTATGATTTGCTTAATAGTTTAATAGTGCGTGCAATACGGTACGACGTTTTTTATTGCCAACCCTTTGTCGATATCGATATGCAATAAATTATATAAATATTTGATCAGACACGCATCCGGCAACGACTTATTGTTGTACCGTGCAACAATATCGTTTAATATTTTTACAAGGCCATATAAAAGTTTTTATTTTGTTTAAAGCCTTGTATTAC
The DNA here is from genome assembly GCA_033032175.1 of Saturnia japonica. Classification (NCBI taxonomy): domain Eukaryota; kingdom Metazoa; phylum Arthropoda; class Insecta; order Lepidoptera; family Saturniidae; genus Saturnia; species Saturnia japonica. The sequence goes on from CM065309.1 coordinate 2,103,229, forward strand.
CGTAAAGCTGTGCCTAAGAAGAAGCCCAGCGCGTGTGGTAAAGGTAGAAAAGGGAATTAGGTTGAACAGCTCTTCAGAACCACTCGCCATGACACAGACGGTAGAAAACGCTCAGCGAGGCAATAAATTAATTTTGAAGTTTTATATAATTAACCTTCAATTTTTTGATGTGTAACATCTAATGCGGCGGGTCAGACCGATTGTTGGACCCAATGTTGGCGGATGTTGGCGTGGGGACGCTTTTTTTAATAGGCAGATTGGATCATTTCAAAGTTTCATGTCAAAACATGGATAGATTAAAAGCTGTTGGTTGGGATCGCGTTTACCAATACGCATAGTTAATAAAACACACAGTGACTTTCTTTTAGGTACTAGTACCTACTTGTACTGGTAGAAATTCACTCTGCATATTTAGGGTTACACGAATATTATTTTATGTATTATATGGTTGTACAACGTTTGAAGATTTAATCGGATGGATATTGATTCTGTTGTAAACTAAATAACTTTATATGCATGTTAGTGCTTTTTCTAAATCAATCAGTTACGCATTTTCCAGGTCATCAGTCGATAAATAAATATACATCGTTTCTTTTTAGGACCAAATGTTTTACCGTTATGCCCCAACAGTGTTTTCTAGTTTAATGTTGACAAATCGCGTCACGGGTTCGACGTGAAAGGGTTTAGGAAACTGGCCATTTGACAGGGAAAAATTGGTGTATTGAATTTCATTGGTTATATTTGAACGGGAACGATTTAGAAATATTTGCATCTTTGCACTTTACATCTAAAACGTTATTTGTTGTTTTACTTACTATATACATGATCTATGTGTATTTCAGTTTTCTATTGTCATAGCTAGTTAAAAATATAACTACAAAGCCCGACTGTATTCTGCAGTATAAGCGAGCGGAGCCGCGGGCAAACCGTACCATGCGAACCAAGCTTCCACTTAAGCTGCAGTTTTTAAAGAAATTTTAAAAGTTATAAATTTCATTTATTATGTAATACGTCTCTTATCTGTGACCAAAAATACTCATCTCCTGTAACTTTATTTATTAAAAATTATTATTTACATATATATCATTTTTAAATAAAAGCTTGTATTGTCAAAAGATTTTTTAAATGAAATTTTATTAACTTTCTATTGTATTTTATTAAATTTTTAGTTTAAACTGTAGAAAATAATACGTTATTAATTAATAATATTATGTAAGTTTATTACATTTTGTGTAACAGGTGTTCTTGTTATTCAATGACTCCGAACTCGGCACATTGCCCCACTGGGCAAATCTCAAAATTATAGTTGTGCCGTTTAAAATAATAAATAAAAAAATGTAGGGTGCAAACGGTCTTTTAGTTACTTTGCAGTCGGCACGCTTGAGAGCCCATGAATGCATTGAAATCTGAAAAGGGTTGGTGTTAGTGAAGTTCTATGATTATGAACATTTTATCGATAAAGAGTCGAAATCTGTACATTGTAGATATATGAGAAAAAAATATTTGGAGTTTATAATCATGGACAGAACACATTTCGATAGTTTTTGAAATTTTTGTGTCTGTTTGTCGGTATGTTTGAACGCCAATGACGTAAAAACTACTCAACCGAATTTAATTAAATTTTGTATTATTGTAGTTTACAGTCTAAAGGTACGTTTAGAAAGCATTTTTACACGTAGGATATTTGCATGGTCTATAAATTGCGTTTAGGTTATGTACATATAAAAAAAGAATGTATCTTTGTTTTGTAAAGTTTTACCTATATATTTTACGAACATAATGTATTTTTACCAATTTTTGCTAGGTATGTAACTTTGCCTTTTTTTTTGTAATTGTTCTATGGCGCGCTGAATTTTAAAATGCAAGACAATTTTTAACAAAAAAAGAAAACCAACTTCAATGATTTTGAAGAGTTCCTTGGTATATCTTAGAAGTTGGAGATCTAATACCATTGAAATTAAAATGGGACCACCCTCGAGGTATCCCCTATCAAAAAAAAAAAAATCATCCAAATCGGTTCATAAATAAAGAAGTTATGGCTGAACATTCATAAAAAAATATACATTCTAATTTAGTAACCTACCGTCTTTTGTTAAGTCGGTAATTTTTTTAAATTCATGTTATAGTATTTGATAGATATGGGTAAATATATTTAAGTATTTGTTTAAAAATTATCTCTAGTACCTACATAGTACGTATATAACATATTCACCACCTCGATGTCCATCGTTCCACAACAGTGCGTTTCTTAAGGCACTTTCTGCCTCGCACAACCATTCTGTGAAACCAGCTGTCACCCGAGGTCTTTCCGAGCCGTTATGACCTGGTGACCTTCAAGAAAGAGCTTATCCTAAAATCCTAATCCTAATCGGCCTAAAAGGCCGACAACGCATCTGCGAGCCCTCTGGTATTGCGGATGTTTGTTGGCGGTGGTGATCACTTTGCATCAGGTGCGCCACCTGCCCGTTTGTCCCCTTTTTACCATAAAAAAATACGTTTCTTTGTTACTAAAAAAAAAACCGATTTTTTTTGCTTCAATTGATTATTTAGATAAACCACTGTCTAGTGTCCTCTGGGAGTATGAATGATAAATACTAATGAGTCGCTCCTCTTTCTTCTTGAATTGTTCGTGCGGTTACCGCTGATGTAATATGATGGATCCTTGGAGTATAAGGGAACGCTAACTCCATCTACATATGCTAAAAAAAGTAAAGGCAGGAACTATACCTTTAAAAAAACCCGTGATTGTGACTTATTTTTGTATGTATGTATTGTTGTATGTTGCGTTTCGAAATTAACTAACACATAATTAATTTCATCATGTAGACGGTATTCGCCATTTTACCTTGCTATTTCTCCATTGTAAGTGCCTATTTTGCCATTGTAAGTTGCTATTTCGCCCTTGTATGTTGCTATTACGTTATACTGGAATAGGCTGGCATAATTTCCGTGGCCATCTTTAAATCCTCGTCTCTGAACAGTGGCTGCTACTTCTGATTGTTTTTACTTACTAAGATAAAGTTAAATTGTTTTTCAAGTTTGCATAAAACACTTAAACTACTTACATTTACTTTCCGAGTTTGAATAAGATAAAATTAAGTCGATAGTTAAATAAAACAACACTATAGCAAGCAACCCTTTATAACGGCGCACGCGCCCCAACCAACTCCAAAACATCTCGCTCGCCACCGAGCATAATTTTGCGTAGATCGCGCTACGATAATTATTTGCTTTATCCCTGACTTGTACTAACATAAAGTAATACATTATTAACTATATTAATAAAAAAAAAACGGTCATTGATCCATGATGGTATGTATAAATATTACTTTTTTCTTTTACCGATAACTTTTCTTGTTATGTGAACTTAATACTTTTATATTATTTATTAGATTTTTTCTTAATATCTTTTTTATATTATGGTTCATTACGAATGACAACGATGTCTACAAATTACTGCTTATTTGTATATCTAAAGAAAATAAATCCGATCGAGTGTCCAGACGCCTCTTCTTAACCCAAGAGCTAGTGACGAATTTGGGGAAGGTATGTTAGGCAATTTGAAGTACAGAAACAATATTATACTATTATCGATTTTGGCGAATCAGGAATTGAGAGTCTGGATCAGGGTTTATAGTTATTTTCCTACTGGGTAGCTTATACATATTTGTAGCGACATCTACATAGCGACATACAGCGACATCTATCGAGCCACATACGACGCATCCTACATCGCACTATAGAAATTAACTCAATCGTTGAGTATGTATACAAGAACCCAACTACAACCGTTGGGTAGCTGCCCGCCAGACATAACACCCGTCTGGTTGGAGGATCCTCCCTTTGCAATAGTTCTTCCACACTGGTGACCCCGAGCATGAACATTAGCGCAACCTTTTTCGCAAAAGCTACGTCATCGTGACATCATCATCACTTCCTCAAGCATTCAAGCGGTGAGTCATACAGCCAGCCAGCATCCACGGCTACTTCGGGTATCCTGACCACCAGCATGTAGCGGACGCGCATTTCTGGTCATTACCCACAGCCTTCTCAGCGACCTTGGCACAGCACACTGTACTTCGGCCGGTCAGCAACGCACTTCTCTCCTGGTCGACGCAGTAGCCAGTCACTACGCAGCACTGCAACACTCCGACTCACTGGAGCATTCTTGCAGCATCACCCCGACTCACTGGGGCATCACCGCAGACAGTTCCGACTTACCGTGAACTATGCGGCATCTGGTTCCGACTCACTGGAACATTCCACTGGCCCGGCAAGCATCACAAGATGTATGGACGACTCAACCTGCTATCGACCTCCGGTCCCGGAGGGGAGTGATGTAGCGACATCAACATAGCGACACACAGCGACATCTATCGAGCCACATACGATGCATCCTACATCGCACTATAGAAATTAACTCAATCGTTGAGTATATATACAAGAACCTAACTACAACCGTTGGGTAGCTGCCCGCCAGACATAACACCCGTCTGGTCGGAGGATCCTCCCTTTTCTATAGTTATTCTACATATTTAAAAAAAAAACATTTTAAAAATATTCTCCAAGCAACTTGAAATCATTTCAATCTTTAATTTTAGTATTTGTGGAAAGTACAAATAAAAATCCCATAATATTTTGACGGTTTTGAAGTATGAACCGACTCTCCCAAAGTTATTTTATAAATAAACCTTGGAAAAATATTCTTTAGGCTCTCTGAAATGCTTAAAGGCACATTTATTCATTAATATATTAAATGTCTACTGAACATCAGATCTGGAAAATACGGCGGTTTTTAATAATTTCATAATAATTTTTAATATACAGTATGAGAAAGAAAGTATATCGGCAAAAACATTTCAGAACAAATAGGACATAATGAATAAAAATGATATAAAATAAACAACAAGCAAAAGTACCTAAGTGAAGAATAAAAACAGAAAAAGGGAAAATATACGTAGTTACGTCTATACAACACATATATACATTTTATTACATTTACATATTTTTTACGATACAAATAAATCTTTTAGTTTAACTTTCATATTTACATAGGAAGCACATAAGCGATTTCGCATTCCGAAAATATATTTTTTCGTCGTTACACAGCCGATGTTACTACGAGCCAGACTTTTCCGTAAGAAGTTATATCACTGTCAGACAAGAGTATTAATTAATAAACTCAAATTAGTAACTAACGACGAATTCCGAAAAATCATTACTTTATTCCGCTGTTCAAGTGAGATAAAACAAAATATTTGATTAATTGTTTATTAAGTCATCCATATTAATACGAGTAAACTCTACGATGAAGTAAAATATTTACTTATACTTTTAAACTAATAACATGACGTTAATCTTTTAAACATTAAAAACATTTATACAAAGTTCATGCGTTTAATCCTTGCTGGATGGTAAGGACTCAATACATCACCCATTGTAGGTCGAAGTTTTAAAATGTTAAAAAGCTTTGTTGTTAAGGGCTTATATGAAAGGGTTGTAAATAATGACGGTGCAAGTCTTTATGAAACTAAACGGTTCTTCGAGGGGGTGTTTTATGAGTGCTTTGATATTTTTATATACGTATATATTGTTTAAAAAAAAATCGATCGTTTTAGTCACTTTTATGCTAAATTTACTATGAAATTTCTGTGTTTCTTATTAATTATAGAAACTACAGATTTGAAAAAAAAAAACCATGGATTTTGATCGGATTTGGATTTTAGATAACATCGAAACTGTTAGGAATAGGTATACAAAATTAAAAACACAAATCATAGAGAGAACTACAAAATATTCCTTGATAATGAAAGAATCAAAACAGCGATTAAAAATTTAGTTAATGTGATCCGAACGAAAATTGCCACGTAATGGTCATTGAGGTTCCTTCTTAATTTCAAAAGCCAAATCAGTTTTTAGATGACGGATGCATCAAACACTGCACTGCTGGAGTAGTATATCTGGTCTTTACGAAGCACTGGAAGTTATTTTCACTACTCTAGCAACCACACACAGACACTGTCGTATGTATTTATACAGTGTTGTCAAGCACACAACTAAATGCAGGTTCCACATCCACAGTAATTGTTGTTCCGAACTCTCAGTCTGCCTTTTCAGATCTGTAAAAGAAACTATCGATATAAAACCTAATAATAAAATATACATTTTTACAATTCAATAAGTAAGTTAGTTAGTAATATTATTTTGTAATTAAAAACCAAGATCGAACGAACTTTGCTAAATTCGCAAAGTTTATTTTGACCATTATGCGGTTATCTAACAGCTTTGTTTCTTTGTAAGAAATGTCAAAAAATTTCGTAATATTTTAAGTGCAAATGGTTACTTTTATCGTAAAAATTAATTATTATAATAATTGCAATAAACCGTTGAAATAAATATAATATTTCAAAGATACATAAATCTAACGTGTAATACTATTGGTCGCTAGCAATGATTTTGGTGTTGCTATATTTATTTTAATAAAATGCATAACTAATAATGAATGTCGGTAAAGTAATCAGAAATTTATCACGACATTTCGTTGATAGAACACGAAATCTGTCGCATTATTACAAAAATATTACACAAAACAAACTTAATATAAGCAAGAACATATACCGAATCAGTGTATAAACACTACGCGGGACATTAAAGTCGTATGATAATTATTAGAATATTACGAATGCTATTGATAAAAAGCGTGAGAATAATTCATACAAACACAGATGTTTCAAACAGATAAGTGATATATTAATTTTTGCAATACTACCGTTTTGAACGGTTCCATTTTGAGCTTAAAGGAATAATTCTCGTGAATTCATCTGCTTCTTATAAGTGGAATTTTTGCTGTATTTAAACTTATTACTTATTTTTATTGAACGGCAATGGTTTTCAACTGCAATTTTGCCAACGTCAAGTGAATAGATTTTTTTTTATTTATTTATTCTTGTAAATTTTCAAACATAGCTAGCTCTAACCAGATGACGGACTCCTTATTAAAACTGCCCTGGGAGTTTTTGTGGCTAATTAAAATGCACGTTCCTAGTTATTACATTTTATAAGTCACTTCAGTTGTCTACAATAGGGCAAACATTAAATTACGTATTAAATGTCAAAATAATGTAAGTTTATGAGTTACAATAAAAACATGACAGTTTTAAGATCCAGCCAAAAACTCTACGATCTTTGTTGTAAATAATATAATTTTCATATTATCATTTTATTGGCGTTAAGAAAAAAAATGCTACAAAATCGGCCGCCTATTAAACCTTGAGAAAATTTAAAAAATCTAACTAAACAAATACAAACTTTAGACATGTTTTAGACGATTTCACTTTTATATAAAGTATGAGGATGATTTGTTAGATACTAGGGTAACATTGCGATTGTTAAGTAAACCTTATATTTTACTTTTACTTAAATATTTAGTGACTGTATTTATTGTAATAATATATAATTGTAATGTGTCCTTTGTTCGTGTTTATATAGTTATGCTTTCTATTTGTATGTTTAATTTAACATACTTATATTAATTTTATACTATACCTGCAGTTCCCTTAACAAATATTATGTATAAATCTTTGACTGATTTATGTTGTGTTATTATTTGTTTTGTTCATAGGTTATTCTAGAGTACACCGAACATTTGGCAACTAAATTCTAAAACGTGTATTTGTCACACTTGACAGTGGTGAAATTGCCTACATAGACAGAAAGTCATAATAAAAAAAACTTTGTGAGTTTTTACGATAAAACAAAAACTTATAATAGACATCGACATGCTAATGTGTAATTTAGAGAACAAATGAATTTTGTAAAAAATGAATTATAAAATAATAAACAGAAGATAATCGTAAAAATTACCTAAACACTTTTCGCATAGCATCATCAAAGGATAACAAAAATTTAAATCCAATTAGGCGCCTACTAACTTTATAAATTGGAAAACTCATAGTGAGAAAATGGAGTAATGCGTATCGTATCGTATCGTATATAAATAGTACAATGTACAACAACTTTCCTTTGTGTGTTAATAATTAATAGCTTTTCTATTTAAAACAAAAATATTTTCTGCAATGTTAGACACCTTATTGAGTTTGTTTTGTTGTATATATATTGTATGTGTTCACAATAAATTAATTTTAAACTGTGTTTTCACTAAGAGACACTAATCTTTATTAATAAAGTTGGAAGTAAAATATAATAATTAGTCATTATATTATGTACATACTTTAACTCTCAATGATTAGCTACACGATTTTTTTAAATCGTTATAGGTCTTAGTGCTATGCCCATAGTATCACCTGATCTGAAGTGACGATGTGGCTCAAGTTGGTAACACGCTAAGCGTAGTGGAGACTGGCTCTCAAGTGCAGCTGCCGGAACACATTGGTGATTGGCGACAGAATTTCAACGTGGTGGTTGCTAGAAAGGTAGGTCATTTATCAGTACAAAAGACTTTCATTGTTGTTTTTAGTTTGTTTACTTTTTAATTTAAGTATACGCGGAAGGTAAATTTAATTGCAAAATCAAAAAGGAATAATTGCAAAAAACAGATTTCATATTATGTTATACATGAAAATACAATTTTCCATACATATAACAAATTTTCTTTCCTTCACTGTGTTTATAAGAAGAAATATTTTACGAAATAATAAAGAAAATATCATGTCCATTAAATTAAAATATGGGTATCCTGTATTTATAATATTTATATTAATATCTATTATGGTATCCTGCCGCGACAATGCACGCAGCATTGAACACATTTACCACCAAAGTAGAATTCATCAGCCAAGGTATTTCGGAATTGCTTAAATGAAATAAGAAGTCGCCATAGCTAAAATCAGCAAAGAGGAGGCAATTATTATTTTATTAATAACAAAAGTAAAGAAATAAATATTACATGTAAAATAAATATTTTTCTTATCCCAATACGCATAAGTAAAGAGCATACGCGCCGCGTCGGGCGACTGATGTCAATATCGCGAATTTATGCGATTAAAAAACGCACGTGCATAGTCGTACATCACCACAAATATAATTCAACAAATATTAGTGACTAAAACAAATAAACAAATATAAAATTCGCACCATATTTGCACAATTGTTCGGTTTCTTCTATACAAATTTACCGTGGTGGACGTAATAAAAATAATTTCTGCCTATAACAAAATTGATAATCGAGCTAATCCTTATTTACACTGAAGGTGGGTGAAGTGGGTTCCCTGATAAGCATACAGGGAGACTAAATCAAGTATTTCTATTGGTGAATTTTTGATTTGATATCTCAGTACGAAATATACCCTGGCTAATTTACGACGCAACAAGTAAAAGGGGCTTTTAATCGAAATGTATTTGTTATACTGTATTTAGTTATATTATATTAAACAATCAATAGTATTGTAACTTATTTTGCACGAAGGAACTATGGAGTTAACGTTTCAAATTCGCGCGCAAAGGAGTTTCCCCCGCATTTTCATAACTGGTAGCGACATCTAACGGTGGACTGACGTACTACGTAGACTGCTAGCATAGTAATAGTACCACAGACAGTGATGTTAATTTTTAATTTCCTTCCATTTTACGTGTTGAAAACGGGAAAAATAATTAGAAACAAAAATTACATACAAAGACTATGTATGTTTTTAATTATTTATCTTATTTGTTATTTAGATATCGTAAATATACTGTTTTCTTATCATAGTTGTTTACACTTTTTTAGTGTTGGCTTCATTATCTTTGTACTTATTATGGCTTTATGGAAAATTAAGCGAAAATGTTTCATACTCACTACGTAGTTCCTTCCCCTCCACGTAGCACCTTTTAATAGTCTGTGATACCCGCGTAATGTATGTTGCAGTTGGTTCATTCTATTCTAAGACCGTTGTTTTGAGACACTTTTATTGTGGGAAAAGTTAATTTTATACGCAATTAAAAATTAATTATATCATTGATTCTTGATTACCAAAGCATAATGGTAGGTTTTTACATATCGTTTTAGTTTTATATAAATAAAATCTTACTATCTATGTTCAATTGAATATTACTTGAAAAAGTTATTTTTTTTTGATTATTATTAAATGTTCTCTAATTAATTATATTCCGAACTATATATCATATGTCTTTATTACAATTTTGTTAAGGTTATTAAAAATTCATATTTATACACAAAAAAGTGGCTTTAAAAACAAGGACAGATAATGAAATGCATCTATTTTTAATTTGTCAGCGGGCGTACTGTTTATATCTTCTCTTGAGTCTATCTCTGAGCTCTTACAACTGTACGAATCTTACAGTAAAGGTATATATTTAAATTAACATTATTTTTTACTTTTTAATTCTAAGGTTAAAAAAAACCACTTATCTTTTTTACCTGTTACAATTCCGCTACTAAGAACCTTTTTCTCATATTTCTTAGAGTATGGACTATGACGTACTATAATTCACACTAAGTACCTACACCATTTGTTAATTGTGATGATGACCGGAAAATGTGAATATGTTTTCGTAAAAAAGTCAAAGTTCACTGTTCTTAATCATTCGGCCTTTATGAGTTGTTATTTATAATATCCAAGAACGACAGTATATAAATTGACCAAGTTTTACAGTTTAATCTGTTTGAAAAGTGTCTAACATTGTTTTTCCTTAGCTATACTATTAAATAAAATACACGGAAATATTAGTCATCAAAATAAATAAAATAACAATTTCACACGTACTTACAGGAAAATCCTATAGTAACAGTAAAACAAGGAAAACTGAAAGGTTCAGTTCTGAGACTATTAGATGGAACTTCATATTATAGCTTTAAAGGAATCCCCTATGCACAGCCACCGGTTGGAGAGCTGAGGTTTCGGGTAAGACCATGATTGTCCTTTTATTGACTTTTATTTACGATGTTACTTAGAATCTGGTCCACTTTTGTATTCAATATGTTTATTTCTTTAAGTTAAGTTGCCTAATAACGTTAAGTTGTTCAAAAATGGTGAATTAGTAATTTAGAACTATAGCTTTTTATTGAGTAGCCTTTATGACACGGAATTAGAATAATGTTGCGAGCGCAACAAACTCTTGATTAGGATGTAAATTATTAACGGTTTCGGTTTAACATTATCTTGGTTTTTATTTGGTAAAAATATAAGAATCATGGTAGCCAATGCAGGAGGATATTTTTTAGGTATCGATAGGCTTACGTTTGATTACAACCTCGCCTGATAGTAAGTGATGATGTGGTCTACGATGGAGACATCATCCGATGGTAATCATCGGGAAATACAAAATCTGGAAAGTGTTCCACTCATTAGCGGTGCATAGATTGTCATTATCAGCTAGGAAATACCAGGGCAAAAGTCTGTTACTGTATATACACGGATTATTCACGAAACGTGAAATACGAAGCAACTCCTTATGACGGAATTCCATTACATGTTTTGTTCCTATATCAAATATTTTAGAAGTCTAGTTGGTAAGAACGTTTTTTGATAAGAAAAGTCACCATAAGCTATAAGGAATAAAATAGGTAATGTATCTTCCAGGCCCCATTGCCACCCAAACCTTGGAACGGTGTCCGCGATGCAATCAATCATGGATCAGTCTGTCCACAATATGAAGTAAGCGCTGCTGTTCTTATCGAAGGAAATGAAGATTGTTTATTTTTAAATATCTATAGTAAATCATTGAGAGCCGATTCAAATATACCAGTCATGGTATACATCTATGGAGGAGCTTTCATATCAGGTTCTGGAGACGCAAGTTCATATGGACCAGAATTTTTGTTACAACATGATGTAATTCTTGTAACAATGAACTATAGACTTGAGGTGTTAGGTTTCCTCTGCTTAAACACTCCAGAAGTACCTGGAAACGCTGGAATGAAAGACCAAGTAGCAGCTTTACGTTGGATAAAGGAGAATATAGCCAAGTTTGGCGGTGACCCTGATAACGTAACGATATTTGGAGAAAGTGCTGGATCTCATGCGGTGACTTATCACATGCTTTCACCGTTGACAAAAGGTTTGTTTAACAAAGCAATAGGACAAAGCGGAGTTTGCATCCAAGATTGGGGGATAACTACTGGAGCTGTGGAGAGAGCATTTAGAGTGGGTAGACGTTTGGGCAAAGAAACGAATGATATTAATGAATTGCTTTCTTTTTTGAGAACTGTACCCGCTATAAAATTAGCAAATATGACTTTGTCAATTAAAACCAAAGAAGATGAATATGTTGGTCTTCCCAAGTATTTCTTTCCTGTTGTTGAAAATAAATTTAACAACGTCGAAGCCTTTTTAACAGAAAATACTTTGGATATTTTGTTATCAAGGAAAATAAACAAAGTTCCTTTTATGGTTGGATACAATTCAGCTGAAGGTCTACTTATGCTTCAAGATCAATTAAATAAAAGTAATATCACAAATTCTCAGCCATCATTATTAGTACCAAACGAAATCGCTCAGAGGATAACAAAAGATAAATTGAAACAATTCGGTGAAAGAATAAAGAGATATTACGTAGGTGAAAGAGACCTATCTAACGAAACAACAGAATCAATCGTCAATATGCAAACCGATATTAATTTTGCATACAACACACATAGATTTATAGAACTATACGTTACATTAAAAGTACCTATATATATGTTTAGATTTGACTATGTAACGGCTTTAAATGTGGTCAAAAATATTATAGGATTTAAAGAAGTTTCTGGAGCGTGCCATGCCGACGACTTGTTTTATATATTTTATAATGAACTGAATAGGGATGCATATAATAGTGATGAGAAATTAAGGAAAATTGTGTTTGACTTAACGAAAATGTGGACTGATTTTGCAAGAACTGGGTGAGTTTTGTACGAGCCAATAATTTTAACATTAGTATGTTGTTATGAAGTTGCAAACAGAAATGCAGTCTACATGATGTACTACATCCTATACCTCTGTATAACCAATCTCAAAAAGACACGAATCAGGAAGCCAATCTAATAGCTTGCAATTTCTGAGGACAGTGTTGGAACGGATCATATTTCAGTGTGTGTTACTAACCGCGCCATAGCGCGAACACTGCTGCTTGATCGCGGAAACAGATTTAGCATTGAAACTGCTACATTGAAGCTTTGCACAGCGACTGTACTACTCTTACCTCATTTTCTATTAGTAGTTGCATAGGTTAACAGCTTAGTTAAGCCGAACTAAGCTATTCAAGTCACTTAAAATCTTTTTTCTTTTTTTATCGTTTATAGGTTTAGCGTCACCTGATCTTAAATGATGATGTGGCCCAAGATGGTAACACGCTAAGCCCAGTGGAAGACTGGGTCTCAAGTGCAACTGTCGGACTACACCTATTGGTTCTTGGCGATAGTTCAACTTGAGGATGGTAGCTAGCCAGGTGGGCATTAGGAAAAAGGTGCCATTATGCCATGGTTGCATTATGATGTTTTCCTTCGCCAAAAGCTTCAACTCATTGCAGGATTTTGAACTCACGTCGATCGAAGTGATTTCCGTACACGCTACTACTGAGCCATCATTATTTCAATATACTTACTATTTTATGTTCTTAATCAAATTTCTTAATAGTTTATTTTAAGTAAAGGTCAATCAATGCTTCTTGAAAATCTTGGTTGTCGATCAGTCAAGAGAAGACATTTAATTAAAAGATTAGGGTCTCTGGTTTTATCATTTATTTTAATTGCTTTTTGTCTCTGCATATACGGGATTTTATTTTCTTTACAATCACATCCTTTTCCTTAAATCTTTAACATTCTCATAGTTTACGTTACTTTTTCCCTCATAAGAGCCTGCTATCTAGACACAGATAAAAGTAGGTCGAGGATTTTTTTTTAAATTATCCTTTATGTATAAGCAAACTTGAATTATCTTGTCTTAGAGTTTATCAACCTGGTTATACAAATATCATCAACACAAACTAAACACGAACAAATTGTCTGTAAGTTTTTAAAACACCTAAAGGTGTTTGTTTTTGTGTAAAAATTTTACCCCAAATTTTTGAAGATGTCTATTTTAAATCTCGAATATAATAATAAAAATGTTGTCTGTATATTATATTATTATCTGGATTTAATTTTATAACGTCTTGATTGATTTGGGTGAACTTTTGCCGCGGGGCATCACTAGTACATTATAATGGTTTGAAATTAACTTTAAATTTCAGAAATCCGACACCGACCAATACAAGCGTGAAATGGGAACCATTTAATACAATATCAAGGGATTACATGGTATTGGATGAGGAATTACGTCTAGAGTGTTACGCGGAAAAGGACCGAATGGAATTTTGGGATAGATTGTACTGCGAAGCTGGAGTTCCTTGTATAGCTGGAGCATTGAGCTCTATTGGCAGTATTTAATCCAAAAAATAGTAGTCGTCGTATAGACCGATGGGAAATCAATTCGATGCCAGCAAATTCAAACCTCGACGTTATTAACAAATTTTTCGCAATTTACGTACTAATTTAAATTGGTAACAATATCGGCTGAAGGTGAAGGAAACCATCGTGAAGAAACCTGAACACTTGAGGAATCTTCTTATAGTACCCAATGACGTTTTATAAACAGACGCGTTATACTCTCAATAAAAGCAATTTGAACACGGTACAAATTTTGTTACCAGCATGTTGATACAAAAGAGATAGGAAATCACAGCGTAAGGCGGAAACTCTGTTGTCAAAAAAGGACAAAAGCTTCTTCTCTCTTACGCCAGTATCAAGTCGAAAGTGAACTGAAGGCAATTCCCCACCATTCACGATTGCATGTAAAGAGCATCAATGCCGTATTTAAAAATATCATTGATAGTACCACTGTATGTACAAAAAATATAGAAATGTTAATTTCTCGGCGTTTGTAATCGCCAATACATCTTGAGCTGGCGTGATGATTAGGCCAAGCCCTTGCCTTCGCTTGGGAAAAGGCTTTGCCCAGCACTCGGTGTAAATACAGGCTGATATTATTATATGATTTATTAGATTGAGATAACGTATTATGATAATCTTTATATAGTTTTTTGAATAATAAATTTTATCTCTAACAATGGTTATATTTTTTTTCGGTTTTGAAATCTATACATCTATATTAATAAATCTGTAGTTGTCTGTACAGTTAATTTTTTTCCAAATTTCCCGATATATATACTAAATCAACGACACTGATTATGAATATACCATTGAATTTTTTTTTGTCTATCTGTCTGTTTGTAAGTTCGAATTTAATTCAAAAGCGGCTCGACCATTTCTTACATAATTTGTACACGGATGCCTAAGTTATTACTTTTAAAAGTCGTAAAAAAAGATTTTTCTTAGTTCTTGACCGAATTTGATGAAATTTTATACACGGGAAGCATAAGTCATTCCATGAATGAGCTATGAGAATTTGAAATAACACCTTCAGGAATCGTATAAAATATTTTTTTTTCTTAAATTTTAAATTTCATTAATTCTAACCTATATTCATGAAATTTTGTTTCCGGGAAGTATAAATCATTCCATAATTAATAAGCTATAAGTAGTTATAAAAAATATTTAAAAATAAAAGGAAGCACAAAATTTAATTTGTATCAATTGTTACACAACTAAACTAAACTAAATTATTATAATATTATATCAACATTTAGTAGAATCATGCAGAAATTGTAAAAAAAAACATTTTTGATTATTCCTCAAGAAATTTTTATGAAAGTTGTAAGTACACGGGATGTAATTAACTACTGCTTAATATCAAACGCTGTTCAAATAACAATTACTATTATAACCTATTTATATTGGTATAGGTTATGTATATTAGTGCAGGAATAATTTATAATTGTTTTAGCTGCCAAATGATATCATGCCAATACTCAAACTGTTTGGCTTCTATTAAAAAAAAATCATTATTATTGCCCGGTTCCTATAACCAACGAGTCGTCATTGTATATTCACTACCATTCGTTTTTGCATTTATCGCAACGAGCCGTTACAGACGTTCCTAAAACTTTTTACATCTACCAGCGACAAACGGTTGTCGGTTGGCCCGCCCACCGAAGCCCTCCACTGCGTTTCGTTGTTACAGACAAGTTTATTTTGAATACAAATGAAATGTAATCTAAAAAATAAATAATAGTTTAAAAAAACTAAAAAAAACACGCTTTCATAAAAAATCCAACTAAAAAACAGAAAATGAAATTTCATAAATTTGATTAAGTACAGTGTAAAAAAAAATGAATGTACATTATTGTAAAAAAGCGTGGGGTGCATAGTGTCAATAATTATAAACATTTTATTGACAGATAAAGAGTAGAAGAATCATCACTTCGATGATATAATATCTTAAAAAGCGCTTTGAATACACCCCACGCTTTTTTACAATAATGTACATTCATTTTTTTTTACACTGTACTTAATCAAATTTATGAAATTTTATTTTCTGTTTTTTAGTTGGATTTTTTATGAAAGCGTGTTTTTTTTAGTTTTTTTAAACTATTATTTATTTTTCATTTTTTAGTTAAATTTTTTAAACTATAAATTATTTAGTTCGATTTGCTAACTATCAACCGCCCTTAATATGTACAAATGTGTTCCGATTGTATCTTGGTTAAGAACACATATTCAAAGGTTTCTATGATGCCAATATAAACAGCGAGACACATAACCTTATTTACATATACAGTCAGTCACATTAATGCTTGAGTATGGAATTTTCAGTCCGTACCTAATCACTTTACATAATATTATAATCATAGGAGCGAATCTGTTGGCGGCACTGAGAATGAGGATGTTTGTGAATTTTCACTCTGTGACTGATTGTAGATTTTATGGTTTATCTCGTAATCGAATCATTTCATTCAATGCTTCACTGTTACATGGAGTTCTTCCTGTTAATTTTGAGCAATCAAGTTCTTCAATTCGTATACCGTCCAAGGATCTTCCACGACTAAGTGCCACATAAGCTTGTCCAGCAGCAAACAATCGCGGACCCAAATAAATGACTGCATGATCAACTGTACAACCTTGGATGCCCGAAAGAGTAAGTGTGGAACTGCACCCATGCGTAGTTCGCGCACTAGCTCTATCTATCTTACTCGCATGCAAAGAATGCGGAAAGAAATTAATTAATCTTGGCGAATCTAATTAGGATAATCGGATGCTTTGATCGGATTATTGTATTGTCATCGACTTTTGACAAGTGTGCAAAGTTTGAATTAAATCTGATCATTCAAAGTAGGACAAAATCGAGCTCAAAGGGGTCGGTTACATACATACATACATACATACAGGTGAAGCTAATAAAAACGTGTTAAAAAAAGGATATATTTAAGCAAGTATGCATAATTTATGTAACAAAATTACTTTTTAAAATTATTTGATAATTTTACTGACGAAAATATAGTTTTATTTAAAACATAAATACTACCTTTTGGCGCTCGCACTGAAGTGACCGAAACGGAACAATGTCCAACCAACTAAACGAAACTTTTTCTTTCCTGACACTTATTACTTGTACCTATCTACCTAAATATACATTTTGTAATTTTCTTATTGCATGTGCTAGTATTGTATTGGTAGGTAGCTACATACGTACCTAATTTAATTTAAAAAATGTGAAGTAAATTAAATACTCAATTAATTGGATTGATATTCTATTGTACTTGTTAATTAAATTATACAATACTTAAAAATATATGATCAAATACGAAGTTGCTTTGATAGTGGATTTAATACAAAGCAATCAAATATTTACTCGTAAGAACTCCGCCACCTACAAAAACATAAAAGATACATTACCGACATGGATTTCTTTGATAATTTTATTTAACGTCAATAGTCAAAGTTAAAACAGAACAATTTTAAAAAGGCGGACTTAAACAATTGGAACATATGTGTATAGTTGAGACACATTGTATAAAGGAAACAAAAGGTTTTTTATTATGTTTCAGGTAAAAAGAATACAGACCGAGTATACTCTTTATTAAAGTTTATTTCAATATACCTTATATGTATTATATTGTATTTTATTTAATATAATAGTTAAATGCAGGTTGCGCATTGCGCAGCCAACACTAACTACACTATGCCAATAAATGATAAATTCTTGTTTGGTAATTTCGTAGTAACACCACATTCTTCATTATAACTAGAATCACTCCAGTCCGATAACATTTATAATCACTTCCCATAATATCTAAACCAGAAATTTCAATATAATTTATAAATATTAACGAAAACACGTAAAACAAATAGTCAACCGGCCGATTTCGGTCGGTAATCAAATCATAAACGTTTAGTAGTTTTAACAACGCCTCGTTGTGTCTAAATGTTTATAGAAACACTACAAGCTGTCATCTCCATACATTTGTAATACTAGGCGTTAACGCGTTATTCGTATCCTTCCCAACCGTATGTTGGTAACTTAGCAGACGAAACGTTTTTTAAAGGAACGCTTTTAGCGTACCTACGCCTGGTTGAAAATGCTACCGTTCGTAAGCAAAACGAATCGTTCTTTGATTATAGGAACCGGGCATATATCTACTCTTTGGCGACTGTCAGCTTCCAAGGTTCCTTACTTTAGTTCCATATAAAACGGAAAAAAGTCTATGTTGTATTTGTGGGGCTATTCATGTTGATTTATTGATAAGATAATTAAAAAAATAATACTAAATTTAATGTTTTTGAGGAGTTCCCTAGTGTATCTTAGAGGTCGAAGGTCCAATGTCAATGAAATTATAATGGGACCACCCTTGAGGTATCCTCTTTACTACGAAAAACTAACCATCCAAATCGGTTCATAATCAAGGAAGTTGTGGCTGAACATCTATAAAAAAAAACATTCGAATTATGAACCACCTTCTTTTTTTGAAGTCAGATATATATATTGACAACACAGCTCAATGTGATCCAGTATCCAAAGTGCGGTGTTTAAGGGGTGTCGAAAAACATCTTTAAAGTAGAGACGCCCAAGCTAATCTTACCTGCACGTGGTGCACCCTGATGAGTACCTAACGAACGATGAAATGACGACAGCGGGATGGTAGGGCTGTTTCACCTGATTTGGTCGCGACCACCATGCATGTAGTTAAGACTCCGTCATAGTGACTCGCTTTTGCGTGTCACGTTTCGGAATCAGCCTGGACAGTACCGTCAATATGTCGTGCTACAGGAATTAAAAAAAAAACGCTGAGTATTTTATGGAAATAAAACAATAGTCAACTAAAATGCCGTTTGGGTAACGTTTGTTTACTTTCGTGCGACATCATGCGCTGAGATTGCTGTTCTTTGACACGAAGAACAGAATAGGAATTAATAGTAAAGTCAATACTACGTACACTGGGTCAGTAATGTAGATTCCGTATTCACATCGACAATTCTCCGAAATATCATTAATATTAGGTAGTATGTTATTTAATATGACGTGTTGGCAAAGCAAGCCGGACCTTACAATAATAGGTATCTATTTAATTTAATTTATTTATTAGGGTTTGACAACAGTATCTTAATGAGAAATAAATAGCTATAGTTATGATCACTAATTATACTTATTCAAACACAGCATGCCTCAAATTTAGTACGTTAATGTTAATAATTGGAATATATTATTTGAAATTATTGTGAAATGACGTTAAACACAGAATTTTCAAATAATAAATATGAGAATAGTTAATTATAAGAAAAATATAGAATTATTATTATTCACGAATTAAGAAAAAAAAACCAAGGTGAGCGAGTATGCTGGATAACCATTAAAATTTTCGATATTTTCCAGCTCCTTATAATTATTGACCTGATAATCTAGGAACAATAATAGCTAAGAACTGGCCTAGATTGGTTCTGTAGCATTTATCATCAAATAATGTGACATACAAAAATCTCAGCGATAGAATATTACCTATGTCTATCTTTTAATGATCACTTTTGCATTTAAAATAACCGACGCGGTTCGCGACCACCACGTGTGGGAACAAGGTCAACACGATTCGCGCGTGTTTTCAACCGACGGTATTCTGTATAAGCAGAGTCGCGGGCACAGCTAGTTGATGCTAAATTCCAAAAGTTTTGAGTCGTCAAATAGAGCAATTACTTCTCAGTTTAACTAAGAGCTATCACCTTAAACTGTGCTATGAGCATTGTAAACAACATGATATAAATGAATTGGAAGTTTGAATACTGTTATTTAGTGAATCAGTCAGGCGACGAGACGCGACGCGACACCTCTATTTGCGTCAATGCGATAAATTCTTAGTTCTATATTAAATGCCGCTGTCTTTAATTCAAATACAATAGCGTGTGCTCTGGAGGAAGACAAACGTAAGATCTTCGCGGACACCGCAATGGTAAGCGTGTCAACCGTTATCTTTATAGAATTTTTAATGCTGCATAGTTTTATGTATAGGTATTTTGTAAGAAAATATTTCATCTTTCTAATAAATGTATATTAAATACTCATTAAAGTAGATTGCATTTCTGTGTAATTTATTGTATGCAGAGCTACCTGAACGATGTCATGGTCCGTCCGGCATTACGGTGGTGACGGTTGACGGTCATTTATAAATAGTGACCGTCGCTTTTGAATTTCAATGTGTACAGTTAAGAACAATGTACCTAATGGTTTTATTGGGCGTGTATAGAAAGAAAACAAGACTAATGTAGAGAAAATATTTCTCGCTTCTTAGCCCATTTTCATTAATTTTCGCCTAACCCGGCAGACACCCTTTTACCCTTCTCAATAGTTAAGATCTCGACCACAGCGCCATCTATCTCGTTTATATTCTTAATAACTTTCCCTAGAAAAAAACAAAGAAAAAAACCCTTCTTTTGAGGCACTAGTTATGGTTATTATTTCGATAGAACAAAAGACCTTCAGTTTTTTTTTCCAATTGGAAAATTTTGCGGGAAAGTTTTAAAATTTTTCTTGTCATGACAACCTAATTTGTACTATTATGAACATTTTAAAATGCAAAAATAATCAAATCGATCCGTGCTTTCTCATGTGTCGCGATAACGAACGAACAGCATTTAATTTTTATTTATATAGATTTAATTTTCAAGATTGTTTTGAAAACTAAGGGCTTCATGTCACATAATAGGTATATGTATATTTCTTAGATTGAACTAAATTCATAACCAGTAATATAGAAAGTTACAATGTCGGTCTCTTATACGTAATCCTTGAATTTCGGATAGAACCGAGTAAAAGGTGAAATAATGCTTATATTGTATTTTTTTCTCTATTATCTGATGATGAACAGATGGTGAAAATGGTGATTCTCCAACTTGCTGTATTTCTGAGTGCTTGCCTTTGTACTACTCCTGCTCCAGAGGTAAAGAACACGTGCTAAGCTGTATCCATACTAATATAATAATTAAGAAAGTAATTCTGTCTGTCTGTTAACCTTTTGACGACAAGTATCTGTATCTAATATAATATGTAAAATTTAGTATAGATATATCAAGACATGGAAAAGAACATAATACAAAACTCACGTATAAGATTATCGCGAGCTTAATTTCCGCAGATCGATATCTACGTGCGCCTCTTTTGTGCTATTTTTACTGTCTTATTTATTCAAATTAGGACGGCCAGTGGCCAATACACTAATACATTAAGTTTTTATAGGTACACAATATAACACAATTTTAAGTGCATTGACCTTTGTAGGCTGCCACAGCATGCACTATAGTATGGTAAACAATATTGTATTGTAGTAGAAATTGCAAAACAATAATAAAAATATACCTATTAACAGAAAAAAACAAAGATAACCTATAAAAACAAGAATTGTGCGATCATTGACAAGTCAAGGATCAACTATAAAATCCATATTAAATAATTGAAAAACATGTAAAATTAAAATAAAATAATAAATTAAAATTAAATTAAAGTATAGCAAAATATAACAATAATACAAACAAATCAAAATCAAAAGTTCCATTTAACCGTGATAGCCCAATTCTTCCAGGAAGTTTAGTCGCCTGATGTTAAAGTCCTTGGTGTACAAAGGTATTCAGCACATTAAACCCATTCTGTGCACTCCAGCAGTATGTGTTCGACATTCTGGCTGTCTCTTCTTTTCTCATGCACGCTCAAAACAAAGAGCTTTTTGCAACTTCTAAATTTAAAAAAATATGTTATTATGATGACCGTATCCCGTAAACCGGTGATCATTCGCGCTTGACGTATATTCAAGCACTATATCACTTTATAGATTTTGGGCAATCAGAAGTGTCAGGAGACAATTATCCTACAGCATAGCAGACCTCTCGCGTCTCTCACAAGTCTTCCCAAGATAGGAATATTCTGCAACATGCTTAAAAATTATTTAATCTGCCTTTATGCTTAGCGTTCGTGGACTACGAAAAAGCCTTTGATTCGGTTGAAACCTGGGCAGTGTTGCAGTCTCTCCAGCGGTGCCGTATTGACTATCGATATATCGAAGTGTTGAAGTGCTTGTACAACAACGCCATCATGTCGGTCCGAGTACAGAAGCAGTGCACGAAGGCAATTCCTTTGAGAAGAGGCGTTAGACAGGGAGACGTAATATCTCCGAAACTGTTTACCGCCGCTCTAGAGAACGCCTTCAAGCTCCTGGAATGGCAAGGACTCGGCATCAATGTCAATGGCGAGTACATCACTCACCTTCGATTTGCTGACGACATCGTAGTCATGGCAGAATCGCTGGAAGATCTTGGCACAATGCTCGATGGCCTCGACAAAGTTTCTCAACAGGTGGGCCTTAAAATGAACATGGACAAGACGAAAATCATGTCGAATATCCATGTGGTGCCCACCCCAGTATCAGTAGGGAACTCTTGTCTAGAAGTTGTTGAAGAATATGTCTACCTGGGACAAACAGTCCAGTTAGGTAGGTCCAACTTTGAAAAAGAGGTCAGTCGACGAATCCAACTCGGCTGGGCAGCGTTCGGGAAACTGCGCGACGTCTGCTCGTCCAAAATACCTCAGTGCCTCAAGACGAAAGTCTTTGACCAGTGTGTGTTGCCAGTGATGACATACGGCACAGAGACGTGGTCGCTCACTGTGGGCCTCATAACAAAGCTCAAGGTCGCTCAGCGAGCTATGGAGAGGGCTATGCTAGGTGTTTCTCTACGAGATCGAATCAGAAATGAGGAGATCCGTAGACAAACTAAGGTAACCGACATAGCCAAAAGGATTAGCAAGTTGAAGTGCCAGTGGGCGGGGCACATAGTTCGGAGAACTGACGGCCGTTGGGGCAGAAAGGATCTCGAGTGGAGACCACGCACCGGAAAGCGCAGCGTAGGACGGCCCCCCACTAGATGGAAAGACGACATAATAAAGGTCGCTGGGAGCCGTTGGGTGCAGGCCGCACAAGATCGGTCGCTCTGGAGATCTTTGGGGGAGGCCTATGTTCAGCAGTGGATGTCCTGCGGCTGAAATGATGATGATGATGCTTAAAAATTATTTTGAGACCCAGTAAAATTATAAAACTTTCGAATCATTGAATCATCTTTAGCAACAAGAGCTAGACAATTAATGTTTCTTCCGATGTATGGATGAATACAGTATATTCACTTCTTCCTACGTTAACTATTTCTATGAAATATAAAACCTGCAAGTGCCTCTTCGTCTCTACTCGCGGCTGTGTGCCTTAAGCGCTCGCCCCCAAGTTCGATGAAGCTGTAAAAGCCACAGCGGCTTCAGGGCCCCTAAGGCTAACAGTATAGTCTATTCAAAAAAAAAAAAACTTCGTCCCTGGTATCACTCGACATTATTAAATTTTAACTGTTTTACCGTACAAAAGCATCGGTCTAATGACAAATGATAAAATTTTGTTCATTTTGATTAGCTTAAAACTGGTATCTGATAAAGATATGGTCGCCTACTCGTATCGCAACGTAATGACTATTAATGAATAAATCTTGTCTACATTTTTGTATTAGTGTTGAATTTTCGGATCTTGCTTAAAATAAATAAGAGTATCGTCCGTAAATTACAATGATGGTTCAATTCATGTTTATCTAACTCTTTCCTCGTTTCCTCCTTAAACAGCACCAACCCTGTTTGATACGAGAATATTTGGATTTTTTGTTACTTTTCTTTGTCTTTCTTAGTAGCTTTTGTAAGTTTTTTGTGTTTTTATTGAAATTTTATAATAATATATATTGCTGTTTTATACGTCATAATTCTCACGTTTTTACATTTTTACTTTTACTTTTTAAGACTAAGTATTTAAGTTAATACGTTCGTAATGTGACGCCACCGAATGGCTCCAACGGAAGACCAGCGTTGGTTGTTTACAACCAGCATCATGCTGAGCTGGGGCCGTTTTGTAGCAACTGGCATTTGATATGTAATAGGTTGTTGTAAATATTTTTAAATTTTCTATGATGTCAAATGTCTTTGTTACAAATAAACCTTTTACAATTACTATATATTTAATTGTTTCTATCGGAAAAAGGTTTAGATAAAACTATTCAGCCTTCCTGGTGATCTTTTACAGGATAATCCTATAGTAACAGTAAAACAAGGGAAACTGAAAGGTTCTGTTCTAAAACTATTAGATGGAACTTCGTATTACAGCTTTAAAGGAATCCCTTATGCACAGCCACCGGTTGGAGAGCTGAGGTTTCGGGTAAGTTTGCGTTATTTATTTTTCATTGTACAACGCAATGAAATAAATGAGTTTTTTTTTTTTATGTTGACATGATACAATATGTTAGGAATTCTCTATTCTATTATACACAATGAAACCAACTGAAAAAGAAGCTTTGCCTGTCTAAGGATAAGTCACCTGACATTATTGTGGAAAACATAGATTTAGATGTATTAAATCTATGGTCGAAATAACGAATGCCATATTTGCAAAGTGAATACGATACCTGTAAACTTTTTTGTAATATATATTTTTCACATCAAAAGGTATTAAACATGATGATAAATATTATTTTTATTATGTAACTGAATTAAAAACAGCACATTTTTTAAATACACCTTCGTTGACGATATTATTGTATTGTAAATTACAGTGTAAATTACAAGATTGTGATAAATTATTTTATCGCGTTTTACAATTGGATTAAATGATTTTACTATTACTTTAAATTACAGGCACCTTTACCACCAAAACCTTGGAATGGCATTCGTGACGCTTTAAATCACGGAGAAATTTGTCCCCAATATGATATTAGTACTACGGAACTTGTCCCAGGAAACGAGGACTGCTTGTTCGTAAACGTTTATACGAAATCATTACGATCTAATTCTAAGAAAGCCGTCATGGTTTATATTCATGAAGGAGCTTATACATCTGGATCTGGTAATACAGACGTATGTGGACCGGAATTTTTATTACAGCATGATATAGTTCTCGTAACAATGAACTACAGACTTGAGATGTTAGGTTTTCTCTGCTTGGACATTCCTGAAGTACCTGGAAATGCTGGTATAAAAGATCAAGTAGCAGCATTACGTTGGATAAAGGAGAACATAGCTAAATTCGGTGGTGACCCTGACAATATAACGATATTTGGAGAGAGTGCAGGGTCTAGTGCGGTGACTTATCACATGCTTTCACCGATGTCGAAAGGATTGTTCAACAGAGCTATAGGACAAAGCGGAGTCTGTATCCAGGATTGGGCTATAGCTACTGGAGCTGTAGAAAGAGCATTTAGAGTGGGAAGGATTCTGGGTAAGGAAACCAATAATGTCCAAGAATTGCTTACATTTTTGAGAAGCGTTCCAGCTATCGATTTATTAAATATGAACTTAAGAGCAAGAACGCCAGATGAAAAATATAGAGGACTACCCATGTATTTTGTACCAATCGTAGAAAAAAAATTTGATTGTGTCGAAGCATTCATAACAGAAAACCCGCTAAGTATCCTGTTGTCTAAAAATGTGAATAAAGTTCCTTTTCTGGTTGGTTTCACTTCATCAGAAGGTCTATTGATGCTTGAGGATCAACTTGAAAAAGTTAATGTAACGAATGCCCAGCCATCCTATTTCGTGCCAAGAGAACTAGCAAGTAAATTATCAGCTGATAAATTAAAACAATTTGGTGAAAGGATAAAAAGATTTTACGTTGGTGAGAAAGATTTATCGAACGACACAGCACAAGCTATAGTTAATATGCAAACAGATATCAATTTTGCATATAACACTCACAGATTCTTGCAATTCTATGGAGCACTCAATATGCCCATGTATATGTACAGGTTTGAGTATGTGACGGCTTTGAATATAATCAAAAAATTACTTGGATATGATGGATTACCTGGAGCTTCTCATGGTGATGACTTGTTTTACATATTCTACAATGAATACAATAAGGATGCGTATAATACAGGTGGTGAAAAAATAAAGCAAATTGTATTTCAAATAACAAAAATGTGGACTGATTTTGCGAGAACCGGGTGAGTTATTTTATTTAGTTTCTTGGTTTTTAATAAAACATAAGCTACTTGATAAGAGATTTTATACAAATCTTTCAAGTACTGACTTCACCTTTCTAAAATTATTCTATGACTTTTATACCTAGTTCTTTCTATGTTTTTGGTTTGGTACGACGATCAACATATATGGTAAAAAGCTGAAAACTCCTCACAGTGGTTCCCTTATGCGCGTCTCTTTTCTGTTTCTTTTTTTAAATAATAGTTCGCATATTGACGGTATTGTCCCTGATGGTAAAAACAGCACAATCTAAGGCCTACATAAATATATCTTCACGTTACGCTTAAAGAACGTAAGACGCCAATGTCGTAAGACGGAAGGAACTGACTTGCCGAGGGACAAGGTTCCACAGTGTCATGGTACTATAAAGATAAGACATAGAGAACTCTCGGAATTAGTCAGTATATATCCAGTTTCTGTTTACGTAGGTTGGCATGACAGACGGTCGCACTTGATAAATTTTTGTTCTGCTCTCGATGATTTCGGAATATTTCCTGGCAATGTTTCTGTCAATTTGTTGTACTACTATAAAAAAGTGTACCTACTTAAGTAAGCCATGATTTCTTTAAGAATGATAATGGGAATTAATTTAACAATTTTTTTTTGTATGTGTGGAAGCAATATTTTAATTTGATTTGTCGCAAACCCGTCATACGGTTCGCGCACCTCTTTAAATTTGACCATTTACTAACGCGATAAAAGATATTATATATAAATTACTTCATAAAAAGTGTGGGACATCTCGCCGGAGAGGTCGCATATTTTTTCTATGATATAACAAAGCGTAAAAGTTTTTTCTTTGTCCATTTGTTAAAACACGCTAATCTCTGGAACTAAATTAACACGGGTGAAACCTTGTGGCACTGCTAGTTTAATATAGGTACCTGTGTTGTGATTAAGTATTTTAACAAAAAGTAGATACTAGTTTCCACGGGTCATTGCAGCACGGCGCTGGTTGACTCCATGTTTTCAAATTACTAGGTAACAATTAAGTCTTATAAATAAATAAGGAAACTGTATCTTCTACGTATAAGTAGCGTAGGGTTTTCCGAAACCAACTGATTCACCTATGTGTAGGTATTTATGTACATTGTAGATTGTCATTTCAACTATAAAGTTTTGTACAAGGTTTTCCTTAAACCTTGTTCTTTAAACGATATGAATGTGGGTACGTACGTATGTACTTGGTTTATAGATCGGAAGTATACGTAATAGTAACTATATGAATCAGATGTTGCCGTAGAATAATATTTATTATTTATTGAATTTAATCAATCTAATATTAATTGGCAATAATTAAAAAAAAAATCATTACTAGTGTTGTACCAGCATGGTACTGACGATTTAAAAGTCGAACGAAAAATAAAGGTTTAAAAAAAATGTGGTGCGGATATAACCGAGCAAATAGTTTTTGCAGTATGAAGTTCGCGCGCGTGGTACGCTATAGCATGACCCCAAACTACCTTGTTCCTTATAATACGATCTTTTCTTCTTGTAATATTCCTCGTCCATACATATGTATTCTACTGTTATTGACATACTAGCTGGTACCCGCGACTTCGTCTGCGTATTATTGGATATACACAGACTGATCTCGGTACACGACAAACCAAAAGAAAATCATAGATGGGTTTATGGTGGACACGATCCCTACCACTCCGCTATATTACTGCACATGTAACAGCTAATTTAAAAAATGACAAAGCAAAAAAATCATAGATGGATATTATATTTTTAGGATAACAGTTGATAAGTTATGATTTTACCACGATAAAAAGTTCCCCTATGTGGTAAATGTCTCATTTTTATGTGTTATTCTACAGTACACCGAACATTTGGCTACTAAATTCTATAACGTGTATTTATCACATCTGACATTGGCAATATTCCTTAAATAGGCAGAAAGCCAAAATAAAAAAGATTAAGTGTACCTACATATTAAATTATATTTTGTTTTTGTATACTTTTCTGCTTGTCAGTACAAGCCTATAATAAACATCAGAAACATGAAGACTCCTGCCACTGGCACAATAATATTACTGTGCCCGTTTGAATAGAAAAAGAAAAAAATAATTATCTACCCTCTTCTAAGTGTAGGTTGATTGATCCATATAGCTAATTAAATTATTATTATAATTTTGTTTTTCAGTAATCCAACACCGGACAACAATGCATCTATTAAATGGACGCCCTTCACATCATCAAGAAAAGAATACCTGATACTTGGTGAAAAGGCCCACATAGGGCAATATGCGAACAGAGAAAGGACAGAGTTTTGGAATCAGTTGTACTGTGAAGCAGGAGTACCTTGTATGAGAAAGAAGTAACATGTAATAAATTGTTATCTTTTTATAATTTGTTATATTTAATCAAACCAAATAACAATTTGTATACAAATTAAATGAATTGGCTATGGATTTGTGTCTTGGTTTACAAAAAAGATACCTACAAAGTTGAAGGTTCAATGCCAATGAAATTAGAAATATGGGACTACCCTTGAAGTATCTCCTTTCTAACGGAAAAAAAGAATCATCTAAATCGGTTCATAAGCAAAGAAGTTATGCCTGAACATCCATATTCGAATTGAAGACCTTATTTTTTTAAGTTGGTTAAAACTGGTCTACCTTTTTTATGTTAAAAAGGGGCAAACGGCAGGTGCGCACTTGATGGAAAGTGATTACCGCCACCCACGAACATCCGCAACACCAGTGGACTCGCAGCAGCGTTGCCGGCCTTTTTGCGAAGAATAAGCTCTCTTTAAAGGTCACCAGGTCGTAACGGTTTGCAAAGACCTCAGACGATAGCTGGTTCCACAGAGTGGTTCCACCTCTATTCTATGTCATGATTTTTACTTCAACTAAAAATTCAGGCTAAGTTTTTTTTTCTTTATAGGTTTTAGTGTTTAGCTAAAATCCCTGATGTTCAGATCGCCCAAGATGGTGACACGCTCCGTGACCACTTGATTTGTCTTTCACTGTACATTTTTAGTAATATATTGCTAGCCACGAACATTACGTGTAGACAAAACAAACATGTGGAATTTAACTAAAAAAAGAAGTTAGTGTTTGCATACTGTATGTAAAGAAATTGGCTAAATCAAAGTCAGAAGTCAAATAGACGCTTACGGGTTCATCATATTTTGATGGAATGTGAACAACATGATGAATTCCATACACTTTATGAAGATCATAAAAGATGAGTGTACGTTTTGTGATTATCTTCGGATGAATATCAAAACATTCGTTAAATTATTTGTAAATTATTAATCATACCTACTATATGTAAACACTAATTATTATTTTTTAGTTAAACTTAACATGTCCATTATTCCTACACATATAATGTTCGTGGCTAGCAATGTATTACGAAAGAGGTACAGTGATATGTTAATTACGCGGCGGCGGCGGTACGATCTACTAACTAGGTAGTACAAAAAAAAAGGCAGGGACCTTCTGTAAGGGTACAGAAAACATGTATCGCGCGTGCGGCTGCTAGACTAAAGGGCTCTACACCGAGGGAACGGCCATAGGCTTGAGTTGCCGCAGGATAGGGTGGACGTGGCGGTTGTGCGGTAGCGAAATTAACCGCTCGTCCCCTGAGGAAGGAACGGAGATTTTGCGGGCGAGCGTGGGCGCGAACACGCTTGGTTTCTAGGGACGGTCATGTAGTACGTGTTCGATCCCTCGATATCGTCATCGTTCCACGGGTGGCGCGGAGTTTTATCCACATCGGGGACTGTGGTGTAAGTCGTAGCGGGTTTTACCAATAGTTTCACGTGATTCGACGCGGTGTCGAAATATTTTCATTTCGCAAGATCGTGGCTCTCTTGTCAGAATTATCTATGGAGTTTTTGTGAAACACAAAATGCATGTTTTCCCGCTTTATTTTTATAATCCACTTCACTTATGCACAACATCTAAACTATATCATGCAAAATGCCACCAATATTACATAATACAGGGTTAAATAACCTAAGTTAATGAATTAAAAATAAAAACCACAACATGTCACTTTAAGATCCCGCCAAAAACTCCGGGACGCCCGTCAGATGTGAAACATCGAAATTATTTTGTACAGATAATATAAGCATTTAAGCATAGATTATGAAAGGAAATAAATATGACTTTAAAATAGATATACATCTTTTTTTAAAGAAGAAGACGATGCGCTGGCGCGCCAAGAGTCGACCTGACCCGCCGCTTAGATATTGGACATCCACTAGAGTGCTGGGGGTAACTAGGAAGATCTACCACTTTACCTTTTACAATCAACCAATTTCTACCAATTTTTTAAAATTTACTTTGGCAGCACTTGTCTCAAGCCTAGAGCGCACCGCTTCTGTTCTTAGTTGCCCATAGTAGATCAATTGCACGAGAACCACGTGTTAAAAGTACATAAGTGCGTGCCGTGCCTGAGATACACTTACATACACTACACAATGGATTTCCGCAAAATAACGCCTTTTTGGATCAAATAGCATAGAAATTTCAGATAAATTAGTCACTGCCAAGCGCCGGCAAAACGCCCGAATCGTAGTACATCCAACCGTTTCGGAGATTACCCCGAACAAACAAACCAACAGACAGACAAAACTTATATTATAAAGTATAAAGTTTGTGAGTGTGTATGTATGTTTGTTACTTCTTCACGCTCAAACGGCTGGACTAATTTTGATAAAATTTGGTATGGAGGTAGCTGAAACCTTGAATTAACACATAAGCTACTTTAAAGGGTTTTTTGAAGATGTCTCTTAAATTATACGCGGATGAAACCGCGGGCATAGCTAATTTAGTATAAAGCCGTTATTTTGACATTACAAACAGACACTGTAATTGTATAGATTGTTAAATTTAAAAGTGAGCATCTTAATGTTTTAAGCGTATTTTATGTGAGTTATCAATTTATACTATGGAATTCAAAGAAGTTTCACTTCAGGCCAACGTAAAAATTACGGGCTTAATTTTTTTATTAATGACATACAAGGACGCGCCATTATGGGCAAAGCCGTGCGACAGGCAACGGCACCGAAGTAGATATAGGTAACTCAGCAAAATTCTTTGCGCCAACTTAATAACTCAAGCGCAGCTTACTCTGGCGCATTCAGTTAACTAAATTTGCGCCATGGCACGAGCAAAATTGTACGCGAGGCAAGCGAGTTTAGAGAAATGATTGAGTCGGCTAACCGGCGCAGCAGCACTGCTTGGCAAAGCTAAGCTGAAATGTGTTACACATTTGGAATAAGTGTGTTATCACATCCGATGTTGAAACTTTATAACAACTAAAAATTATTTATAAATACCAGCAGTGAAATTTTATTATCTGTCATCTACCAATACTGACCGGGCAGACCGGTGGTGAAATTGTACTAATCCTCTACTGAGTTTCCAGGTTTGAGCTTGCAAAATGTTGGATTTATATAAACGCTTACGTGGTCGGTGCAGATTCATTTTTTTTTTGTCGTGGGCGGTGAGCCTATGAGCGTGATATGCGTGACTTTCTTTAACAGCCATTGAACATATTGACAAACACTGGCGCATCTGTTGGGCCCCATCAGGAGGTCATGCGAAATTTGGGCGCATTCAGTAATTCAATGATTTATTAGTTATTTTATATGGCACAAACAAAAAACTTATATCTATGTGTTCTTTATGAATTGGACTAACTAATTATTGAATATATAAGCAATTCAGTCTTTCAATAATTTGTCAAAAACTACAATAATTTTAAACCAAATACTGAATGGTAAGTCGTTAAAATTAAATTTGCTAGGCATCTGGTAAAAACTCACTGGATACATTCCACTGGCACGCCGGCAAGCATCACAAGAATGTATAGACGACTCAACCTGCTATCGAACATCCGATGTCTTGGAAGTTAGAAATGTAGCGACATCTGGTCTCCGACTCACATACGACGCATTCCTACTTATGAACGCCGACAAGCATCACAAGATGTAGGCACGACTCAACCTGCTATCGACATACACCGGTCTTGGTCGTGAGTGATCCTAGCGACATCTATCTCGTCTCACATATGGTGACTCCGATGCAGCTACTGTATCAACTCCGACTGGGGACATCACCATATGTGGCAGCTGTCTGCTAGATTATTACCTAACACCACATCTAAAAGTCGGAGAATCCTCCCTTTGACTCAGACGAGTGTTATGGTGACTGGCGATGCAGCACTGTACCACAACGACTTGTTGTCGGGTTCATCACCAGTAGGATGCGTTAGTTATGGCGAGTGATAGATGTACGCTACCTCCATCGATGTCGCTAAAAGGGAGGATCATCCGACCAGATTAGTTAGTATAAAATGTAAACTGGCGGGCACGCCTGCTCCATACGATTATTGTCGGGTTACTTAAGTAGGATGCGTTAGTCATGGCGAGGATACATGTCGCTAAAACTCCCCACTGTCGCTTACAAAATACATCGTAATTATCATATAAAATTCAATTCTACACGCCTCTCCATACATATTGGTTTACACAGACTATGCGTAACAAGAATGACTAACTCCCCACTGCCTTAAAAATACTCGTGTTTCATTCAAGTTCATTTCTGAGAACAATTGGAGTCAAGGACTACGTAACAAGGGTTTATAAATAATGTAATAATATATATATTTTTTTTACAAACCAAAAAAGAGATTACGTGAAAATGAGGTATGAGCAAACCTGAGAGTTTAAGAATCAATCTTTTAATTTTTGGTTTAGATTAAATTTGTTAACAGAATTGGGAAAATATTCTGTAGCTACAGCTGAGATCATTCTCTAAATTAAAATTTATTAAGGATTTACTTACGATCTAGAATAGGCCAGGAGCAGTTAGAAAATCTTGCTATAATTTCTATAGAGTCAGACTTTTTAAAGTAGCTAGATATTTAAAATATTATTAACAAATTTGCCAAAAGTAAAACCAGAAAAACGCAAACTTCTTTAAGATATTTCCGTTTTTTCCATGAAATATGTCTATTTAAAAAAGCGGGCAATCTAAATATATATTTTTTTACCTTTTGTATTGTAATAACTTGGAATACATGTTGATAAAAAATTTAATAATACCTTTTGTGTGTGTACATACCTACTGTTTGCTTCAAATAAAAAATACATACGAGCAACAAGTCTGAAGTGTTTTAACTTCTGTACGTTAAATTTTAACGATCAACAATTTTTTTTCTTTTTTCAAATCATGTAAAAAGTCAAAGGGTTAACGAAGACAAACATTTAACGGACATTACGTAATCATACTTTTGGCTCAATAAATCAGTATTTCGCACGACGGCGCAGAAATTGCTTGGTGCATCACTAAATGACAATACATTTTCAAGTATAGGTAATGAGATGAGACTAAGGCTAAAATCTATAGAGCGTACTCAGTCCTAGCTTAGCTCAAACTTCGCTAAGAATTTACTCAGCACAATTTTTTTTTTTGAATGATTATACTGTTAGCCTTAGGGCCGTGGAGCCTCTGACGGCTTTTATAGCTTCACCGGAAATGGGGGCGAGCGCTTAGGGCACTCAGCCGCGAAGCTCAGCGCAATCTTAGCTTTCGAATTTATAGTCGAGTTACGCTAAGCATAATCTTACCTCTAGCTGAGGAAGTGTCGTAACCAACAACCAACAACCAATTGTTATTTATCTCTGGTCGTAACTATGAATTAACGTTTCGATACCGCATCTAGCTGTTAAATTTCTTCAACTCAAACAAATAAATAATTAATCACGAACTATGTATAGAAAAATAAAAAGCTATTTATTTAAAATTGAATTTCATTTGTGAAATTGTATAATATTCAACTTGCTTTAAAGTAAAAATGACAGACTATTCGTACATAAAATAAAAAGATTAAAGACGAGAAACAACTGCAAACAACAGGAATAACAAAACGTATACATAATAAAACAGTCATTTCTATGCAGTAGCTAATAAGAATCAAGCAATACAGATAATTTAGAAAGTATATAAAATCACTGTTAGTTATTAAATTATAAAATTTTTTTAGTCGTTTAATAGTTCCGAAATTCAAATTTATATAATTAAAATTTATTTAATATATAATTATTTATAGTCGCAAGCTTAGCATTAGCTCATTTTCAAGTCTGTAAAAGCCATCAGAGGCTCCAGGGTCCCAGTATAGTCAGTTCTAAAAAAAAAGTATTAGCTCAGCTGACAGCTCTGCCCGAGTAAAGTTCAAGTCATCGAAATATTATTAATGCTGAGTTAAGTCTGAGCTAAGACTGATACGCTCTATAGATTTCAGCCTATTATCTCAGACACTGTATCTTATAATTACTGTTTGTTTTAATGGAAATGTTTGCGTAAAATTTTCCTTGTAATTACAATAACACCTCGTATTAAGTAGTGTATTGTTCGATAGTGCAAATTAGATGACCAACAATAATTAATCGATGTTACAGCAACATTAGCATTGACTGCATTGACCAGAGAGCATTGATTATTATATTTGTCTAATGTCAAAAGTCAACATTGTGAAACGTCATTTTCCAATATGTACAGTACTAGTGGTGGGCTATTAACGAGTCAACGAGTATTTGTAGTCAACGAAAATTAACAGTTAATGGTTAATGATTAACAGGTTGAAAGACTGTTAAATCTTCAACTGGTTTTCGGACATTATTAATGTGTTATTTTTTTTTCTGTAACAGGTTTCACTGATATTAAACAATGTCTTCAGATATTTTTAAATGTGTTATTTGTTTTTGGCCAGATTTCATTAATATATTACAACGTTTTTACATACTTCCAAGCGATACTATCGGAACTATCGGTTCGAAGTATTTGTTTCGCATACTAGTTCATTCTCAGAAATTAATAAAATTATAATGAAATTAATAATAATCCGTTCAGTCGTTGACGTAAATTGGCAGTTTATATTTTCAACTAGTTTTTTCTAACTGATAAACACAATGACTGTTGAACAAATGCGTCTTGTGCGTTGACGTAAATTAACAGCTAATATTTTCAACCTGTTTTTTCATTGATAAATAACAGTTAATTCGTTGACGAAATGAAAAGTCGTTAAAAAAAGATTATTGATTCAACGATCACCTCTAGTGAGTACATAAAAAATGTCAACAATATAGAAAAGGAATATAATTATGTGTAAAGTTTTGCTATGAATATTTAAGTTTGCATGAATTAAAATTAACAGTTCAGTATTGTTTTATGATAGTTTTTATATCGGAAAACTTTGTATATCGAGAAGTTAAGAAAAATACTTTAAAAAAGATAAGCTATCGCTATAATATTCAGTATATATACTTGCTTCACAGCCGCGATGAATCGCATTTCATTTTTACATTTGAATCAGTCACTACATTCCATTTGGATTAAATACTGCAAATTTTCAGTCACTATATTTGCTGAAAAATATGTTAAGTAAACGATGTATGGACGTAGGATGGTACAAAGCGAAGCGAAGTGAACTTTGTTCAAAGTACATTACGCAAGTTCGTACGTACTTTGGTGTTGAAAAGGGCAGAAAACCAATTTTCTGGAATTCTTTGAAAGAACCAACACGAAAACTTTTCAAAAGTACCATGGTCAGTATTTATTTTTTATTTTTGTGATAATACCAATTTTTGATGGTTTTTGAAACTTTTAAAGCACCTAGTCTATGGAAAAAGTACATTTTTTATCTTTCTAAAAACAGTAATAGATATACCTAATTACATTTTCATTAATAACTATAGCAAAGTAAAAAGAAATAGTGAACCTTTATGATTATTTTATTTGATACATAATAAAAATAACAATATTTTGTAGTACTCAGTAATAGTAATAATCTCAATGACATTTCTTACGTGGTATTGTATTCTCTTTGGACATTCCATTCTAAAACCAGAGTACTTTTGTATATGGAAGATTAAAGCATGGAACAAAGTGAATAACTATTATAAGTACCTTAGGTTTAATATAACAATAAAAATAATTCGTTTAACAGTAAAGTGGCAAAACAACACAATGTTAAGATTTATAATAATAATATGGTAGTACTTTAGTGACATAGTAGTAAATGAATATAAAATAATATTTAAATTCTAGTAGTTAAATAAACATTGCAAAGACAATTTATTAGTGTTTAAATTACAGTTGGTTTTGTAATGATTTTTTAAGTCTGTGATCTTTGTTTATTTCAGTGTAAGGGATATTATTCTAAAAATATGAAGTTAATACAGGTCATTTAATCATTAACTAATCATGAAAATTCGCAAGAACTCTGTCATAATTACTAAACAATTAACAATGTTTTAATTTCAAAGTCTCTTTGAATACTGAAAAGTCCCTGAAAAAGTAGAAAAGTATCAGTGAACACTCTGTCTAGTTTTAATAATGTTGTATGAACTAAGGATTGACAATGCGACGCATTCGCAAGTCTGGGTTGTAGTAATAGAATAACAGTAAACTGAACAAAAATCAAAATCTGTTGAATATGTTTGTGCTGGAATGATGCGTGTAGATGTGTGAATCCATGCATGACATATGTTTTTTAAAATATCAATTTGTACATTATTTTATAGAGATAAAACTCAATATACCTACTTTTAGTGTAAGTATTAGGCCCTTACATATGAAATTAGCGTTTTATATGGTAAAAGAAAAGTGAAAAAAAATATTATGAAATTATACATTTAAGCAATCGAAGTATGTACCATTATTACCTATGCACTTTTGCCATTTTAAAGGTAGTTCATTGATTACATTGCTGAAAAAATTGTGGAAGCAAGAATAAATAAAATCTTTGAAGGCAGTTTGGACAGCCTCATTGGAATTGAATTTATTTTTCTTGCAAGAAATTGTCCAAATTCCGAATAAAGTGGTAATCTGTTGGAGCAATGTCTGGGGAATATAGAGGGTTTTGGAGACATTCCAACTGCAGTTCCTCTAATTTAGCGACCGTTGGTCGTAAAGTATGTGGTCTGGCATTGTTCTAAAGCAGCAGTGGGCTTGAGATATTGACCAGTCTCGGTTGTTTAACGGCTAGCTTTTCCATCATGGTTTGCAATTGTTGACAATACATATCTGCCGTTAACGTCTGGACAGATCTTACGAAGCTGTAGTGTATGACACCAGCACTGGTCCACCAAACACTCACCAGTACCTTTTTCTGAGACGACTTTCGCTTGGGACAGGATTTGGCCGGTTCTCCTGGTTTCAACCACTGTGATGAGCGTTTCCGATTGTCGTAAAGGATCCATTTTTCGTCACAAGTAACAATACGATTCAAAATACCCTCGTTATTGTGACTGTTGTGTAATGTAATGCAAAACTCAATAGGTGTTTGTTCGCGTGCTTCAGTTAATTCATGCGGTACCCATTTCTCGAGCTTTTTCACTTTTCCTGTTTGTTTCAAGTGAATTAAACTTTTTTTATCACTCACACCGAAGCCTGCCGCTAACTCTGATGTGGTTTGCGAATGATCCGCTTCAACGATCACCTTTGATTCTTCTTTTTAAACTAGGTCTCCGGCCGTCCACGGGGTTTGTTTCGTAGATCAAAATTTCCAGAACGAAAACGTTGGAACCAAAAACGCACCGTGTTTCTTTTACAGTAGCTTTCCCATACACATCATTAATCCTTAGAGCTGATTCTGCTGCGCTGATGCCACAATGGAACTTATATTCGTAAATAAGGTGATATTTTAAACTTTCTATTTTGTGAAAAGAATCATGTCAAAGAAAAATAAAATGTTGCGTAAACAAATGTATCACTAAATTCGAAACACAAAAATACACAAGCCTAAGTTTGGAATAAATTTGGAATTGGAATTTCTAACCAGACGCCAGATATTTGAGATCAAAGTGACCAGTTCAACAAAACGCCAATTTCATATGTAAGGACCTGGTATATGTCGTGACGCTTCGTTTCGACTCTACGCCAGTGGGAATTGGCCTTTAAGCGCCTAATATCCACGGAGGGATATGTATCTTATTATCGATTGTGCATTTGATATTTGAATGCATCGTAAAGTTGGTTTCTGAACGCGTACTTAGTTTGTGTGACCATATTACCTAGAGATTTGCTAGATAAAATTGTCATTTAAATTACTATAAAAAATGTGATTAAAGGAGGAGAAATTAACGTAAATATTTATTGACATATAAAACTTGCCAAATTAGAAATCTCATATCAATGAAAGTAACAAATTGTTTTGGTAAATTATTTGAAGAACGAACATTCCTATACCTTTAGTTAAAAGAACAGCTATGGAACTTGGCACCCGTTAGATCACAGTTCTTTTATCGGTGACAATTACTACTCCGAACATCATATCTATCAAACTTGCCCATTTTTTCACATTTATCCAAATAGGCCTTTACATAATTTGATTTCAATGAATATCTTAGGAGATATCACAGTTTTAAAATAACTCCGCAGCAAAATAATAATCAAATAATCAAGTACCGCGCGTGCATTTTAGGGGAATGATATGGCAAGCGGGCAGCACATAAAAATTGTATTGTAGGTCCCTACGACAATTGTTATTTGTTTCTGCCTACGCCCCATTCTAACCCTATCTCTCTTATGTCACGCAGACGAAGTTGCGCGGGTCAGTTAGTATTGATATAAGTTGGAACAACGCCATCTTTGGTGAGAGGATGGAAATGCCGTTAATGAATGAGTATTATTCGTTTTTTTTTTTTTCGTTTTATGATTTTTTCATTTGGATCCTTTGTACCTAGTCCGGCCATAAGTTCTGTTACAAATGAAAATGCATTTTTTTTTTAATGAAGTAATGCAACATTATTAAAATTTATACCTACATATTTATTAGTCTCAGCAAAAAAAAAAAAATCTATTCGACATGGCCACTTTTGGCTTTTATACGTGCCTTTAATCTTTTTGGTCATGAATCTATGGATTTACGCACAGTTTCCAAGGGAAATTTCGCTACTGCTTGCTCCAAAGATTTTTTAAGAGACTCAATGTAGCCGTGTCGTTGATACACTTTGGCTGAAGTTTTCACTCCTTTTTAACAAAAATGTAGTTTCGTAACTCTTTGATAAGACACGCCCCACCAAACCATCACTGACGCAGGATGATGACCACGTTGTACCTTTCCGACCACTTGAGCAGCTTCTTTAGAATTGTGAGCATACACTTTATCATTTTGCTTATTGTAGTGTTGTTCAATCGTGAAAATTTTTTCATCGGTAAAGAGGATAATTCTGTGCCTTTCACCTGCGTATCGCGACAGAAGGCGTTTGATCGATCCACTCTCTTTAATCGTAAAGATTGATTTAGGGCATGTCTTGTATATCGACGATAAGCACCGAGCTTCAGGTCTTGTTTTATAATACGCGGCAGAGTCCTAGCGGGAATCTTCATTTCTCGCGATAAGATTTTTTGCTTCCTAATGGGGTTTCGACGAATTCTGGCTTTAACAGCCTTTTTGGTTCCAACAGCACGCGGCCGCTCCGATCTTTTCAGGTCTTCGAGAGAGGAAGTGTTGTTGTATCTGTTGATAGTACGATATACGAACATACGGCTGATACCAAGCTTTTGAAGTGTCTGGAATATGACCGATGGCTTCATACCCATTTTGTGCAAGGCGATCACTGCAATCCTATTTTCTTTAACACCCCATTCCATATTGTAATTTGATAATGAACACGAAAAAATATGTGAACTGGCGCAAAATCTAAAGAAGTATTAAAAATAATATACGTGTTCCAAATTCAAAATAATTAGAAAGTTGAAAAAAAGAAAAAAATTTATGTAACAGTATTTATGGCCAGACTAGTTATAAGCTTAATGACATATGTTAATTCCAAATTTAAAGTTTCTGAGTCATCTAGGTGTTTGATGAGTGTATGAGAGATAAAAATTCTACTTTTCAGAACCTAATAACTCGAGAACTAATAATGGGTTTATTCATGAAATTTGGGACTTTTTTTTAACTGTTAAAGGGAGGTATCTTAAACATACAAAATTTCAAGTGTGTAGGTCGAATAGTTTTTGACTTATGCAGGTGTCAAAAGTATCTCAAAATGGTTCCTGTAAATATACACACTTGCCGGTGACGCCCGTTCCGAACTTGGCTGACACCAGTGTGAAGTTTTTGTTCTGATTCGGAAAAATCTTAGATCGTAGGCTGCTTACAATAATGTAAGCCGATGAAATATGTAATACTAGATATCTTTATAGATAGCTTTAATCGTAAACTAAATAGTAAAAAACACAATTTAGGACGGTAGGTACCTATGCATGTTCGAAGCTTTCTTAATGACCATCAACCGTACCGCAATGATTTATTTTAGTAATTGCATTTCGATCGTTATTTTGAACTTTACCGATTGTTTAAAAAGCATGTACTTTTTTATAGTAGCACGACAAATTGACGATACTATCCCTGAAGGTAAGCACAGTACGATACAAACACAACGGCGACCACCGAGAGATCGTGATCCATCGACGGTCACCACTGTCATTCCAGCCTGAATACACTTAATCTGATATGCACAGGCTGATCCCGAAACGCGACACACAAAAGCGAGTCACTTAGACGGAGTTTTCACCACATGCATGGTGCTCGGTACCTAGTCGGGCAAAACAACCCTACCACCCTGCTATCTCCGTTTTCTCGTTCGTTATTCAGTAGGGTGCACCACGTGCAGGTGAGGTTGGCTTGAGCGTCTCAGTTCTATCGACACCCCCTTACACCACAAAAAAATTCGCTAACTTTCAAAAACCTTTCTGACTGTAATATTTTTTCAATTTAAACATGGCATTGGTATTAGTATCTATATAATAATATGTGAAGCAAAAGCTTTCACCTTTTTAAGCGTATTGCGTGCACGGAAGACTGAGATGTGGCATGGAGAAGGAGTGCAGAAAGCTACAATTTATCTATAATATCAGTTACTAATATATTAAATAAAATAAATTAATACTGCGAATCCTAAAATGGCCATTGCCATAATTGAACTGAAACCCTCCAAAATATTGTAAAAGTGACAGCAAGTGATGTAGATAATACTTATTGTTTATGAATACCGTAAATGTCAAACAGAAAATAGTCTATGATCAAAAAGTCGCTGGTCGAATTTGGACCTTAGGGCGATCGCTAGTTTCTACTTTCTATAAAGCAACTATTGTATCATTCAACGGTCATCAAAACAGGTAAATAACTATATGATGATTGGTGTTCTTTTCAGGAAAATTCTGTTGTAACAGTTAAGCAAGGTCAGTTGAAGGGGACAGTAAAGAAGTTGTTAGATGGGTCATCATATTACAGTTTTAAAGGTATTCCTTATGCACAGCCACCTATCGGAGAGTTGAGGTTTCAGGTGATTTAATTTCTTCTTATTTTTTTAAACTTATTCCAAATCGCAACATAATCCGTTTTTATTATTGGTTTTTAAAATAAGTGGAGGGCACTGTTTAGTAAGGATTACCTTACTTCCTTTAAAAATTAAGCAAATTTAATATCTGCATCTGATATTGTTGAGACGCGATAATTTGAATTACCTGAAAATTGTACAAGCACTTAATAAAAAAATGACTAAGTATGCCCTATAGGTACACTGTAATGTGAGATTTTATGTAAACAATAAACTGGTGTTTCTCAGACTTAAGATACCTGTCCATTATTATTCTCAGAAGACTTATTAGATTGCAGATACACTGTAATTTAAATTATTATAAATTTTCATTTATGCCTAAAATGCAGTTGTAATTAATTATGTATATGCAAGTAATATATAAGGTTATTTTTTAATCAATTATTTATTTATTTACTAATTAGAATTTGAACTATCAATGGAGGTACCATGACTTGTAGTATTTATAGCAAAACTGTCTACCAGATCAATCAATTCTTGCCATTCTTTGTCCCACTTTTGTGTCAACTTCACTTTGCTACATTTCCGCTATTATAATACTCTGTAATGCGTCTCTTATCAAAGATTTCATTTCTTGAGGCTTAAAAACCTTATTTTTTTTTGTTATATTCTATTAGATTTGGGCCAATATTAACTCTACGGGATTAAATTTAAAGTAGTAAGGTGATGGTTAACATTGTTATCCCATTTTATCAGACGATATCATCT
This sequence comes from Saturnia japonica, assembly GCA_033032175.1. Taxonomy (NCBI): domain Eukaryota; kingdom Metazoa; phylum Arthropoda; class Insecta; order Lepidoptera; family Saturniidae; genus Saturnia; species Saturnia japonica. The sequence continues at coordinate 2,145,712 of CM065309.1, forward strand.
TGTTACATATTGTGTTTGACTTTTTTATATTTTCTTTCATTTATTTTTTCCACTAATTTTGCCCTTACCACCTTCATCAAAGGTTACGTTTTTTCCTTATCATGCTTGCAATTCACACTTTGTATTCAGTGGGTGCTTTTTTCGTGGTACAGTGCATTCTCTATACTCTATATTAACAATAACAGAGTTTGTTTCAAACTTAGGTAATACAACTTTGAATCATTTTTCAAAGTCATACGCATCCATTGCAGAGTGGTAGTTCGTATCTGGTTTCTTTGATTAAAAAATTTATTCACGATCATGCAGAAGTCCAGAGTGAGATCCAATATGCAGTATTATCAAGTGTTTGTCTTCGCCACGGGGATTTTTATGTTTCGAATATTTTTTACGTTGTATGAACGATTACCTTCTTGAAGTAGACAATGTTGATGTATGTGTGATGATGTATTTCTATGCCTAATTGTTCACAATCGAAATAGTTGTTGTCCGAACACAGCATTCGCTTTGTTATGGTTTTAGTTTTTTAAACGCTTAACTTTCTCAATTTTTGTAATACTATGTATATTATATTTCTTCAAACTTTATAACTATTAAACATACTTTTTATTAACTTTCAGGCGCCACTGCCACCAAAACCATGGGAAGGCGTTCGCGACGCCAGCAACCACGGACCCGTTTGTCCGCAATACGACCTAAACATAAGACAAATTATAGAAGGAGACGAGGATTGTTTGTATTTAAATGTCTATACAAAATCATTGACAGCCAACGCTAATTTACCGGTCATGGTATATATTCACGGCGGGGGCTTCATGTCAGGTTCTGGAAATACCGATCTGTATGGACCTGAATTTTTTTTGCAACATGACGTTATTCTTGTTACAATAAACTACAGACTTGACGTTCTAGGCTTCTTATGTTTAGACATTCCTGAAGCGCCTGGTAATGCTGGTATAAAAGATCAAGTAGCCGCTCTACGTTGGACTAAAGATAACATTGTTAAATTCGGTGGAAACCCTGATAATATAACTATATTTGGAGAAAGCGCTGGCGCTGTTTCGGTGACTTATCACATGCTTTCGCCTATGTCGAAAGGGTTGTTTGACAAAGTGATAGGACAAAGTGGCGTTTGCTTTCTAGATTGGACAGTTAGTTCAGGTGCAGTTGATAGAGCATTTAGAGTTGGAAAATTCCTAGGAAAAGATACTAATGATGTATACGATTTATTGAATTTTTTTAAAGGAGTCCCAGCTGTCGATTTACTTAAATTGAATTTTCCAACTAGAACGCCTGATGAGAAATATAGAGGGCTTCCATTAACATTCGTTCCTGTTGTAGAAAAAATTTTTGATAATATCGAACCATTTATAACTGAGCATCCGCTTGATATGGTATTATCGAAGAAAGTGGTGAAGGTACCTTTAATGCTAGGCTATACATCAGCAGAAGGACTTGTGATGCTACAAGATCATTTAAAGAAGCTCGGGGTAATGAATGAACAGCCATCTTATTATGTACCAAGGGAGATAGCCCAGAAAGTGACAGAGGATAAATTGAAAGACTTCGGTGAGAGAATAAAAGCTTTTTACTTTGGTAATAATAAAATATCAAAAGCGACAAGCCAATCGATTGTGAATTTGTTAAGTGATACTAATTTTTGTTACAACACACACAGATTCGCTGAGTTTTATAGCCTATTGAATGAATCTACATACATGTACAGGTTTGACTTTAACACTAAATTAAATATGACCAAAATAATGTTTGGTTTGAAAGAAATGCATGGTGCGTGTCACGCCGACGACTTGTTCTATTTGTTCCATAATATGCTAAACGCGGAGGTTTACCAGAGTGATGAGAAACTGAGGCAAATCGTGTATAAATTAACAAAGCTGTGGACAAACTTCGCTAGAACTGGGTAAGTTGCATTTAGTAGTTTTAAGTATTTTCTTTGTAGATTACATTGTCAAAGTGTTCTTCAGATATGGTGAACTGTGTTTTAAAGTTAAAAAAAAATATTTTCGCAATTCACACGTCGTAGAAGTGAATCCTTCACATCTATGTTTTTGCTAATTCAGAAAATGATCAAATACTGATTTAAAGTTTATGAAAATGTACATACAAGTACATACTCACAATATCATTTTCAATTATACCATTTCCATTTCTTTATTTTCTCGATGACAGCTCGTGTGAAAACTTGAACGAGCGTCTTTTTTACATTATGTATGCATTAATTTATAAAAATATGACGTTTACACACGTACAAGGTTATACCAGAGTCGGAGAAACTGATAGGGATGGAGCTATATCGATAAACGTAACACGATAACAGACCCGATATTTTTTTACAAAATTTAAGAAACTAAACTACTGCCGGATACTTTTGTACAAATTTATTAACTAATATTATATTTCATTACAAGATGTTACACGTATTAATTCTTGATTAATAATGGCAACTTTTTCAAAATTTTCGAAGCTGTTGTAAAATAAGTAGGTATAGATAGGTACTCGACAATAAAAATAAATAATTATAACGACAGGTAATCTTTATTTATTTTAATTTAAATTTAATATAAAATATATAAATCAAAATATAATAAATATATGCGATCGATATCATTACTTATTTGGTCACAACACTACAACTATCAAATTAGAACTGTCATCGAGAAAATAAAGAAATGGAAATAGTATAATGCATATTTGATATATTCATGGTAACCTAACACAATATCAATATCACTGTAACAGAATGTCATAAGTGTTGTCTAAAAAGTTTTTATTTCGTGCCTTTTTGATGAGGTAATAAAATTCGTAAATCCGTGGTGGTTCCGGCTTAGAATAGACCCCTCCATTTCTACCCGTGGATGTCGTAAGAGGCGACTAAGGGAAAAAAACTAGTGGATGGGCAGCAGCACCCCCCACTTAAACAACAAAAAAGCAATATCTGCGCTCGCCAACCCGCATGACCAGCGTGGCGAGTATGGGCAAATCCCCCCTATGAAAACGACAAGAACGACCAGGCTCCCAGTCCCCGGCGGCCCCGCTATTCTTAGTTTCGGTAGCTGCTATGGTAACGGCGGGGCAGGGGGTGCTTAGAATCCCCGGAAGAGTTCCAGCTACTGACCCCCTCGACAACTGGCCCTGGCAACATATAATAATCGCACTTTGAGGACTGACGAGAATATTGTCGAGCTGGAAGAGGAAATATACTAGTTACACTGGGATCTTATAGAATTATCAGAAGTCCGAAGAGAGGGTGAGGACACGATAATCATGAAATCCGGTAACTTGTTCTATTACAGGGAGGGCGACCAACAGTCCCTAGGTGGTGTTGGGTTTATCGTCCGGAAGTCTCTCATTAACAACATTGTGACCATCGACAGTGTATCGAGCAGGGCAGCGTACCTGATACTCAGAATATCCAAAAGATATTCGTTGAAGGTCATACAGGTTTACGCACCGACCTCGGCATACCCTGATGATGAATTGGAGGTTTTGTATAAGGACATTAGTAGGGCCATACATACCTCGAAAACCCACACTTCACTGTTGTAATGGGAGACTTTAATGCGAAGCTGGGCAAAAGAGATGGTGAAGAGTTGGGAGTGGAGCAATTTGGTTATGGGCAACGGAACCCTAGGGGCCAGAGGTTGGCCGATTTTATGGAGAAAGAGGAACTCTTTAAGATGAACTCTTTCTTCCAGAAGCCACCTCATAGGAAATGGACCTGGATGAGTCCCGATGGTTCCACGAAAAATGAGATAGACTTCATCATGACCACGAAGAGACAAATATTCAATGATGTCACTGTGATCTACAGAGTGAAAACCGGCAGTGATCACCGAATGGTTAGAGGCACATTGAATATCAATCTAAAAATAGAAAGGTCTCGCCTGAAAGTCTACGCTCCGACCCTCTAATGCTCAACTCCAAAACCCCGAGAGCTTTCAACTCGAATTGAAAACCAATTCGATTGCCTAGATAGTTGCGTCTCCGTAGATGATATTAGTAATAGGCTGGTAGAAACTGTCCATGCGGTTGGGTCCAAGTTTTTTAAAACTCACCGTAGCAATAGGACTCAAAAGATATCAGATCAAACCCGAAAACTCATGGCGGATCGGCGTGGTGTGGCGCTGAAGTGTTCCGATGACGCTAAGTCCTATAGGCAGCTCAATAGCTATAAATCCTTGGGACACGATGTCCGGTCTTACAATACCAAAAGTATTAAAGAGACGATAGAGCGGAATAAAGGCTCCAAAGTGTTAGCTAGGAATGCATCTATTGGGCAGAGTCAGTTGACAAAGCTGAAAATGGATGATGGCAGCGTAGCGTCCACCAAGCCAGAGGTATTAAGGGAGATCGAAAGGTTCTATGGGCAGTTATATACCTCGTCAACAAAGCCTGTTACCAGCCCGGCTATAGAGCCGAGAGCCGGGCTGACCCGACACTATACCGAAGATATCCCCGACATCAGCCTGTACGAGATTGGGATGGCCCTTAAGCAGCTTAAGAACAACAAGGCGTCGGGTAATGACGGAGTTACATCAGAGGTTCTGAAAGCCGGTGGAACACCGGTAGGTAAGGTCCTGCAGAAGCTCTTTAATTCCGTTATACTCGAGGGTAAAACGCCGGAAACGTGGAGCAGCAGCGTGGTGGTCCTGTTCTTCAAGAAAGGTTATAAAACCTTATTGAAGAACTATCAGCCCATCTCGTTGCTGAGCCATGTTTATAAGCTGTTTTCGAGGGTCATCACGAATCGTCTCGAGCGCAGGTTTGATGTCTTCCAGCCTCCCGAACAAGCCGGTTTCCGAAAAGGCTTTAGCACCGTAGACCACATCTATACGCTGCGGCAGATTATACAGAAGACTGGCGAGTATAATCTGCCTTTATGCTTAGCGTTCGTGGACTACGAAAAATCGAAAAATTGACTATCGATATATCGAAGTGTTGAAGTGCTTGTACAACAACGCCACCATGTCGGTCCGAGTACAGGAGCAGAGCACGAAGGCAATTCCTTTGAGGAGAGGCGTTAGACAGGGAGACGTAATATCTCCGAAACTGTTTACCGCCGCCCTAGAGGACGCCTTCAAGCTCCTGGAATGGCAAAGACTCGGCATCAATGTCAATGGCGACTACATCACGTACCTTCGATTTGCTGACGATATCGTAGTCATGGCAGAATCGTTGGAAGATCTTGGCACAATGCTCGATGGCCTCGACAAAGTTTCTCAACAGGTGGGCCTTAAAATGAACATGGACAAGACGAAAATCATGTCGAATGTCCATGTGGTGCCCACCCCAGTATCAGTTAGGAACTCTTGTCTAGAAGTTGTTGACGAATATGTCTACCTGGGACAAACAGTCCAGTTAGGTAGGTCCAACTTTGAAAAAGAGGTCAGTCGACGAATCCAACTCGGCTGGGCAGCGTTCGGGAAACTGCGCGACGTCTTCTCGTCCAAAATACCTTAGTGCCTTAAGACGAAAGTCTTTGACCAGTGTATGTTGCCAGTGATGACATATGGCACAGAGACGTGGTCGCTCACTGTGGGCCTCATAAGAAAGCTCAAGGTTGCTCAGCGAGCTATGGAGAGGGCTATGGTTGGTGTTTCTCTACGAGATCGAATCAGAAATGAGGAGATCCGTAGACAAACTAAGGTCACCGACATAGCCAAAAGGATTAGCAAGTTGAAGTGGCAGTGGGCGGGGCACATAGTTCGGAGAACTGACGGCCGTTTGGGCAGAAAGGTTCTCGAGTGGAGACCACGCACCGGAAAGCGCAGCGTAGGACGGCCCCCCACTAGATGGAAAGATGACCTAATAAAGGTCGCTGGGAGCCGTTGGGTGCAGGCCGCACAAGATCGGTCGCTCTGGAGATCTATGGGGGAGGCCTATGTTGAGCAGTGGACTTCCTGCGGATGAAATGATGATGATGATGATGATGATGATGAATAAAATTAATTATTGTGTGGTAACAAACCTCTTTTGTACCATTTTACTATTGCCTAAAAGTTCCTATCTCATTTTCTCCCACGTTAAATCTTATGAATGTATGTGTCTCTCTTTTTACTGTCGCTTTCGCTTTTTCGATTCGTCGACTTTCAAAGCACAAAGATGCTAAAGAAGTTTCCACTTGAAAATAAATGTTTCAATTTATTAAAATAAAAAGCTTTTAATCAAATTGTATCGAGTCTTTTGACAGAATTCTCGACAAGATATTTTTATCGTTCAGATCTTTTCATGCAGCGTTCTTACAGGTATATGATGTTGCTAATTAAATTTACATATCCAGCGAGAATCAACGATGGTTTTTGAATTGTAATGTAAATGCCATTAGACGCAGTGCCGTAACTATGTCGTACTAGGCACTATGTAAAAAATAGGTAAATCTTTTCAGTGATCCCACTCCGGATGACAGTTTGGGCGTCAAGTGGAAGCGATACAGCTCAGCGGGTAAAGAATTTCTAGCGTTGGATGAGGTAATGCGCGTCGAACATTATTCTGAAAAAGATCGTATGGAGTTCTGGAACAAACTGTATCGTGAAGCGGGTTGTCCTTATATGTCTAAAAGTTCGTTATAATCTCTATATTTAGTAAAGTATACGTTAGGGTTATGGTTATAAGTTACAAAACATCCAAATACACCAAACATTTTAAGGCGATCACAACGTGCACATTGTCGACATCAAGAAAAATAATATAATTATATAATCAAAATAAATACAATATACGATAACGAGACAGGATACCGTAAAATGGGGGTGAATAGGGTAAAATCCCAACTTCATAAAAAGTTTTAGTATGGTTTTTTACGCATATCTTGCTGTTTCAACAATCTAATGATTGAGTCTTGGTGGTGTGCCTTTGTAAAAACATGCAATATACATTTTATACTAGAAGGTTTTTTGCTCTATTATGTTGAAAAGAAAGTAATATTTTAAAGATCTTTTTAATTTGTATACCTCTACATATTTAGACAAGAAAAAAAATCTTTTTATCAAGTTGAAAAACATAATAAGCACCGAACCAACAAAACAAGAAAAAACAATAAAAGCTAATTAAAAGCAATTTATTCTAATAAATTAATTATAAAAATTATTAATTAACAACAATACTCTTCAAACCCGTACGAGTTTTTTTTTATCATAAGCTTTATATACTTATACTAAAATTATGAGATCACACACTACAAAAATTTCATCTACAGCAAGTCTATTTATTCTTTAACAACATTTTCGATTCTGTACATAAAAAAAATTAATTCGAGAGACTAAGTCAGAACCCAAGAGCAGCAAAACATAAGAGAACCACTTCTGTATTTTTAGATTTTTTTTGAACTTGTTATATAATCTACTAATTGATAATTATTTCGTAGTATCGAATCAATAAATAAAATAAATATCACAAGAGTTTATCCTTTAACCAAAGATATTCTTCTAAATACCCTAAACATTTATTTTAATTAGTTATACTTCAAATTCAGACAGAAGATAATATGTAGTGTTATTACCTATAGTTATTAAGGAACGCCCACAAATAACGTAATGCGAGATTGTTGGCAATTTAAACTATTCGGTATGAACCCGAAAGAAATCTGATAGGTATTTACATGTTACCCGTAAACCATTCATTCAACCCTGTGAAACTCGTAAAATGTTTGGAGTCATTTATGGGAGTACCCTAACTGGAAAGAACTTCAAAAGAGAAGAAACATTAATCTGAACATTTACGCTACGTAATACTTACCGAAAGGACTATTTATATTAACCACTCAACGTCAAGTGCATTATTATAACTAACATCTTTTTAATGTTTTAATAAACAGTTTGAAACCTATATTTTAACAACGATACATTTTTCTTTCTAAACGAATATCCTACTACTTATTCGAGAATATAATAGCTTATCATAATTTATAATAAATAAAAAAATCGTACTTATGTCACTGTAATTTTGGTTAATAAAAAAAAGTGTTTCAGTCTTAAAAGAAAATAACATAATACTTCGATCCGATCAGCATGTATACGATTTACTTGATATAATATGTGTGCGAATCTTTCTCACATATATTGCTAGTGGTCGTGTACGTGCTTGTCTGAATACAGGGTAAGAATTGACGTTAGATTTTAATACATAATAAATAAATAAACATAAATACACATAATTAATTAAACAAATTAAAATTAATATACCTGTTAACGTAGATAAATAATGTAAACCATTAACAAACTAAATAAAAGATATAAAGATAATATAAGTATATTTTACCCTATTGATTATTCATTATTTACATTTTTCAAATCCACCTCAAACATTCCACGTTACAACATTAGACGCACTATATTGTATCACACAAACAAATGTAACATACACGTGTAGTTTGCTACCAATTTGCTACGACCAAAAACCCAAACACATTTATCTCGATTTTGTACTACTACAATAGAATAAACTGCCATTATATTATGAGAAAATTACGTCCTAGCCTGTATTAGGCTGAAGAAGAAATCATTCTGTGTTAAAAGTCCGTGTAATAATCATAATTATGTACGCGTCACACATAACTTGTACACAAGTCGATCACTATAGTATAATTATTAATATTTTTGTGTAGTGTATCATAGAAGTCATTGCATGACCTACAGAGACCGGTTATATCTAAATAATATTTACTTTTGGATTTAGAAGATCCCGAGTGATATTAATACATGATTACGATGTATCATAAACATTTCATTATTATACTTTTTAAACAACTACTTTAAATATGAAATGACACCAGTTAGAGACACCTAGATTCTATGACTGACATTTACACAGAGCAACTGTTGAATTAAACTAACTTACTGCGTATTTTATAATCATAATTATTGACTAACATGAAACATGTCTTCTTATTTAACGACAAATCCGTAATACACCAGGATATAGACACATATTGTGCGTGGAGCATCACGCCCATTGGGGAACAGCCACCGAATTGGATTTGAAGGCTGCTGGCGCTGAATCTGTATGATGCTGTGATCTGAATGAGATCACGTTTTGGTATTTTACATCGACATATAAACAATTCAAAATTAAATACAATTCCCGAAAATAAAAACAAACAGGAAAACAACTAATTCGTTTAAACTTCAGGATCCATCAGATCTCTCAGAATTTCCATATTATTCTTGTAATAACTTAGTCTTCTGGAGCGACTTGGTTCCAAAGTTTTTTCATGTTGCTTTTAAATATAATTTTCTCATCCAATAAAACATGTTTTTTTTCCCCTTCAGTTATTATTTTCTTGTGTAGTAGGTTTTGAACTTGTAATTGTACCACTTTTTTTGTTGTATATCAGCCAAAGTTTGTTTTTCATTTAATGTATTGCTATCAGTAGATATTATATTATCTTTTCTTTTTAAAGGTATTTTATCACATATTTTTACTCTTTTTTCTTGTTCCTGTTGTTTATGATTTCTTCTCCTAGAAGAAAATTATCTTCAAGTATTATAGGCTCCGTATCAATAATGATCACATTTGAGTTAATATTTATTTTTGAAGTAAAACTTCTTTAGGCACGGTTCGGGAGTAACTCAGATTTTTACATTAATGAGATCTTATTTTTATGACAACATTTAATGATTATTATTATTAAATCTCTGGTTAAAAGGTAAAACTCATTGCATGCTAAAATATAAATAACTTTTAACAATATACAATCATGTTTTCCTTAATAAAACAGTGAATAAAACTCTCATAAATTCACCGAGTGAATAAAAACATTTTTAATTTGAAATACACGAATTATGCAAATCTGTACTAAAAATGCAACTTACCAACTGGTTGACTGGATAGAGCGGTTTTTATTGCGCCATCAAATTTAAATTAAAATATCCCGCCATTTTTAGTTATATTTTTCGTTATTGTGGTCTTTAGTGGTGATGTGATAAATATAAATCCTATGCAACTGTTCATTTTGTTGCTGTTAATGGTAATAAGTAAAGTATATATAACTCATGAAATAGTTTCATATCAGTTATATTAGATACCCGTGCCTCCCTTTTTTTTTCTTTTTTTTTTTTAACGTGTACAAACCCGTCATGGGTACACACCCGCCGGGGGGGGGGGGGGGGGGACGGACGGACGAGTGGTTATGTGATACTCTTACTCACTAAAACTCCACGGTGTACCTCAGCCGCCTTAGTGGGGCGACATGGGCTCGCGGTTGCATTCAACCACGTCGCCCCGGTGGCAGGCCCAGCTACTACTGCCGGGCCACCACAAAGGGAGACAATTCGGTACAACCCTAACTGTCTCCCACAGCCGCCGAACCTGTGCAATGGAAAGACGGCCCCCCTCGTCTTCCCTGGCTCGGCTAGGGCGGCGGAAGTTGGCGGACGAATCGCCTCCTCCTGCCGCCCGTTCGTCTTTGGCGGAGAGGACCGCTCAGAGGATCATCTTCGCGTGCCCTCTCCGCAGCCTCTTTCTGCGACAGTACTTCCTCGCAGAAGGAGGCCACCGCCTCCCACGACCTCTCACTGCCAAGCATGGCGCTAACCACACTCGGGAGCGAGAGGTCCCCTCCTACCACCGTGGTCAGAGCCCGGTGCTGGCTCTCCCACGCAGCACACTCAGAAAGAGTGTGTTGCGCGGTGTCATTGGCAGCACCGCACTCATGACACACGGTGGTCACCTCCCTCCTTGCGATCCGGTGCAGGTACCATCCGAAACAACCATGTCCGGACAGCACCTGCACCAGTCGAAACGTGAGGGACCCATGCTCCCTCTTACACCACTCTCTTAGGACCGCAGGGTTGAATGAATGGTTTACGGGTAACATGTAAATACCTATCAGATTTCTTTCGGGTTCATACCGAATAGTTTAAATTGCCAACAATCTCGCATTACGTTATTTGTGGGCGTTCCTTAATAACTATAGGTAATAACACTACATATTATCTTCTGTCTGAATTTGAAGTATAACTAATTAAAATAAATGTTTAGGGTATTTAGAAGAATATCTTTGGTTAAAGGATAAACTCTTGTGATATTTATTTTATTTATTGATTCGATACTACGAAATAATTATCAATTGGTAGATTATATAACAAGTTCAAAAAAAAATTCTAAAAATACAGAAGTGGTTCTCTTATGTTTTGCTGCTCTTGGGTTCTGACTTAGTCTCTCGAATTAATTTTTTTTTTGAACTTGTTATATAATCTACTAATTGATAATTATTTCGTAGTATCGAATCAATAAATTAAATAAATATCACAAGAGTTTATCCTTTAACCAAAGATATTCTTCTAAATACCCTAAACATTTATTTTAATTAGTTATACTTCAAATTCAGACAGAAGATAATATGTAGTGTTATTACCTATAGTTATTAAGGAACGCCCACAAATAACGTAATGCGAGATTGTTGGCAATTTAAACTATTCGGTATGAACCCGAAAGAAATCTGATAGGTATTTACATGTTACCCGTAAACCATTCATTCAACCCTGCGGTCCTAAGAGAGTGGTGTAAGAGGGAGCATGGGTCCCTCACGTTTCGACTGGTGCAGGTGCTGTCCGGACATGGTTGTTTCGGATGGTACCTGCACCGGATCGCAAGGAGGGAGGTGACCACCGTGTGTCATGAGTGCGGTGCTGCCAATGACACCGCGCAACACACTCTTTCTGAGTGTGCTGCGTGGGAGAGCCAGCGCCGGGCTCTGACCGCGGTGGTAGGAGGGGACCTCTCGCTCCCGAGTGTGGTTAGCGCCATGCTCGGCAGTGAGAGGTCGTGGGAGGCGGTGGCCTCCTTCTGCGAGGAAGTACTGTCGCAGAATGAGGCTGCGGAGAGGGCACGCGAAGATGATCCTCTGAGCGGTCCTCTCCGCCAAAGACGAACGGGCGGCAGGAGGAGGCGATTCGTCCGCCAACTTCCGCCGCCCTAGCCGAGCCAGGGAAGACGAGGGGGGGGGCGTC
>CM065309.1:3576232-3616997 GCA_033032175.1 Saturnia japonica
GTTTTTCTTCATATGAGTGGCTAGTTATGGGTTCTCACATTATTCACAATAAAAAACAAGTATCAGAACAATTATTTCTAATGAAACTCATAGAGATAGCCTGCATGAAGCAACCGGTGACTTCATGGATTAATCAATCAGATGCGAAAAAATATTCTTTATTTATTTATTATCGTCCATATATCAATGTGGTTCAAAAATCATCGTCCCTTATTTAGTACTTGTACAAAATAGTAAAATAAATTTTGTTTATATTTTTGAATACTCTGGATTTTCGCAAAGGCACACTACACGTGGTTGTTCGTATGTTCTTTTATTTGTAAAATATCTATGTAATACCAAGCCCGATGAAGCTGTCAAAGCCTCTAATGACTCCAAGGTCCATAATGCTAACAGTATAGATAGTTCGGAGTTTTTTTTTTACAATATACCTGTAGCGTCTATATAACTGGATAATCTATAAAAGTGATCTGATTTTTCTCACTGTATAGCCCAGTCATATTAGGTAAAAAAAGGGGTCAACCTCGGAAAGAAAGATAATAAGCTGCAAATTGGTATGAACCTTTGTTTTGTCATTCTAAATGTTGTCTCAAAAGTCACAATCGTTATCGTGTCCGCGTCTCAAGATATTCAAGGTCAAAGGTCACAAAAATCGGTTTTTCGCGAATATCTGGCTTCCTATCGGTTAAATGAGATTTGCATTTATTATAAAAGTTGTAGGCTATAAAATTCCCTACAACTTTTGTTTATACTTTTTTTTCATACAACCAACCGTTTTGAAGGTAGAGCGCGAAGAGTGCACATCGTACAGTCATATACGGCCTAATGCAAGGTCAAGCGTGAGTTATGGTTATCAGTACGTTATAAAGTCAATTATTTACTTGGAAATTATAATTATTAAACAATGCCTATTATTTATGTACTAACTATTAATTATTTATATTTAATTAAAGTAAGTAACTTGATTATTTATATATAATTATTCATATTTAACTATTTAAGTATAAAATATTATTAATTCTGGATTATATATTTTAGTTTTATTTTAAGTTAAAATGATAGTAAGAGTATATATTTTACACATATTTTTATTTATTATTAAATACAGCATAATATACATTTGTCAAAATGTGAGTTCAAATATCAAAAGTATCTTTGTTGATTTTAATTGTAATGAAATTGGAAATGGAAGCTAATTATCTTCTTCTTCTTCGTCGTCTTCTTCTTCTTGTCGCTCAAAAATGTTCGATTCATTGTCATCATCCTCATTATCTGTCATGTTCATCTCCAAACCTTCCAGAATATCGGGATCATATGTATTTTCTTCATCGGGATTACTTGGATACAGTGAAGCGTTGAGGCAAGCTTGTCCGTTGCACTGGCCGCAAGCTAAAGAACATTGTAGCCCTGATTTTCTGCATCCACAGCGGGAACCACAACCATTTTTGCAATTGCAAAATATTACGTTTAGTAGTTCGGCTGGTGCTGGAGGTAATAACGTTCGTATGGGCTCCAGGATTTCATTTTCAAGCATCCAGCCCCATTCTTGAGGTTCTAAGTCCTTCCCTAACCACGTTTGAATCTGGTAGTAGACACGTTTTATGTGTTGATGAGCTGCTACACTTGTTGGTGGAAGTGTTGACAGTTGTACAGGTTTATTTAGTTTTGTAAATTTGATGAATTGCGTGTAGCGGAAATGATCAATGTTGTCCTCAGATTTTGGAGCATTATATAATGCCAACAAGATGCGCACTCTATTTTCTAATAATGTTTGTTTTGGGCAGTTTTCTTGTTGAAATACTTCCACCAGTTTATCTAAATCAGGAATTTTTTCCAATGCTCTAGTAACAGTTTTTTTTCCTTTTTTAAATAGCGCAGAAGTCGTGTCACAGCCACTGAATGCGTGTAAAAATAAAATGTGCTTTTTAGTACGAGGATATTGGTCAAAACTTTTAGTAGAATATATTTGTGATTTGACATTGCCTTTGCCAACTTTTTTCAAAAAAATTTCTAACTTCTAACTTTCTAACTAATAACTCACGCTTGACCTTGCATTAGGCCGTATATGACTGTACGATGTGCACTCTTCGCGCTCTACCTTCAAAGCGGTTGGTTGTATGAAAAAAAAGTTTAAACAAAAGTTGTAGGGAATTTTATAGCCTACAACTTTTATAATAAATGCAAATCTCATTTAACCGATAGGAAGCCAGATATTCGCGAAAAACCGATTTTTGTGACCTTTGACCTTGAATATCTTGAGACGCAGACACGATAACGATTGTGACTTTTGAGACAACATTTAGAATGACAAAACAAAGGTTCATACCAATTTGCAGCTTATTATCTTTCATTCCGAGGTGAAAGCCCTAATATGACTGGGCTAGTAGTCCAAGCCTAGTGAAGCTGTAAAAGCCATATGAGGCTTCAGGGTCCTTAACACTAACATTATAGTTAGATCGAAAAAATTAAATTAAAATACAAATCGGTTAACATTTATCCAATAAGAGATGATACGATAACAGTTAACTGAGATTATATTTGGGAAAATTATACCAAACGTCTCACAAAATCTTGAAGAAATCCACAGGAAGGCACTGACTGTGGCGCTTTGTCATCAGACCGGCGGAATGTTCGCAATTGGATTTGACATTTCGATAAGAATGAATAGTTACCGAGTTGTCGATAACCTGATTATGACAGCACGACATCTCAAAAACGCATTATTTCCATCCCCTTTACGATTAAATTTGAGCTTTAGTGCTAACAGTTTAAAGTTGAAAATAAATTATTTTGAAAACAGACAATTTCTATAGATAGGTAACCAGTGAATCAAAGTAATGCGTCATTAGGCAAGTTGAGTTTGGCATTCAAGGTCCTCCCCCCAGAGAGCGCAATTTGGAGCGATTGATATTTCCCTCCCATTCAGTGTGCCTTCCCTGCTAGTTTGTTTGGATGACATGCCATTTCGAGGGCGTAATGTCAGATTGCATCTGGGGAATTCTTTCTTCTAAGAATAATATATAAACAGTATATATCTGTAAAGTATAGGTGAGTGATAAGGTCATATATTTTACAACTTTACTTTAAAAAAAAATTTGAAAAATAATTACGACTTCCAAAAGAGGAGGCGGTTTTCAATTCAGATGTTTAGGTACTTTTTATGGATATTCAGTCGTAACTTCTTTGTTTATGAACTTATTTTGATGATTATTGTTTTGTTAGAAAGGAGATATCTCAAGAGTTGCCCCACTGTCATTAAAATTGAACCTTCGACTTCGAAGATAAACCAGGGAACTCCACAAAATAATTGAAAATGGTTTTCTTTTTTGTTAAAAATTTTCTTGTATCAGGTATGATCGTTATAAAAACTTAAAATATTGTGTCTATGTTTGACCGCGCTAATCTCTAAGAAATGTAGGTCATAAAGAAATTTCTTTGAATATTTCTCGTTACTTGTGGTAGTTCGACTGGTGTTATACCACCAACTTATAGAAGATCGCAGCCATGTAACCTTGTGTTATATTTCTAAGCGTAACGTGAAGAGAATGATATTTGCCGAGATGACAACGGTGACCGCCGATGGATATAAATCTCTCGGTGGTAGCCGTTGTGTTTAAATTGTACAGTGCTTACCATCAGGGAAGGTACCGTCAATGTGCCGAGCTATTATAAAAAAATCTTAGATTTCTCTTTACTTGTGGCAGTTGAATGGTGAATTACCTCCACCCTACAAAAGATCGCAGCCATATAACCTTCTGTTATGTTTTCATGTTTCTTGCGGAATTGGTACTTGGTCGGCAACGCGCTAGTGTTAACCGTAGTGTTACAAGCATTCATAGGCATTCAATGGTTTGAAAACGGTTAGGTTACAAGTTTAATAATAGTGTACCAACATTTACTTCAAGTAATGTTACCAAATGTACCAATAGGTCTAAAGTAAATTTCATCTAACTAGTTACTAGTCTATTTGCCGATGGTAACGATACGCTGTGACATGACTTGGGCGGGACTGCGAACCAGGTAAATAACTATAATAGTAGCTATGGGCTATAAGTGGAGGTACATAATATTATTTATTTACAGAGCTTATGTATAAGGTACGATTTGCTAACATACTTTATCAGAATACTTAACCTGAGATAAAGTCAAAATTTGCTCATTTAAATCGTACTTTTAAATTTATAGTACTTAAATTATAAAGAATAGGCTTTTTTTGTTTAATCGTTAGTTTAAATGCACTAATTTCTAGAACTACCAGCCAGGTTTTTATTAAACGAGTTTTATTCGATATTTCAATAATTATAAAAGCATGTAGCGCGCAAGAAATTTGTTTAGTTTAAATTTCCCTTTCTCCCTATTAATTTACGCTAAAAGCTTTTAAAATAATTGAAATATTGAATGATAGATTATTTTTAAAAGTATTTTAATTAAAAAAATATTCGTATTCTTCGCAGCCACCCCTTTCATTTGATACCGATATCATCATCTGCCATCTTTGGGAGTCCAGTATATTACATACAGAATGACGCCACTTCACGCATTGTCATCCAAAGTAAGTGTGTATGAAAAATTTTAGCACAATCGGTTGAGGATAACTGTTCTAAAATTCCGTTCTAAAATTTGACCCATACTAAAAAAGCAAGTTAAATAAAAGCTTGTAATTATTGTTACGACCTGTTACAACACGATTAAAAAGATGGAGAAAGTCCTGTTCCCGAAATATCTCGAAGCAACTACAAACTTCTCAGGACTTCGAAATAATGTTCGCGTCGTAAACAACCGCGGCGCATGTATGTGTAAACATCGCAGCTTACACCACATGTATAAGGCTTATCACTTCGATTACGTCATCGAGTAGGCATTGAAAGTAAACAATACAAACAACAAACAAAATAGGCTCGCCCCTGATTACATGCCACCTAAAAAACATAAACGGCGAACTGTGGGTGTACATTAGTATGCCTCTGACTAACCCTTCGGAGATACAGGCGTGATGGTATGTTATGTTATGTTATGCCTAGTGTGGGATGTGGCAGTCAAGTGCAGCTGCCGGAACACACCATATAGGTGCTTGGCGACAGATTTTTAACTTGAGTTTGGTAGCAAACCATACGGGCATTAGAAAATTCCCTACCACCATGTAAGGTTATAAGCTATATAATTTCACGCTATAATCCTAAGAAGCGGAGCAGTAAGCGTGAACTTTAATCCGCATGACAATCTGTAGGCAAGTCCGGGAAGTAAGACGACGATAGACTACACAGGGGCGTTGGTGGCGGTACGGTGTGATATGAAGTTGATCGAGAAACCGTGGGACACGACCAGTATACAGTCAAAGTCTGCATAAAACGGAACAAAACATACACCTTCCAATATGGGCCAATTTGAATGGTGAATCGCAGTTGCAAACCATTTTGTTGTCCCATTCACCCCCAATTCCTTCCTATGCCAACAATCTTTTCTCTCGTGTGCACCGGCTCGAACATCGTTGCCGATATAAAATTAAGAAGATCCAAATAAACTGTGAATCTTGTGGAATCCAAGTGTCCTAACCCTGACCTCATCAAAACTGGTGAGTAATTGTGATATATCCAACAACCAATGTATATTAATATCGTAAATATTAGAGAACGCATCACTTGAAAATAACTAATTTGAATGTACTACAATAGTTGAATGATCTAGGTATACAATTACATTTATCCATGAGGGCTAAGCAGTAGATGATGATATATTTGCAATTTCAATGGAAACCAAGTCGCGGTCACTAGCTTGTTTTAACTGACTTCAAAAAAAGAAGGAGGTTCTCAATTCGATTGTATTTTTATGGATGTTCAGGCATAACTTCTTTGTTTATGAACCGCTTTAGATGATTATTTTTTCGTTGGAAAGAGCATGTCTCAATATGAACTCCTAAAAATCATAGAGGTTGATTTTCTTTTTTTGTTAAAAATTATCTTGTAACAGCTACATCACGAATAGAACGGTAATATAATCCAATATTTTCCAAGTCAAAATGTTTACAAGTCTCAATAAAAACATATAAAGAATACGTTAGGAAAACCACATTGAATTGTAAAGTAAGAAAAAACAAGCTAACCTGAAATATTATACTTTGGCTAACGACCTCGGCTCTTTAAGAGATTCGTGGCGCTTGTTTTTCTTTAACCCTACACGACTTGTTTTTATAACACACACGACATGTTAAAAGAATAGTGTAAGGAAATCTTTTGATATTTCAATAAAACTAAAAATATACATATCTACTATTTAAATAATTATTTTAAGATTTAAAAAGTGTTGTTCTTAATGCTCTATACTATACCTACCCTATACCGAACCTGAATAATAAATTATATTTGCAATAAAAACATAGTGTTACGACCTGTTACAACCCGATTAAAAAGATAGAGAAAATCCTGTTCCCGAAATATCTCGAACTTCTCAGGACTTCGAAATAATGTTCGCGTCGTAAACAACCGCTGCGTATGTTTGTGTAAATATCGCAGTTTACACACACATGTATAGGGCTTATCGCCTCGATGACGTCATCGACTAGGCATAGAAACTAAACATCAAGAAAGTCAGCGACGATTTATCACGATTTTTCTACGATAATTTAGTGTAGGCATTTAAGCGACTCAGGCGCGGCGCCGAGGCAGTTCAGTTTTCAATTATAAAGCGATAACAACGAGCGATAAATAGGAAACGAAACCACAGTGTAATAAATAAGGGTTGTGAGTACGTGTAATTCGTAACTGAGTGAAATTGAAATAAATCTTCTTCAAGTCAAACATCGGCATTTTTAATACCCACGGTTGTAACAATACGATAATGTTAGAACAAGGAAGAAAGACATTCTAAATTGTACGTGGTTTAGAAGTTATATATATTTTTTTATTTAAATGAAAATTATTACTAATAGTATATATAATAATCAACATAAGAGTTATAAATAAATAAAAAAATAGAGTGTACTAAAATAAATTAAAAACTCAAAGCGAATGCTAAGAAAATTTACAAACTTTATTTCTTGTTTTAACATTGATACTTTGCTAAGTAATTTATGAAATTAATTCTTTTTTTAAATAACATATTTAATACTCATAATAAGTGTTACAAATAAATATAAAATAATATAAATAATTAAAACAACGCTCTGAAACTTCTCTTTACAAATTTATATTTGTAAAATTAATTTACATATTAAATTATATTTTTTGATTGTGTTCTTTGATATTTATTATTTATGTTGTACGATATATTATTTTATTACATTATTTATACTATTTAATTCCAGATTTGTAATTTAAATACTAAAAAGTTTCTGATATACAGAAGAGTAATAGCGCCATTAGTTGAAATACTAACACAAAAATAAACAGAAAAACATATAGATACCTATAACAAAAGTACATCTTTTACTATTCTTGAAAAAAAAAATTGTATCTAGTTTTGGAGGAAGAAACAGGGGAAACACAAGAACATTGTGACTTCGTCTATTTTACTTACGTTTAATGAGCTAGTTAGTTTTAGTTAGGGATCGAGCTGCAATTGCCTCTTTCGAGGTCTATTCGCTGATTCAAGAATAGCGCGACAGCAATAGATTTGTGTTAAAAAGTATTATTCAAATGTCTTGCCGGCCGCGTTTCCTGTAAATTATATGGGATTTTCCTATTTTATCATAAATTACAAATATTGAGATACGATTGATACAAGTGGCATAACGTAATTGCTAAAGAACATTAAAATAGCTGACCCATATTTTCACTTTTGCACTTTATCGAGATACGGTATAAAAAATCTAACTGCTGTCATATTTAGAGTTAAAAAGATTATTAATAGATGGTATCTCCTAATATACAATAGTTGTAAATAGCATTCCTAAAAAAAAGGATTTTGTAAAAATATATATAATCATTTTTAAACAAGAATATTAATTTTAAGCTCTTTCTTTATTTTTTGTCAGTAGTAATTTTAATCCGCGATTTTGATGAAGCATGAAGATACGGCAAGACCACAAAAAAGACCTTAAAGAAATAATATAATAGAGATTGTTCATCTGTAGCAAATACCAAATAAAAATTATAGTACCTTCTTTAAGTAGTTTATAACATACGGTTCTAGACTGCGTCTAGCTTTATCGTACAGCTAAACCGTACTTCAGCTAATGACCACAGCTCTTTAGAAAGCACTCAAGTAGCCAGTTTTTTCCTGTCCTTACACACGCCTTGCGTTAGATGACATACTCACCGTACTTATAAAAGGGACCCTTGAAAATCCTTTTAAGGAGGTATAAAAAACCATGAAACTTCGTACAAAAATGAAAGAACAATCGATTCAGTAAATTGAAACGTTTAGTAAGTTTTACTAGGTTTTTGTATAAAGCGGTAATACCCGCTACAAAGAGCAGTGAATATTATTTAAAAAATACTTATTAGTACAATATATTTTTAATGAGTTAAAAGTTTTCATAAGGAATTATCTTACAATAGGCATAATTATACATTAATATCTTTAGAGCCACAGAACGAGTGAATTCATTTATTTAAATCTATGATTAAATTGCTTTCTTAAACATGGAAATAAAAATCTTGTATTAAAAATTGTACTTTCATTACATTCATTTTGTAAATATAAATTTTTATAATTTATTTTAGAGCTTGATCATTAAAGACATCAATAACTATTAATGAATATACTAAGGACTATTACGACAATCAGGACTCCGGTCCTTCTGAAATTGGTTATAAATATGTTAGGGTGATGTGAACACTTAATATTTGCTGGATTACATACCTTTTTGCTACTTCATACTTATATTTTAAATGTGCAGTTTTTTGTAAAGGAGACGGTTTCCAAAAACAGGCTCCTGGGTACAAACTCACGCATCTTATCTACGCTCGCGTGAACACAAGATTAAAATGATTTTTATCTGGATAAAAAGTATCCGGTCTTAATCTGGATTATAAGCTTTCCGTGTGCCAAATTTCATCCAAATCCATTTAGCCGTATTGCTTGATTTGAACGAATAAACCAACTCACTTTTGCATTTATAATATAACTTAAAATTATAAATGGAGTACTTAACCTGCTGACTTTTATTTGGTCTGTGAATTTCACTCTATATATCTTTCGTAAATAATATAAAGAAGAAATATATATTATATATTTCCTCTTTATCGTTCTTATTTATATTATTTAGAAACATAAAAGAAGATACCTGCTAAAGTAAAGGTATGTACAGAGCTAATACCTTTTCTAATAACTCAAGAGCTTTCTATACATTATGACACAAAGACCATCAAAACATAGTTATTATTTCGTCGGGTTCTGCTATCTAAGCGGCTTATGGGAAAAATCAATTTCGTTTGTCATAGCCACTGGGGAAACCATAAGTTTCGGAAACATTTTAAAATATGTCCAATTAATATTTAGTTATTAAATTTAAGTATTCGATGTAACTTTAAAAAAATCTATTAAAGCTGTCATGTTAGATGAACAAATTATTTAAATATATTTTCTTTGAAGAATGTTGAAAAAATTTAATTTTAAGTTGTTAATAATAACGATAAACTTAATCTTCTAAATGATGTTTGGGTCCTTAATTTTGGATTTTTTTAAAAGAGATCCAAAGAGAAACAAAATCACTGAGAAAATAAATATACATATATAAATAAATATTTCTTAATCAGTATTCATTATAGACAAAAATAAAACGAAAAAAGTCAGTAAATAAAATTAAGCTTTAACGTCCATAGTTTACTATAATAATTGGGCACAGTATTCGATACCCGAGTAACCCTACTTGTGTCGACAGAATTAATTTCCTGGCTCTATAACTCTCGTATATTGGATGCTCGACGACAGTTGCGAGTGGCTCCGATTTATGGCGCTAGTGTCGCGGCCAAGTACAGCCACAATATAGTGTTCCGTACTCGCACATAAAAACATATGTTGGTACGTATGATGGCCTAATAATATTTAATTACATACAAAAATAATTATATTAAATACTACCTATTACATATGTTGGTTCGTATGATGGCCTAATAATATTTATTTACGTACAAAAAGAATTATATTAAATACTGCCAATTACGTAGTTGACTGTCCGTAGGAGGTTTTTAAAAAGAAAGGCGATTTTTGGTCCTTTACAAAACTTATAATAAAATTAATTAATTACAATATATAAATCTTAAACTAAGGTGTGAACCTCCAAGCTCAGGCGATCGAGCGAGATTGTTCCTCTGTCATTCTTTCATGTTCCCACGAAGTGTTCATTTTACCTGGTCAGCGATTTCCGATAATTCACGTGGGAACTTGCATTGTAATTTGAGTCCGCGTTACCTGGTTCTGGGTGGTCGAGTACGTTAGGTAGGTAGGACAGTAGGTAACACCTCCCCTCCTGGATGAGCAATTATTTGCACATTTTTAATGCAAATATTGCGGCTTGGCTATTCTGCAGGCAGGAATATTTCCTGAAGATGAAGTTTCAGTTTTAGGATGCATTATGGTAGGTATTTTTATTTCAGTTTGTAGAGATGATTTGTTCTTCAACAATAAACGGCATCTACGGCGACGCATAATGTACAAGAATAACAGTACAATTGCACCCAATATGACAATTCCATATAATGGTATTATATTATGATGTATGCTAGAAAAATCCATGGTGTTCAGGCTTGAATCATTTTCTATCTGAACCTGATGCTGAATGTTGTGCAGTTTATCCAAATCAGTTGTCAAGATTATAATGCGGCGATCGATTTCCAAAAATTGATGGCAACTTTTGCGGGATAGACATCACCGGCACTCCCACGTACTTTGTCATTGGAGTTAATAATAGTAAATTCTGGCAACTTTATATTGCAATTTCTTGGTATCGTTGCAAAGTAGCTGCCCTTCATTAGTCGGTGTTCTTCTTGTCCGCATATTAATTGAATCCTTGTGGGTTTCGGGAACGTGATTATATAATGTTGACTATCCAATTCCAGAAGTGCTTCTTTATTAAATGAAATAGAAGTAGAATGACATAGGTTCTCTGTTTCTTTTTGATTGAGTAGGTGATAGATGCAATCTTTGTGTGTACGCCTTTGATGAGAAATTTCCTGTTCGCAAATGTACCAGGTGTCGATCTTCGGGCATTCTGCCTCCATGTACACAAACTCCTTGGAGTTGGTTGCTATATACGGGAATGGGGGCAAGATTACTTCGGATTTTCTGTTAGGAACGGGACAGAGCCTATATAGGTTATAGGATGTTGGAGATAAAATTGGAAACTTAAGGACAATCACTATTTTATTGTCAGCGTAATATGATCCTAAACTAATTATATTATAATAGTACCTAATATCTAACTCTAACATTTGTTCCGAATTGTATAAAGATTTTAATTTGCTTAGCATGTTATTTAATTGTTTATAATGGAATGGTGCATAGAATTAGTGCGACTAAAAGCTAAAATGTTTTCTAATCTAATAATTTCCAGGTAAAGGTCCTGAACATTGTCTGCTTGTACTGGGACCAGGGTCATGATGAAGGTCGCTATCCTGTAACAATGTTGGTTTTTTAGTCACCTTTGCTCTCTTTATCCTAGCCTTGGCGACTGGCCCGCGTTTTTAGTGGTGTAAATGTGTATGGGTAAGTTTGACATAACTTTGTCCTGAGTATAACGAGCAGCGAGCTTTTGCCTTTGAGCTATCGGGTTTCTAATGTACACATTCTGACCTTGTTTGTAGTCTGTTTGAGGTTGTCGGTTGAAGTTACGTCGAGTCATTGTCTGCTCACGTTCGGATAGAGATGAATTATGTATGATGTTGTATACTATATCCATCTTTCCACGGTGGTCTTGTAGGTACTGCTGGTATAATTGTTGTGACAAATCCAAGTCTGTCGGGTCTCTGGGGTCAAAATGTCCACTCATAAGGTCAAACGGTCTGCATTTGGTAAGACTATGTATAGAACTGTTGTATGCAATTAATGCGTAAGGAACTAAGTTTTGAGCTGGCTCGTGTCTATGTTGTAATTTTAATAGACGTAGATGTTCAAGAAGTGTACTGTGAAAACGTTCTATCATTCCGTTTTCGTGAGGGGCATCGGCTGCAATAATATGATGCTGAATTTTATGTAATTTGAGGAATTCTGCCACTACCTGGTTCGTAAATTCGGTTCCTCTTTCTGTCGTTACGGTTAAAGGGAAACCATGATGTGTACAGAAGTTCAGAAGTGACTTTACTATGTTAGGAGCTGTACAATCTGGTAAGCGATATGCTTGGGCATATTTTGTGAATGCGTCGATAATAGTTAAGTATTTTTCCTGTTCTATTGTCACTACATCTGCGTGTGCTAACTGAAAAGGTTTTGAAGGCGGTGTTACGATCTGAAATTCAGGACGTAAAGGTACGCGATCGTACTTAGCGCGGTTGCAAATAACAGATTCATTAATAAAATATGTTATTTGTTCTTTGAGTTTCGGCCAAAAATATCTTTGTGATAGAGATAAGTAGGTTTCATTTATTCCTCTATGATTCGTTTTTCCGATATGATATTGGGAAATTATGTGTTATTGTTCTAAATAATCCGATATGTTCTGAATTTCACGTTTAACCAAGATAATGTTAATGGAAGAGCTTTTTAGGTTTTGTTGAAGAATAGGAACGATAGCGTACATTTTTTCGATTGGTTGAAATAGAATAGCGGTTCGAAGTTTAGGATCGATAAATTTCTGTATAATTGATATAATTTCTTCTTCTAAATTATTTTCCGAGATTTGAACGACTGTTCTCCTAAAAGTTTCAAAGGGAATAGTGATTTTAGGTTTAGCTTTTGCAGGCCCACTAGTGCAATTAATAATAAGTTGTCGCTTATATTTATTCAATGGTTCTTCAGAAGTAGGTGTTTCAAGGATAAGGTTTTCATGTGATGTGTGAATCGTTTCATTGTCAGGTATGTCTAAGTCGGGGATCGGACTGCTCAATGCTCCTAAGGTTGGTGCAGTGTCAGTCGAAGAGTTACTAATCAATGGTTTATCGTCCGGTGCTGTTACGGTTGATTCCGAGTCAGACACATTTACAATTATTGAGGGTGATTCTTCGTTGTGAATTTCTATTCTGGACAATGCATCGGCGTTAGTGTTCGCTTTGCCTTTTTTGTATATTATTTTAAAATTGTACTCTGATAATTTAAGTTTCCATCTCGTGAGGCGAGAACTAGGCTCTTTAAGATTCATCAGCCATTGCAAAGGCTTATGATCTGTAATTATTGCAAATTTACGTCCAAAAAGGTATGGTCTGAAATATTTTACCGCCCAAACGATTGCCAAAAGCTCTTTTTCAATTGTTGAGTAGTTTATTTCACTGTCATTTAACGTGCGAGACGCGTAAGCGATCGGTTTGTCGGAACCTACCTGACCTTGTGACAGGACTGCTCCTAGCGCAAGGTTAGATGCATCTGTCGTCAGAATAAAGTCTTTGGTGAAATCTGGATATTGTAAAATGGGGTCGTTCGTTAGAAGAATTTTGCAGTGTTCAAAACATGTAACATATTCGGGTGTGAGATTAATTTTAGCACCTTTTTTTAAACATAATGTAAATTTAAAAATAAATAAATAAATAAATTTGGGATAAAACGTCTGTAGTAACCTATAAGACCTAGAAATCCTTTAATTTGTTTTTGAGTTTCAGGTATAGGGTATTTTAAAATGGCTGAAATTTTATCCGGGTTAGGCTTTACTCCTTCTGTCGTAATGACATGACCTAGATATGGTGTTTCGCGTTTCATAAATTCAGACTTATCTAGTTGTAATTTAAAATTTGACTCCCTGAGCCGGTTAAAAATTTTGCGTAGATTTACTATGTGTTCCTGAAGCGATGTTGAAAAGCATAAAATGTCATCTTGATAAACAATGCATATTTCGTGCTGAAGGCCTCTAAGAATGTTGTCCATTACACGCTGAAATGTAGACGGGCTGTTTTTGAGACCCATTGGCATTTGCAAGAACTCATAATGTCCATTACCGTCGGCTACACTGAATCCGGTTTTATGAATATCAGCTGGGTTTAGCTCAGCCTGATAAAAGCCACTAGCCAAGTCCAAGGTCGTAAAGTATTGGCAACGTCCTAATTTGTCCAAAATATCAGTAATGTTAGGGATCGGATACTTGTCGTCTATGGTCTTTTCATTCAATTTACGGAAATCAATAACAAGCCTCCATTTAGTTTTACCTGACGCATCTGACTTTTTGGGGACTATCCAAATAGGCGCGCTCCAAGCTGATGTTGAAGGCCTAATAATACCTTGTTCAAGCATTTTTTTAATTCGCTGTTGTACTTCCTGTCTATGTATATACGGGTATCTATATGTTTTAGAATAAACAGGATTTTCTTCAGTGGTGTTAATTTTGTGTTTAATTATATTGGTGAAAGTCAAAGCTTCGTTTTCTAAATTAAATATTTCCGAGAATTCTCTACATAATGAAGTGAGGTTGGCTTTTTCCTCTGAATTGAGGTGGTCGGTACGTATTCGCGATAAGATTCCTTGGAAACGTGCATGTTCATTGTCGCTGGTAAGTGATATCTGTTCGTTAAATATATGTGCGCATATTGGTTTATTTAGACTAAGAATTATATCGTTATTACTAGGGTTGGATATTTCTATCATGCATTTACTATTTTCGGCGGTAGATAGACACTCTGTTATTTTACATCCATTAACTGACTGCTGATTAATTAATACGTCACCTTGAGGAATACTTATAGGTACTTTAATTATTTGAGTTGACTGTGCAGGAATAATTGTCTCAAATAAATTAACAGCTTTAGAATCATACATTTGAATTTTATTGCAAGTGAATTCAGTTCGTAATGTACGAGTCTGAAGGTCTATTTTAGCTTGCCACTGTTCTAAAAGATTCCATCCTATTAGACCATCAAAATAGTCGTGAAATTTATAAATGAAAAATTTTATTGGATCATGGCCTTGAAATTAGGGAAGGCAAGGGACTATTATAGAAAATTCGTTTCTGGTAGTTGCATGAATATTTGTGACCTCGAATGGATCATAATATAACTCTAGATGACTAAAATATTTTTCTACAATTTCCGGACTGATAAATGATTGGTTGGCACCAGTGTCAATAAGTAATTTTAATGGTGGATTTTGAATTTGAATATAAGGGAGTTGTCTTTTACCCTGTAAGTGTAATTCTATTCTGGGGAGCTCGAACTCGGATCCCCCTGAAAATTTTGATAGTAATCTTGTTCAAAGTTTTCAGTTTCGTCATACGGTGTACAGTCTTCGTGGAAATATTGTGTGTAATCTGTGTCGTAATAATCATAGTTATAAGGTTCATTCGCTTCATTTAAGTTAACCTGTCTTTTGTCAGTTTGTCCAGTCAAAGGTAAATTTCGGGCTACTGGGTGACTTATGCCACTCATAGGTACAGGTAAGTTTGGTCGGCCTTGCTGAAAATTGCCACGAGGGGGAATTTTGAAACCGGTAGACATATCAGAACGTGGTAACGCTCTCATTACCTGTTGTGTTCGCGAAGGTCCTTGATATTGAGGTCGGAACATAGGCTGTGGTGCAGCGTTCACATTATAAGGACTCTGTTTAACGTAAGGATTATTGTTAAAAATGTTCGAATTAAAAATAGGCTTATTTTGATTAATTGACGATTGGAGGAAGTTTTGTTGCGGTAAATACAAAGGCTTTTGATAACTAGTAGGTAAATGAGTTCTCCTAGGGTTTCCTGATTGAACATTTTGATTCTGTAAGTATACTACATTTATTTCTTCCTGTGCTTTTTCTAATGTCTCCGGACGCATGCATCTTACGCGCGATCCAATCGGTTCGTGCAAACCTCGCGTAAATGTTTGTAACGCTAATTTATTATAAAGTTTTCGCTTAGCTTCTACTGTGGTTGTAACTGAATCGTGTAACTGAATGTATGTCATAATAGTACTAAGCGTGTTCTGTACGCGTTCATAAAATACGTTGGGCGTATCGATACCTTGGGTCAATTGAGATAAATCTGTATATAATAAACATTCGTCTCTGTGATCCGAGAAACTATTAACTAAGGTATTTCGAATTCCTTGCCAGTTATCCGGGATACCGTTGGTAGCTAAAGTTCTGGCGGCTGAACCAGTAATTTTATTAATTATTCCGTTCAATAAAGCTGCCGTAACTAATTGATTTTCTGGGCGAACATACTCTAAAACTAAGTTGTCACATATGTTTAAAAATCTAACTAAGACATGAGAATTTCCGTCAAACTCCAGTACTAATCTAAGGGCTTTCCAAATTTTGTCAATGACAACGCTATTATCGGACTGAGCCATTTCAGTTTCTGGAATTTCCGATACACTACTAAATCTTAGATTATCTATAATAGTGTGCCGCTGATCCGGCTTTATAACCGTATTTTTCCCTGGGAAGAAAATTTTGGCTATTAAAATATACTACTAGGTTAAATTATAGAGGATGATCTATTACCAGGATAGGGAATAGCAACCAATAGGATATGTGTAACTAAATCTAAACTCACAGAAGGTTCTGCATATCTGGTCTCATCGATGATTGGATGATGTCCTCCCCAGCAACAGCAGGTTCTGTCGACTCCTTCGACGGCCTCCTCGTAGATTCTTCAAGATAGTCACCGCGTCGACGAAACGACTATCGGGCAGGAATCGAAGTTAGATCCCGCAAACCGACGCGACTATCCTACCGACTGCGCCAATTACGTAGTTGACCGTCCGTAGGAGGCTTTTAAAAAGAAAGGCGATTTTTGGTCCTTTACAAAACTTATAATAAAATTAATTAATTACAATATATAAATCTTAAACTAAGGTGTGAACCTCCAAGCTCAGGCGATCGAGCGAGATTGTTCCTCTGTCATTCTTTCATTGTCCCACGAAGTGTTCATTTCACCCGGTCAGCGATTTCCGATAATTCACGTGGGAACTTGCATTGTAATTTGAGTCCGCGTTACCTGGTTCTGGGTGGTCGAGTACGTTAGGTAGGTAGGACAGTAGGTAACATGCCTATTACATATGTTGGTTCGTATGATGGCCCAATAATATTTATTTACGTACAAAAATAATTATATTAAATACTACCTATTACATATGTTGGTTCGTATGATGGCCTAATAATATTTATTTACGTACAAAAAGAATTATATTAAATACTACCTATTACATATGTTGGTTCGTATGATGGCCTAATAATATTTATTTACGTACAAAAAGAATTATATTAAATACTACCTATTACATATGTTGGTTCGTATGATGGCCTAAAAATATTTATTTACGAACAAAAACAATTATATTAAATACTACCTAATACATATTATGTTGGTACGTATGATGGCCTAATAATATTTATTTACGTACAAAAATAATTATGTTAAATACTACCTCTCCCTGCAACATCGTCCGCGTGAATTTTTGTGTATGAAAAACAGCGTTAAAATAGATATGTAGTTGTACTGAAATTCCAAATCAGCATTTTATCCGTGCTTCGTGCTTTGTGAATGTTTCGGATTCCAGAGACGCAGCATTGTATTCACGGTGAGGAGTCAGCCTTGCCTAACATTCACTACATTTCGATCGATATTCTGCCATACGTCTACGATAGGATTCTGGGATACGTATATCTTTTCTTAGTATGTCGTTCAGCATCAAGGCTCACTTAACTGTATTCCCCAATTTCCTGTGAACATATTATTATATATTTAGTAAGTATCGATAGACTCATTTGTGCAACGTCGGTGTTGAACATTCCGGATTTCATTCTCGAAGATAAATTTAGTGGGTTTCCGTCATGTTTCCTAAAGAACCATTTGAGTGATCACCGTGAAAGGTGGGTAAAATTAAATATTTTTTCATGGAAAATATTCTTATACTATATATGATTTATTTTTAACACAGCCTAGTGGTCGTAAGCACGACTGCTATAAGCGAGGTCCTGGGTTCGAATCCCAGGTCAAGCAAAGTGTTATTGAGTTTTTCCTATGAAATTCTTAGTAGCAGCTTGGAGTTTAGTTTCGTGCCCGGTTAATGGCAATAGGCTCGCCTATTACATGGGACCTAAAAACATACTCGGCGAACTGTGGGTGTACAATAGTATACCTCTGCCTAACCCTTCGGGGAATACAGGCATGATGGTATGTTAACACTAGTCTGTTACACTTAGTCTATATCTATACAAGTAAATGAAATTGAAATGCCTGTTTTTTTACTAAATGCATATGAAATTATATACGGTACATATAACAAAAACAATTTTTAAATTTTGAATAATCTCTGATAAATCTCGGAAACAGTTGGAGCGATTTTGATGGGATTTTCACTTGCTGATAGGTGTTTTTGTAAGGAGTAACTTGGGCTACTTTTATGTTAGAAAAATAATTAAGGTTCCACACAAAAAAAATAAACTAAAGTATTACTGCGTAACAAGCAAGTGTTAGTTATAAATACAAATAAGTACACGTGGACTGCCCTTAGTCGAAAAATTTGTTTCTAGGTGTTCACACTCGAACATAGGCATTGAAAAATTTAATGGAAAATTAATTACCAGATCAGCGGTTGTTAGCTCAAAGTCTGATACTCTATTATTTAAACACACATATTACGCCTACCCTTGATAAATGTCCTGTCATTACGGAATCATCTTACGCAAGCTTAACGAAGATAATTCACCGCAAACGCTAAACATGCTATAATAATAATTAATGGCACACAATTACAAGACAATTAGCGCAGACACAAAGCTGGTGCTGGAGCGGCTACAAAGGGTCCCGGCCATGTCTTTGAGGAGCGGAATGTTGATCAAGTAATTAACAACTTACGTACATTGGTGGCCCTTCGTTAACGTTCTTGAATGTGATATTTTCATGAGCTCATAACTTTTAATGGATAAGGTAATAATTTTATCTATTCCGTGATTAAAGAAAATCTAGTTAATATGAACAGTATCTTAAATCTGTTTTTTTTTTTGTATGAACACTCTTATCTTCGAACTGCCAGTGAAACTTGAAAAAAATATTTTTGGAATAAATAGAATCGAATCGATTTTCATATAAGATCCCCGGTATGTAAATTTTATGAGAAGTGAAATTAATACAAGCGTTAACTGAAAAGCGTTACGTTTTCTACGCAACGTACCTTGCGCACTTAAGGAGTAAACTGTAATCGTATCTGGGAGCTGATTCATAGTTTTTGAATTTTATAGCCTATTTATTGAGAAGGATTTTGTACTACCTATAGTAATATTTACTTTACGCTACGATTCTAAGGGATAATGGAATAAACATAGGACTAACATTTTCCCGGATGTGTCTTAGTTTGAAAGGAGTTCGGGGAGCGTCTGGGCGGGATTTTTAAGATGTATCCAGATAACACCCGGACTCTTTTAATAATTGATTAACAAACTAGGTTAACTTAATTAAAAGACCTTAATTTGTGATTACGTTATGATTTAAATTTTATGTAGCTTTACTTTTATTCCATAAATAGTTTTTTTTTTTTGTTATTAGATGCCCAAAAGTAAGCGTTGCTAATTAATTTTTCTACTACATTACCTCAGACAGCAAAATTATTTGATTTAACAGAATATTAAATTAATATAATATTAAATTAATATATTATGAATCTGTTTACATATTATAAGTAGGTACTTTTATACCGATCGATCTAGATTATTACAGTCCCCTACATAAATAATATTTAGTACAGCCCTTGAATAAAATGATTATTTTATTAATAAGAGGTTGTTCTAAAAAAAGCTTTTTAGCTATTTTTTTTTTTACATTAAGTGATTAAAAATACTTGGAAATGCGATATCCAAGAAAAAAATCATTTCTGTAGTTGAGTGTGGGAAGCCGAGGAGTATATTCAACTTGTGGCAATAAATCTGAAACTACGTTCAAGTTTTCATTCAGCACGACTGACACGCTTGAAACTCGGCTAATGGGAATGTTCTCGATTGAAACGTCCCGGAATGATATATGTTTCCATGCGTTTTATCTAGTCATAGAGAACGGAAACGGTTCTTCTTTGTCTTTGATTTGTACACGTAAGACTAACTTATTTCTTTGTAACACAACTTTTTGTCGCGACTCTGGTACTTTTAGTGGTATGATAAAACTATCAAATGTATTGTTCAGCGATATACGATTATATCTCTATCTTAAAACTCCTTTTATCTTACACAGAAGTTTTACTACAATTAAAAAAAGGAAAAGAAATGTAAAAAGAACAAGATATATTTCTATAACGTGAAAACATTTTGCTTAATTTATTATACGATATTAATTTTCTATGTTAATAAAATGACAGAGGCTTACCGTAGTGCGCGCAACACAAAAAAATTACGAGATAAATTTAGTTTTACTCTTTAGACACTTGGTTCTTATTTAAAAATAATATCACGATATCATCATAAACAATAGTTCTATAGTATATGCGAGCGAAGCCCTCGGCACACCTAGTGTATTATTAAAAGTATTGAAAAAGAAAACATTACTGATTTCAACATTTGTAATTTTTATCTAAAATATGGAACTAATACTGCATTTCAAAAATAATATCGAGCGTGACTATCTTCACTACAATAAAACAAGAAGTTTAGCAAACAACTTCATTGTGTACACTTTCCGTTACAATGTATAAAAATTCACTCTCATAATATTTTTTTCAGAATTCGTGTAAAGAAATATAATTTTAACAAGACGAATTTTGACAAAAAATGAAACCAACTTCAATGGTTTTGAAGAGTTCCCTGGTATATCTTCGAAGTTGAAGGTTCAATGCCATTTAAATTACAACCCTTGACGTATCCCCTGTCAAACAAAAAAAAAAGAATCATCCAAATCGGTTCATAAACAAAGAAGTTTTGACTGAAAATTCATTTAAGAAAAACATTCGAATTGAGTAGATAGTACGGAATAGTAATTCCGTAGATTGGGCATAAAACATTGAAGCTTATTTACAGGGCTGAGAGGGCACAGCACTTTAGGGCAGGTGGACGCAGGTGTGTCCCGCGCTCTCTACACTTACACTAATCTACGTAGAAATGAATAGCTTTCTACACTTGAAAAATGGTCTCCAGAGTTAACTAAAAAAAGAAGTGAATTTTTGTGGTTTTAATACTTCTTTTATATTCCACAGGGAAGCATTTTGTTATAAGCTTAGTCTGCCGATGCGCAGTGCTTGTAAAAAACGTAGCTTCTTAAAACTCTAATAACTTTTTAAAGAATAAAGTTATCGTGATTTTTTGTATAAGGTCAAGTATCTAATACTATTTAAGGAGTAAAACAAAGAAAAAATGATCAAAATCCATACAAGTAGTTTTTGCGTGATGCGCGCACAACGCCAAGCCCTTATCATTTTATTTAACTATATAGACAGATTTTATTTAAACAAGACTAGCCAAATAAATATTGACACTATTTAAGGAGTCACTGAAAAATATCGTAATTCAAAAACACTATCATGTTGAAAAAATATTCATGTGAGGTAGAACTGCTAGTAAGAAGCTAGCTTATGTTTAATCATTATTGTCGTTTTTGTATATATAACTAAGATGTTAAACATGCATACGGCCCGCCTAGTGATAAGCGGTTACCGTATCCTTGTACCATAGGTATCACTATCGCTTTACCGACCTTGAACCCCCTATGAAACAGGAGCTCTGGGACCCTATTCACCGCTGGAACACAACACAAATTATTTGGCTACGATATTTATAGGGTGAAGTAGTCCACCAGTCGGACTACCCCAAGTAAAGAAAAATCTCCTAAGAATTTTATCTCGCATGCCAACAACATGATATAGTTGGTTAAATGATTAGTCATCAACGAGAATAATCTAAATTCATTTTACTAACTTCTTTAATAGTGTATCAGCTTTTAACCAAATTAAAATAATGTTTATCTAAATATAAAATTAAATTAATTAATACAAGACAGAAAAATGAATACAATAATGGCTGACTTCTTAATGTCGCACGTCCGTTACACAACGCGCATGTAACGCGCTGAAAGAATAATAACTGTAAAAAAGAAATAAGTAGTTTACAAACACAATTGAAACAATGTATATTGATAGAAACGAGAAACTCGATCATTTATCTTTGCTGTCTTTAGATTCAATAAAAGTGAAATAATTAAAACAAATAGTCAGTAATAATTGTACTTAAGCCACGAGGGAGAAAAACGAATGCGACTATTGTGATAGATAGAAACACTGCTAGACAGTTCAATAAAGCAATTTATAACAAGATCCCTGTTTAATTAAATTGCCTTCTTGACATCGAAAAACTAATGCGATGTTTTTAACTGTTACATTTATTTATTGATTTTCTTAGTCGCTACCCATCCATCTAATCTATCCATTCATCCATCAGTTTTACAGTTAACAAGTGCTTTTAAATAACTGGATAAAATGAATCGAATATTTTAATGATTTTGTTTCCAGTGGTTTGTTGCACCAACGCATGATTTAAGTCAAAATTATTTTTGGTGCTATATAACGAACCACAGTCGGTTTCCATAAGACATCACTATTATTATATCAGCCAAAACTGCCACTGCTGGTCGTAGACCTTCCTTCAAAGATCGTAACAACGACCGCTGCTGTACAGCTTCATCGGCCATCCTTTCCACGAGCTATGTGCCCCGCCCACTGCAAAATTCTGAGAACTATGTCGTTGACTTTGGATCTTCCGCGGATCTCCTCATTTCTAATTCGTTGGCGTAAAGAAACTCCAAGCATGGCCCTCTGCATTGCCATTTGAGTGTAGTTGAGCTTTCCTACCACACCCATCGTTAGTGGCCACGTCTCAGTGACATGTGTAATCACTAGCAATACACACTGGTCAAAGACTTTCGTCTTGAGACGTTGCAATATCTTGGACGAGAATATATTACATAGCTTCCCGTCGTACGCTATCTTTCTGCAATGCTATAATTTTATTCTAGTATGAAACAACTCAAACACCATCTATTTTAAACTTGGAAACTAATACAGAACCGTTCCGGATGTGCACACAAATCACTAAAGTTTTATTCGTAATCGGATAAATGGTTTAGAAACGTACGGGACAATAAAACAAATAATAAAAATTAATTTATATTAGATACAGATTGTGAAAGACCTTAATCGTGATATACTGTCCTCATATTAGAAAGTGTAGTAATTGTCATATACCTATCGAATCTCTGTTTTTAAAGAAAATTACACCAGAACACCATTATTAACACATAAAAAAAAATTGTAACATTTTGAAAACTTTATTAAATTATAAGGAGAAATGTATTTTGTGTGAAAATTGTGTAATATAATTATTAGCATAAATGCAGTAATAATCATTAATCATACATAAGAATAAATACCTAATACCTCTTTTAGTATAAAGTTTGAATGCAGTATTCATTTATGTATTAATAGTACATAATCAGGGTTAATAATATTTAGCCGATTTACCGAAGTGATTATGCTGCAAAGGATTGATGTGTTTAAGACAACCATTTTTGTAATTGAATTATCACATTTAGCGATAGTTTTGTGCTTGTAGGGTCTACTATTTTATACTCTCTGGAGGAAATAATTATAGGTACTAAATGCGCGAAACTCGTGTGAAACTGTTGACAATTCTTCACTGCAGTATGGCTTCTGCCTGCCAGCGAATACAAGAGGATATTATTAGTTCTTACTGCTTACAGAATGTTTTTCATCAGCAAACGTGATTGCGTCGATATAAAGGTGTTGACAGACCACTGATTCGACCAGAACAAGAATAGGACAAATTTTACGTTTAATTTTAAATTGTAAGTAAGCGGTTTTGAAGTATGTGCAGAAATTTAAACATAGAATATCTTGAAGCAGCACATACTTTTATGTCAGCTGATAACTTTCAGCATCAATTTAAAAACCAATTACAAAAAGCGGGAAATGTGTGTCATTTTTTTTAATTTCATTGATTGCGTGCAGGTAGCGAATTCGGGGAAAGTACAGTGAAAGCTATGAAAAGTTCTTACTTCTACAAAATATATATGGACCATTATCTCAACCCAAACTATATATGAGCACAGATCGTGTATTTTTAGAAGATACTGTTATCGTGTAAGTATACAGATGATATACATATAACTCCATTGTTTTATGTTACTATATACGTTGCTTAATAAAAATATTCCAGATTATTTAAAATTATTTTGAAATATTGATTTTTAATACCATGTTGTCAATTTTATATAGGCCTTAAGTATTGTTTTTCTTTATTAAATAATTTTATGTCACTTAAAATTATAAAGGGTTGTTTTTTTTAAACATCAAATAACTTTATTTGAGGAATAATTCTGATGTATTGACGGATAACGTATGGAAAATGTACTAAAATTAAAAAAGATATTGCTCAAATAAAGTTATTTTTTGATTGAAAAATGTGTGACATTTACATAAAACACTTAGTATTATTAACATTATGGTTTCATTTGTTAAAGTTTTCTGAGAATAATTAGATTTGTAAACATAATTTAATTAATTTCTATATTCTGAATATTGAAACCGCGAAATGGAATTCATTATAGAAATTTCCGACAATTACTCATCAACCCAAAGCCGTAATCACCGTCGCGGACGTTAGCACAAAATGGAAACCACACAAATTTACATGAAATATCCTCAGGGAAAAAACGCAGAATCTAAATAATAAATTGTCCATTGTTGGGTCGAGGATATATTTATATATGCGGACAACATAATGAATTCACTTGGGACTTGCGATTATGCAGATTTTTAAAGCTTCCGCTCTTTGAGCTGGGTTACTTATTCTGATCTCTGGTTAACCCTTAAATTACAATCAAGCATCAATAATAATATATTAATTTAGGGGCTACATATTTACGCCATTTGGAGTCGAAACTCTGGGACCGTGTAGTTCT
Organism: Saturnia japonica; assembly: GCA_033032175.1. Taxonomy (NCBI): domain Eukaryota; kingdom Metazoa; phylum Arthropoda; class Insecta; order Lepidoptera; family Saturniidae; genus Saturnia; species Saturnia japonica. Next base: position 3,601,185 of record CM065309.1, read on the forward strand.
TCTTCTTTTTCCTAACTTGGCAACCGGTCCTCATTAATGAAGACCATTACTACCATTATCGAGTGAATTAAAAGTGTCATGTGTTATGACGATTCAGTATCCTAACAAGATGGTGGCTCCCTTGTTAGAACTTTCTAGGAAATTTTTGTGGGATCTCGGAATGAATGCTTTCAGCTTATATTTATAATCCACCTCACTTATGCACAAAAACCAAACTATATCACGCAAAACGCCAACAATATTACATAATATAAAGTCAAAAACCTAAGTAAATGAATTAAAAATAAAAACCACAACATGTCACTTCAAAATCCCGCCAAAAACCCCGACCGTGCAGTTCGAGTGCATGCAGCCTTTCTTATTCTTTTTGTTTTGGCGCCGCAAAAAGCACTTGCCAGTGTCAATTTTTTAAGCCTTCGTAAACTTATCCAATTTACCCATGCAGCCTTTTCTAAGAGCTTGGTAGTCGACTGGTCGATATGTCTCGCGACCAGAAGATTGGCAAAAACCTCGGTCAGCGAATAACCATTTCTATCGAAGCAGTGTGGATAGTCTTCTGAGTACGTTTACTCTTGGCGACATGTAATGTATAGTTTTTTTAGTATTTTCCAATCAATTTTTTTTTTAATTAGGTTTAAAAATCATATTTTATTATTATTTAACAACAGATTTTCATGAAATTTTGTAGATGAGAAGCATGTGCTAACTATAAGATGCCATGCGCGTCGTAAATGACAAAGCGCTATAACGAGCCCTCCTACCAAAAAAGTAATTTTTTATTACCTTAATGGTCATAATCGCTACATTACATGCAAAGAAAAAAAAAAATCTGTTAAAAAGTGTGCAGTGGCAACAATATTATTTGTATTATCGTTTTTATTTTAACATATATGGTTATGTCCATGTAATGATTTATTTTAATTCATATACTTTTACTAATTTCAATATCATTTTTATAACACTATCGGCAGCCGGTAAAGCAAAACAATCGTAATAAGATAAGAATTGTTTAAAGTAGGTACCTACCTGAAACAAATGCAAAATACAAAACTGTAGACCATTTGTTATATTGCCAATACTTGACTTAAGGAATGTTGTTACAATTTAGCCAAAGCCTTCTTCCAGAAGGACGCCTTTTCTAGGTAGTTGAACATTTACAAGCACCTACAATATAATATGAATGAATACTAATATATAATGCATAATTATTTCTATTTTTTACACAAATGTCGCATGATGTTCAGAATATGACCACCTCTGTTGTAATTCAATAACGAAAGTTAGAGGAAGAGGAATAACTGTAAAAGAGAACTTAAGCAAATTTAATGTTAACTTTGCCGTTTTCAAGTCATTTATATTTGAATTCAACTCGTTATCGAGTTAAATACTTACTATTCAAAGAAAATTTAAAAATAAAGACGATGAGAATGAAGATATTTCATTTTTAATATAATTTGTACGAATATTCTGCGTTCTAAAAGAAAATAACTCAATATTGTATTTTGTATTAATGCAGTGTAATAATTTTGATAAATATGTTAATTAAAATGTATATAAAAAATAATCTAATAAAAATCCTTCATACATATATATTTGTTTCAAAATTAAGATTCTCGGGCGCTTACGCCGGCTAAACCTTATGGGATGCATCAAGATAATGTAAAAATCCGAAGGTTGACTTACAGTAACCATTTTTATCTTAAATATAATTACAGCTATTTTTTCCAATTCTGTATTAATCTTTATTCAGATAAATTTGTTAATTAACTTGGGCATTTAATGTATATTAAAATTGTCCTTTACAGTTTTCCATGTAAATGAATATCGTAGAATATACCACGAATTCAAAATTACGCGCGACCAAAGGCACTCTCCGCACGTATGATGGATTACGTGTCGCGAGCTAAGCGCTCTATTCGTATACTTATCATAGCACAATAACGCCTGTACCCCCGAAGTGTTAGGCAGAGGTTTACACCCACAGTTCCTCGGGTATGCTTTTTTAGATCCCATGTAAAACGGGGCGAGCCTATTGCCATTAATCGGGCACAAGGCCAAACTCCAAGCTACTACTGAGAATTTCATAGAAAAACCCAATAACACTTTGCTTGACTTGGAAATCGAACCTAGGACCTCGAGCATAGCATTCGCGTTTAGGATCACTAGGCTAATGAGGCGGTTAGAAAACTATGAACTATCATTAATAAAGCAATGAACCCTAAATCAGGCTTTTTTAAACTTAAAATACACCACTTGGGAAGTTGGGCGGGTTGCTAGTTATTTATAAATAATATAAAGTAGGTAAGATACTTTTTACTATAATTTTATTATGCAATGTACACCCTTCTGGTTATTTATTTGTCTATTGAAGTAATTATAACAAAAAGTTTTAAATATTAACTTGATAACAGTGACATCTAGCGGAACAAAAATAAATTAAATACTGTAGTGTTTTGCACTGAAAACGAAAATGTTTCGTGTTTCCGTTACCCGTAATGAAACAAAGTCACTAATTAATTTAGAGATGGCATTACTACTGCATCTATCTTTTTCACTTGAAACTATTGAAATATAACTTGCAATTTTATCAATACTGCTTATCCCTATTTATTTAATTTATAATAGCACGGCAAAATGACGGAACTAGACCTTATAGTAAGCACACTACAATCTAAAAATAATGGCGATCACATAGAAATCAACATTCCATCGCCAGTCGCCCCCTGTTATGCCGGTCTGTATCAATAGAAACTGGATAAGCACTTACTGACCCCGAAATGCGACGCACATGAGCGAATCACTATTTATTTATTTATTATGCTACCAACAAGGTACACACTTTGACACTTCACTAAAATTAAAAAATACAAAATATACTTAAATTAGAATCTATGTTTTCTCTTAATTACAAGTTATTCTGGCATGCTAAAAATAAGTAGTGTAAATAAGTTTAAATATTCATAAAATCAAGGGAATATACATAAATAACTTAGGAACTTAGTCACTGCATATGTGTTTCAAAACATTCTCACTGTAGCATTTGTAACTTTGGCCAAATATGTCTATGTTGGGATCCTAGCTTATGCTGTTATATTGTTTTTGGATTCTATTCACGCAGAAGAAAAAGATTTTAGGTTTAAATGGTACAAATGCTGTTATTCTGGTTAATTTGTAAGGAGTGTTAAGGTTTATTTGATTTAATAAATGTGGACAGTCTAGCATACCATTCACTGGCTTTTGGTATGCATGGTGGTCGTGACCCATTCGAGTATGTATTGAAAACCCCGTCGAATCCGAAAAGGGTACATAGGTACCCCAATGACATTACCAAAAAAAATATCAAAATTTTATTTATTATGAAAATAAAAATGTTATTGCGATTTAAAATTAACATATTTAGTTTTAGTATCCCTAAAATTTACAAAATTTTTAAAACGTGATAACACCGTCGCGTCGCCATCCCCGGCGCGGCGCACATTGGACTGAAATAGGAGCCTCCCTTTCATAGGATTTTAGAAAAATTAAATATGTTATTTCATAGTTTTAAGTATACAGTTTTGTCAAAACAGTCATATCATTGTATAATTTAGCAATTTCTAGCTTTATTTTTAACTTCTACACCTTATAATATGGACTTGTAAATTTCAAATGTATGAAAATGGATTTTCTTTTCGTCATAACTTTTTTGTGTTTTAAGTTGTAAAGCTGAAACTTATACATATCGTTACTGGGGTGGTAATAAACCCTTACGACCTTTCACCTTGACCCCGGGCATCCCCGTTCAACAGATATTTGTTGATGAAAATTTCATGCTTTGATGACATTGTATTGAGGTGAAATCATCAATCTGTAGGTTTATTTTAGATCTGAATGCTACAGGTATCGATTAATAAAGTTACTCCTGATTTACCCTACCGCTTCGTTTTCATTATCTTTCAAAAATACGATTCAGAATTAGTTTTAAAATTTCAATATACCCATTTTTCTTTATTAAAAGTTGTAAATTACTTATAAATTTGCACTATAAACTTAAATTAACACCAATTATCATTACCTGCTACTATTCTTGATTGTTTTTGTTCCACATTTGTACCAAAATGTCTTGATTTTGCTAATTAGGGAAATTAGTTTATTTGTTTCGTTGATATTGATGTTTGTCATAAAAGATTAAACAGTTATTTCTGGGGCTAGATTAAGATTTTAAATGAAAGCAGTGTAAATAACATGAGATCTTATATTCATTTTAACTTAACGATTTCAACAGTACCTCTAAATAGATGATGTAAATGTAAATTCCAAATATATAAAAATATTTTATAAGAAAATTATGATATTATAAATTATGATATACATATAGTTCCGATGATACCTACTTAATTACACTCATACATTACTCGGAGTCACACAAATTTCTTACATCTACAAACTCTATATTTTCTTTATCTAATGTAGAATTTACCAATAACAATTTAACTTCATCTGATAGCGGTTTATGGCTAAGTTGACTTATCTTAAGTCTGATGCTGGACAGGTATGGGTCAGAAGTTATTAACAAACTATGGGTAATATCCTCATTTGTTGCAATTCTACTTATTTATCTCGAGTGGAATACTCTAAAATTTTTAAAATCTTTATTGCGTGCTTCAGAAGCCTCTTCAGAAAGTTTGCCAATTGGGATAAAGTTATTATGCTCAATTATGTATGCACCATGCATGAGTAATTTATGCTCGCTAGAAGGCATATAATACCACTGATATAACTCGACATATTTATAAACTGTTTTAGAAAAATATTGCCGGAACTTTTCCACATCAACAAACTTTCCACATGAGACTACCTGAAGAATCACCGCAAATCTCCTGAAGAATCACCGCAAATCTCCTGATGAGTTCTTCATCAACATCAGTGATCTGTGCAGTTATTTGAGGATTTGCAAAAAACCTTCTTGCGGTGTTCCCATCATTGGTCGTTCCCGCACCTTGTTTAACTATATCTACAAGCAGTCACATTTCATCTCGAAACTTTTCTTGAATAATATTTTTCTTGTTATCTACTAGTTGCTTTAAATCGTCTCCTTTGGCTTGCCATTTTTTGAAATCAAGGCGATACGCCATATGCAATACGCATTCCATGTATTTAATCCAGGTGTGGAGAGAAGATAGGCCATAATTAAAAATTTCCTCAGAATGAATTCTTCGCGATATCAAGTCGATGGCATTCATATCTTTCGGCTTCGTTTTACAAATATCACATACTGCTGTTGAGGTATCTGAAAGATATGAAGTTATCTTACCATCCATCATGGTCATATGAAGTCTGTGTTTCACATTTATATCATTGACAGCAGTTGGCTGCAATGCAGCAATTCCCCTTTCAATAATTAATTCATATCTTTTGAACGGGGACGCCTGGGCTCAATGTCAAAGGGCCTAAGAGTTCGTTACCACCTCGGTAACGATACGTATAAGTTTCAGCTTTATAACTGAAAACAAAAAAAGTTATGAAGAAAGGCAAGTTCATTTTCATACATATAAAATTTACAAGTCAATATTATTTGGTATATAAGGTAAAAATAAAGCTTGAAATTGCTAAATTGGTACTTTATTAATGATAATTGGTGTTAATTTAAATATATAGTCCAAATTTATAGGTAATGTACAACTTTTAATAAAGAAAAATAGGTATATAGAATTTTTAAAACTAATTCTGAATCGTATTTTTGAAAGATAATGAAAACGAAGCGGTAGGGTAAATCAGGGATAACTTTATTAATCGATACCTGTAGCATTCAGGTCGAAAATAAACCTATAGATTGATGATTTCCCCTCAATACAATGTCATAAAAGTATGAAATTTTCATCCACAAATATCTGTTGAACGGGGACGCCCGGGGTCAAGGTGAAAAGTTCTAAGGGTTCGTTACCACCCCAGTAACGATATGTATAAGTTTCAGTTTTACAACTCAAAACACAAAAAAGTTATGACGAAAAGAATATCCATTTTCATACATTTGAAATTTACAAGTCTATATTATATGGTGTAGAAGGTAAAAATAAAGCTAGAAATTGCTAAATTATACAATGATATGACTGTTTTGACAAAACTGTATACTTAAAACTATGAAATAACATATTTAATTTTTCTAAAATCCTATGAAAGGGAGGCTCCGATTTCAGCCCACTGTGTGGCGTTGCGGCGGCGCAGCGCGCCGCCTGTACTGCCCCGTAAGTTTCCTCATTATACTATTTTTTAAATATTTTATTAGGGGTAATTTTTTACTTATAATCTGTGATCTTATAATCTTATAACAGAACATAATCTCTATACCTATTAATAATACCTTCACGGATCAGACGGGTTTTCAATACATATTGTATATCCCTACCACTCCTACAGAAAAACGTAATGACATGTAATCTAGATTGTTGTTCGGGTTCAGTTATATGATAGTTTGAGAAATACATTCAAATTGGTTCATAGTTTTCTGGTAAGTAATGTTAAAAAACGGGAAAATTTTCGAGAAAACTTTCTCTACAAACCTGAAATACAATCTTTATCAGTTTATTAACAGTGTAATGCCATAGATTTGATCCACATAAGTATATGGTTAATGCTGATAACGGTAGTAATAAACATATTTTGATAGTTTTTCACCGTACATTTTAACATTATTTCCCATGAGGATTGGATATCTCAAGAAACAAATCATTTATTTTACGAAGTATAATTTTTATGTGTCGTAATATTTTTTCATTAAAATTTTTCTATTTTTCATGTCAGAAATCGATAAAATATGTAAATTATCCCATATAGAGTAGCTCTTTTTTCAACGAAGATTCAGAATAATCTCCACAACAGCCATGTTTTCGTAAAGCTATAGTTAAAAAACATATTGCAAAAACATGTGGTATATTACAATTATATCTTAGGGTAGAGAAGATAATTTAAATGAAAACTATAAAACTCGCAAATTTAATAATCGAAAGTATACTGCTATAGCATCCATGTTTTATAGATTTTGTTTACTACTAAAACTAAATGAATTTTCCTTTATAAGTCAATTTTACAGTATCATTATCACACTATCGAAAGTTCAGTTAGTTTCATTAACATCATAATTTTAGTCCTAACTAAAATCTTCTTTGTACTCAATGTCTAAGAAATACGTTTCGTTTTTCCTCAAAAAACTTTAATATCTAATTTTAAAAGTTCTGTTATGCCTTACATAACAAAAATTTACATGAAATTAGCATATATACCATCTCTGGGTGCAGAGGACTACAAATCAATTCAACAAATTAGCAACAGAAAAATTTAAACTATTCGGTCATGTGAACTATAGAAATTATACAAAAAAAGGCCAGATATATAAAGAACAAAATTAGTCACCATTTCGACGGTAAACGAATTTCTCACAGCATTTAGTATTTTGTAAATGCGAGTTTAATAAAAACTTATCTATCGAAAAATTACCACATAATTAAAATATAGCTAAATTCAAACGTTCGTAATCTTTTACAAATACATATTAAACTTAACAACATAACTTTTTTATACATGATCGTAGACGTCAATCATAAATCTAGGAGACTCATAAGAATCTTAATGGCGTAATACAGATTACACATAAATGATGTAAACTCCTCCATTCATGTGAGTCTGTTTATGTGTTAGGAAAAAAACGTGTTTTTCACCGGAGATTGAATAAAGCTCGGACGTCATAACGATAGGAGGCGGGACGAGCGCAAGATGTTTTGTTTGCACTGTGTCCATTGTTGCGTAAAATACGACACACGTCAAAACATGAGGTACTAGGTTTTGCCCACGACCTCATCTGCTTGTAATTTAAAATCGGGTTCAGAGAGAAATGGAAAATTATCCGAAAAATAAACCGTAATGTGTAAAAAATACTCTTTACTTCACTATATTTACGAAATGAAACTAGCAAATTTCCAATATAACTATTCAATATTTCTGATGGTTTTGATACTTTAATTAATAATATCTGGACGACCGAGCTGTGCTCGGTGTCTTAAAAAAAAAGAAAAACACCTATGTATGTAAACATGAAATGTAAAACATTATCTAAATACAAAGTTTCATCGAAATCGTTGGAGCCGTCTCCGAGAAACCAATTACATGTGTATATATATACAAGAATTGCTCACTTAATATAATAAGATAACCAGGATATCATTTTATTACATACTAAATTTTTTGGGTGTTTTTTTATTATCACGGTAAAGTGACGATTATTCCTCATGCTAAGTACTGTAGGCTGAAATAACAGCGACAACCGAAAATCGGTAATCCATGAACGGTCGTCGCTGTCTTGCGAGCCGGCAAGCCTCTCGTCAGCTGGACATAAACCGGCTTATCCCGAAACGCGACAAACTAAAAGAGAGTCACTGTTTCGGATTTATCACGATGTGCGTGAGTCACGAACTATTCAGGTGCGGACATGCTCCGGCTAACCCCGAAAGATTACACCGGCCTATGCTGGGTATTGCATAGTATACGGCTGGTGTATGTAGTTCGTGATCAAACGTCGTGATAGTTGTCGTATCTTAACAACTAGAAATAAATGTCCTAAATATTACTTGCCAAATAAAATAGGTAAAAGTCGTACATAAAAAGCGTAACATATAAAAATCGTAACACTTATTAAAATGGACACGTACTCTACAAACATTTTAGTTCACAACATACGCAATAACACCTGTTTTCACAGCAAATAGTTTCTATTTATAATCCGTTCAGCTAGGATTACCGATCGAGAACATTTCTGCCTTTTTTCTACTGCCTGGGCGGCACGTACGCTTGTGACAACAATGATTGAACTTACACACTGAGGGAATGACGCGAATGAATGAATGAATTGAACTATTTTAATAAATACACAAGCTTGTAATTCACGTGGGTAGCGTTACTACGAATTGCGGAGTATAAACATAGAAGGCTGTTGACAAGAGTAACGCAACTGTTAATAACTTATAACAAATTGAATAATATTTACACTATGTTAACGAACACCATCATGTTTTGTTAAAAACATGATAAATATGGTAATAATACGTAACGACTTTGTCTGTATTATTATTTTAACAAGATTGTTTTCAAATGTGGCATAATCAAATGTTAACATTATGCATATATTTTAACCAATACCACTAAAAACACAACACAACCACATCACGCAAACATACACCGCGTCGCCCCGGCTGCACGGCGGCGATTTTAAAGAATAATAATAACACGGGTAAAACCGTGGGGCACAGTTAGTGTTACACATTTAACCAAATGGTCTATTTAATAAACAAATACAAAACAAATACCACTCGGCCTGATCGACTTATAACTTTGTCGCAATAAGAAGTAAGTAACCAACACCACGTCAACCTTATCAAAAATGCTTAACAATTTTGTTAACATTAAACTAATATTAAATACTTCAAAACTATCTAAAATAATTGAATTCCGGCCAAAGACAATCAAATTTGTTGGTCAGTGTAAAATAATCTTTATAACGCAGCTGTCATGTGACGAAGTGGGCGTTATGAAAGTGAATTAGATACAGTGACGTCACAGCGACGTAATACAATCGCTTAAGTATAGTTTGTTTCAATTCAATGAAATAATACGACTTCATTTATGAAGATAACATATAATAATTTTAACATCAATTAAATATTTTGTTTAAATATCATAACTTCACTTATTTCACTTATTTAATCACGGCTATTTTCCAACACGGTAGGCTGAGACCAAGTCCTTCCACTTGCTAAGATTCTGGAATACATCTTTCATTTCTTCGACATTCATGAATCTTTTCATGCGTGCTCGTCGGTTTAAAGTACTATTGACCTGACCTTTCTTCTGAACAACCCCGATTCGACCGTGGAACGTTCGTTTAGGCCTCCCTCTTCCAACGTTCCCATTCACACTCATCTTATAAATTTGTTTAATCATTCTTCTTTCATTCATCCTCTCTATAAGCCCAAACCATCTAAACATCTCTTTCTGAATCCGTGTGACTATATCTTCTTTTTCAACACAATGTTCTCTTATCACACTATTTCTTATCCTGTCACTCAATTTCACTCCTAACATACCTCTTAGCGCTCTCTTTTCTAGTGCGCTTATTTTCCATTCATGCTTTCTCTGCAACACCCACCATTCACTTCCGTACATGAGTGTTGGAACTAATACTCTTCTATCTATAACAAGACGAACTAACTGGCATTTACTCTCCATTATATATCACTTTCACACTTTCCATGTTTAGTAAACATGGATCCTAAGTGACCCCAACTCACTCACTTGCTCCAGTTCGTTGCCACTAATCCGGATACATGGTTCTGTCACGCTCTCCTCCTTTTCAAACACCATAACTTTTGTCTTCTTTTCTTTATGTTAAACATCGTAATAAACTCACAGTATGGTGGCAGGTCATTTTGTAATGGCTGCAAAGCTACCACCCCTAAGGTGGAAATCTATTGTCAAAAACTTATAGGTTTGTTCCGGCAGCTGCACTTGAGAGCCAGTTTTCCACTAGTCTTTGCGTGCTACCTGCCATCTTGTGCCACATCGTCACTTAAGATCCGGTGAGATTATTGCCATAACGCAAAACCTGTAACGATAAAAATGATAATTATTTCTCCTGACCGCGGTCTGTCGTTTAGCTCCAAAGATAGTTTTGACTTAAATCATATTATGTACGGAACCAACAACTTACCTACCATTACCACTGAAAACAAACCCATTAAAATATTTAACACATTTTATCCAGTAATTCGTAAACACCTGTTAACTGTAAAAACTTAAAATTATTTAATGAAATCACGCGTTGGTCGAAGAAAAACTGCTATAATTTCGTATGTACCGTCCTACGCTAAGCTTTAAATGTGGAAGTAATTTTATGAAAGTTGTTGCGGACAGCGAGCGGGGCGAGTGAATAACGATAGTGTAATAGTATAGAATGAACAAATAAATGAAATAATACGTGTTAGGAATAAGGTTTATAAATACGTGTTAGGAATAGATATAATAATATGAACTGAATATGTGTGAATATGTGTATTTTAAAACGATTACAATAAGAATATAGCTAGTTGTAAGTTTAAATGTATAAGTTTCACTAGTTGTAAGGATGAACCATGCCAGACTCGGAACATCTGGCATGGTGACTCATGGTACTGCCGAGAGCGCGCACACAGGGCGTGCGCGCTCATTGGCTGAGCGACGCCCCGCACGGAATCCATCGCACTACCGGTTGCGAGGCAAAGGGCGAGGTTAAATATAGCGGAGAGGGCGGCAGTACTGCGATCAGTTCGAGAAACACTACAACAACAGCAAGCAGCGAGTCTGCGATCAGTTCGAGAAACACCACAACACCAGCAACAGTTAGCAGCGAATCTACAAGCAAACTACAGTCAAGAACGTTATAAAGAAACCACATTGTTACTACAAGCGATCAGTTCGAGAAAAACCACAACACCAGCAACAGCAAGCAGCGAATCTACAAGCAAACTACAGTCAAGAACGTTATTAAGAAACCACATTGTTACTACGAACTACTGTAACTTTGTAAGAAACAAGAATAAAACAAGCGCTATTAATTTAGCACACATTAAAATATTGTGGACGTCTTTTATTCACAATATTATCTGGTCCTTCGGAAGCCGGATCGGAAGAAAAAAGAACAGAACATTTCGCCGATCTACGACAACGCTTGAAGAAGAAACGACGTGTTATCAAGACATCTGTATCCACGAACGGCGTACCTAGATCAATGGTTGTTACGAGAAGCCAGGGAGACGCAATGGAATCACAAAACAGAAATAACACAGTCCGAGTATTCGAAGAATCGCCGCTATCGCCAGACACACAGAGGGCTGAGGGCACACCCCGACCGGAGGGAACACCCTCTGTACCTGTTACTCGCACTGACGTCAGAACAGGCCACGTTTCACCGCCACGCTCACACAGATCGACGACGAGTGCGACTATGCGATCACGCCTCGCCGAGCTACAAGCGGAAGAGAAACTAGCCGCAATTCGCCGTGAAGAACTCCGTATGGAGGCGGAATTAATAAAGAAACGCCTCGCCGTGGAGTTAACGTCGATACGGGATGAAGCAGAGGACGTACGTGAGCAAACGAACGAGGAGCCAGATGAACGTATTCACCGAGTGGATGACTGGCTCCGCTCACAGCCCGAAGCTACACGGGGGGAACAATTACCGTGTATCCGTAACGACGCGCGGCAACAAGACGAGCGCAGGCCTGAACGACGTGCACGTTCGCAATCGAGCAGTGATATTAAACAGCTCGCCGCGATACTAGAAAAGATGACGCATACTCATCCACCGCCACGCCAAGCCGCCGACTTACCTGTATTCACTGGAGCGATCAACGAGTGGCTGCCATTCAAAGCAGCTATGAGGGACTCCACGCAGCTGTATCGTTTCTCGCCGATAGAAAACATAGCGCGCCTACGTAACAGCCTGCGTGGGGACGCCCGCGACGCAGTGGCAGCGCTACTACACACCGCGAACAATCCAGATGAAATCATGCGGACACTGGAACAATGTTTTGGCAGGCCGGAAGTAATTATAGACAAGGCGCTGGATGATATGCGGAAATTACCACGACCGGGAGCTACCACAAGTGAACTGAACGCGTTCGCAGTAAAACTACAAAACATAGTCTGTGTTTTACTAAATCTCGACAAGCGGAGCTACCTGTACAACCCGATGCTGGCTCGGGAAGTATTAGAAAAACTTAGCCCACACCTGAAGTCCCGGTGGTGCGACTATGCAGAAGAGAACGAGGGAACAACGGATCCAGAGGTCGTTGTATTATCACGCTTCCTAATGCGTGAAGCGAGCCGTGCGTTAAAACACACATATGCGCCCGCCACCGCTTCGACAGCGACCTCTAGACGCGAAGTATTGAAGCCTGCCGCACCGCAAGTCGCCGCCAGAAAGAGACAGAACGTCTTTGCTACGGTGGACACAGAAACCGAACATCTGTGTCCTAGCTGTGATAAGCCCCATCCGTTGTCTCGGTGCCCGCAATACAAGGCACTGAACGTCGAGCAACGGTGGGAGCTAGTGAAGAGCAAAGGCGTCTGTTTCAAATGTATTGACAAACGCCATCGTCGTGTGTACTGCAAAGGAAAGCCGTGCGGTATTAACTCCTGTCGTCGTCCGCATCACTCGTCGCTTCACAACGACAGACCAAGCGATAGCGAAGAGCAAGCTCAGAACAGCGTGACACCGTCAACGAGCGAGACGGTAATGGCTGTCGCAACAACTATAGAACCGAGACAGATTATACTAAAAATCTGTCCGGTGACTATATCGGGCCCCAAAGGAGCGGTGAACACGTACGCTCTGTTGGACGAGGGCTCGACTATATCGCTAATCGACGAGGACTTGGCCAAGGACATCGGAGCGCATGGACCGTCACATCCACTGCAACTACAAGGCGTCAATATAGGCAAAGAGTACACGAATAGCCAAATTGTACAAGCGAAGTTGTACGAACCGGGCGGCAACAAGAAGCACGAGTTTCGAGCTCGAACGATAAAAGGACTCCGACTGCGCGAACAAACAGTGTCTCTAAGCACACTCCAACACGCTCACTTGCGCAATTTGAAAGTGAAGCAGGTGTGCTATGAGAAGGCGAGGCCGCGTATATTGATAGGTACGGACCACTGGGAGATGATCGTATCCAGAGAGCTACGCGTCGGCAAACCGAACCAGCCGGCGGCGTCGAAAACGCAACTGGGTTGGGTGGTGCACGGAACCGCACCACACGTGATCATCGGCCACAGCGAAGCCCTGCTACACATATACGTACCTGAACGCAACACTGGCAGCGAGATCCGGAACGAAAGTCTACACGAGCTCGTAGAACGGCACTTCAAAATAGACGCGCTCGGCGTAGCCCGCGAACCGAGAATCAACGACGCCGACAAGCGCGCGACGCGAATACTCGACGGAACGATCCAACAACGCAGTGAAGGCTACGAAGTAGGTCTACCGTGGCGCCGCGACGACGTAGTACTACCTAATAGCTACAATATGGCGCTACGACGACTTCACTCGATAGAAAAGAAAATGGATCGTTCCACAGAGTTTGCGGCGGCGTATACAAGTCAGATCAAAAACTTGTTTAAGAAGGGCTACGCCGTACGCTGCGAGGGACACGAACAGACTAGCAACATCAGCTGGTTTTTATCTCACTTCGCTGTATTCAACCCGAACAAACCCGGCAAGCTACGAGTAGTATTCGATGCCGCAGCACGCAGTGGAACTACAAGTTTAAACGACGAGTTATTAGAAGGACCGGACCTGCTACGATCGCTGCAGGGGATTTTATTCCGGTTCAGAGAGAAGCCCGTCGCCGTCACTGCTGATATAGAGGAAATGTTTCTGAGAATACGAATACGCGAAGCGGACCAGCCGGCACAACAATTTCTGTGGCGAGGCAACGACCGAAACAAGCCGCCACAGAAATATAAAATGAGATCGTTGATATTCGGCGCAGCAAGCTTACCGTTCATAGCACACAGTGTATGCGACCGCAACGCTGAAAAGCATGCACGAACGCATCCAGACGCGTTCAAGGCAATAACGCAGAGCCACTACATGGACGACCTGGTGGATAGCTACGACGATGAAGAAACAGCTATCCACACTATAAGGGAAATACAAAAAGTCCACGCAGTAGCCGGCTTTACGTTACGCGGATGGAGCAGCAACCGAGCAAGCGTACTCAGTGGAACACCGGACGAGCTACGCGCACGATCGCCCGCACAACTTGGCGGGCATGAACAAGAAAAGATCCTGGGCCTATACTGGAATGCAGCTACGGATGAACTAGGGTTTAACACGTCCATGCATCGGGTACCAGCCGATGTACGCACACGCAAGCGGGCACCTACAAAGCGAGAAGCTCTGAGTGCGGTTATGTCAATCTATGACCCGCTCGGCTTACTCAGCCACTACAGCGAGAACGCGACCAACTTCCGTGGGGCGGACACCGAGCTACGCGCCGCTTACGCCGAATGGGCACCTGCGCTACGGGGGGAGGGGCTACGGCACAGCGTCGAGTGGCGCTACATCCCGCCCGTCGCGCCTAACCAGGGAGGTGCATGGGAGCGGCTAGTGCGGTCGGTAAAACCGCGCTCGCCGCCACTTTGAACGAGCGTGTGCCTAAAGAAGAGGTGCTTCAAACCGTGCTCGCGGAGGCCGAGCATTCGATTAACGCGCGGCCTCTAACGCACGTGAGCGTCGACCCGCGGGACCCAGAGGCGATCACTCTCAACCATTTTCTGCTTGGGAGTTCGACGGGTATGCCTACGACGGGGACCTGCGACACGGCGGACCGGCGTACCTGGCGAGCAACCCAGGCGCTCGCCGATCATTTCTGGCGGCGCTGGGTTAAGGAGTACCTCCCTACACTGGTGCCACGCGGGAACTCAGTTGACAGCACGCGCCCTCTGAACGTCGGGGACTTGGTCGTGGTTGTCGACTCCGCCTTGCCGCGCAACACCTGGCCGCACGGAATCGTCACGAGAACCTACACCGGCCCAGATGGAGGAGTGCGGAGCGCCGACGTGAAGACGAGGAGCGGTGTTCCGGCGCCCGACGACGAAGCTCGCCGTCCTGAGAGGAGAGTGAGGCTGCGCAGGCTACGCCGGGGGGAGAACTGTTGCGGACAGCGAGCGGGGCGAGTGAATAACGATAGTGTAATAGTATAGAATGAACAAATAAATGAAATAATACGTGTTAGGAATAAGGTT